>OX439483.1:274444633-275037133 GCA_949320155.1 Melangyna quadrimaculata
TTTTTTTTACCTTAACACAAATCCTAGTGATAGAAGAAAATCTTTATTTTTAGGCGATAGTTTTGGTCTTGACAGCTTTCGTGTTCTATGAGAACTAACCTAATTAACATCTATGATTTGGGATATATAATTATAGACCAACATTATACAGAGTTTGGTATTAAATGCAATCGAATTGATGTTGTTTCTCATCTAAAATTTATCACATCCCCGTCTTGATCTACGAGCTTTAAAGATAAAGAAGTGATTCATGTGACATTCACAGGTAAATAGATAACATTTCTTGGAACATCTATGATTTTATACCCCGCTCCTGCTTATGGTGAGAATTCATGTATTGTATGCATAGGAGTATTATTTAAATAGAAACCAACTATAATATTGCACTCAATGCGTATGACATTTACTTTGTTAATATCAACAGGTAAATCAGACAGGTGCAATATATTTGGTTTAAGGATGCGCTTACGAAAAACCCAGTAGTTTTCCGATAGTTCCAGGTCTATCGAAGTAAATTGGCTGATTACTTTCGACTTCTGCTTTCAATGTATTATTATTTGCTTTTATTTTTACTATTGCTGAAGAATTTCGTATTGACAGTGCTTCTGAAATCAGGAGGGAAATATCATCGATTTCATATGATCCTACTGGAATTTCAATTTCGTGTTCGCCTACATGAAATCTGTTGTTTCTGTCATCCGCATTGGGTATGGAGTTTTATGGTTGAAAATCAATCAACCCGCAAACGTAGTCTCCTTCCAAATTTAAGGGTTCAGTTGTTAAATGAGTACTATTCCCGCTAAGTGTAAGTGTTAACGCCATGATCATTAAAACAAAATGAAATTATCGAATCATAATCTTGGAACCGAGTATAATTATATTTGATTGTTTTACCTAAATAATTAATAATTTGGCCTGGTTCCCACGGCTATCAAAACATTCTATTTCCTTATCATTTTTATAATACGCTTCCCAATGTGTTCCAGGTCTGTTCGAAGAATCAAGATTTACAATTCCACACTCAACAATGTCTGGAGGTGTTATGAGGACTTTTCAACATATGGAGTTTGCCAACATTTTTGATTGATTGGTTGAAAGGCATTTTAGACTTGTTGTTCTTTATTTTATTTATTGCAAATTTGCACTTGCCTTTTATTTTGTTAGTTAAACCCATTCCTAATTTTACTTTTGACTTCATCAAATTAGCAACTAATAACGCGCTTGCAATTTTTCAGCTAAAATTGTATCTGCTAAATATCGATCAGACGTATTTTTATATTTAAAATAAGATAAATCGTGTTGTTTGCAAGCTTGATCAAGTAAATTGATCCCTTTTTCACCTCGAGCTAAACGTTCTTGAAGTTTTTTCCCAGGTCCACAGTACTAATAACCAGGTAAATGTAGTTCAACAGGAAGTTTGTTTATTACGGAATTGAATAAACCTTCTCCTTTACAGTTGCTTGCTTAATGTTAGGTTTTCTAGAATAATCAATCATTTTATAAGCTTGACAATTTACGAGAATGAATAGTTATTTACTGACACTTTTTTAATAAAAACTCTGCATTTAAAGAAAAATATTTAGTTGTTATCAACATGCGATTCATAAAACAGAGGCATCATTTGACAATAATAAATGTTGATCTGACCAAAAGTATTGAACCATCAACGAACCATAGTAAATTATTACCAAATAGCATAAGAGGATTGATTACAGGGCCCTCGAATTGTGGAAAAACCAATGTTATGATGACTTTGTTGCAACATCCTAATGGTTTAAAATTTGGAATATTTGTATTAACTCTAAGTCATTACATCAGCCAAAGTATGAGTTTCTACGGAAAGCTGTAAAACCAATGCAAAATATGGGATTCCTGACGTTTTCCAATAACTGTGAAGTTATTCCACCTGAAGAAGCTAAACCAAACTCGATATTTATTTTTGATGACATTGCCTGTGAAAAGCAAGATTCTATTCGTACATACTTTAGTATGGGTCGACATCATCAAATTGATATTTTTTTTTATGTCAATCGTATGCAAGAATACCGAAGCACTTAATTCGAGATAATGCAAACTTTCTCATCGTCTTTAAACAGGATGACATACATTCGAAACATATTTATAATGATCATGTCAATTCGGATATGTCATTCTCTACCTTTCAAAAAGTATGTGAAGATTGTTGGAACACTAAATATGGTTTCTTGGTAATTGACAAGGATAACTCTTTGAATGAAGGTCGCTATAGAAAAGGGTTCGATTGTATTCTAAACCTTTCCGTAAAGATTTAAATCAAGATATTATGAAATACGAAATAATTGAATGTGTTGTGATTGAAACATCTGGTGTTTGCTACCTTGTCAGATTACCAAATAATAAAGAAGGAATAATGATGTGGAATAATTATAACAAAAGAATATTCAGACCTTATGTTAACGAGAAAATAAAATGTGTTGTGGTAAATGAAGTTAATGGATATATTGATTTGATAAACGTAAAAGAACAAAAAAAAACCGTTAAGCGGTTCTGGGCAGTTAGAAGCTGTTCAGTTATCGGTTCAGCATGGTTCAACGACCGGTTTTTAGCGGTTTCAGCGGTTTAGAGACCGGTTCCTAGCGGTTTCATGTAGATCGAAGCAGTTTTTTATCGGTTTGACTCGGTTCAGAGACCGGTTCCTAACGGTTTCATGTGGATCTCAGCAGTTCTCCTCCTGCGGATCAGTAGATCTTTATATAATAGATCAAATTATTATTGCACTTCATATGAATAGAAATCTTATATGCTTCCCAAAAACTCACTGAGCACAAAATAATCGTTAAAAGTGGTTCAGCGATTGGAGATCAATTTTTATCAGCTCAGCAGAGTAGTAGTAAAATCAGTCTTAATTTAACTCTTGTAGAAAGACTGTTTCAAGGAATACGAGAGCTATTTACCGTATGTTTCAATAAAAATAAATATGTGCAGATGTGAAATTAAAGAAAGAGCTTATTAAAACTACCAATGATCTGCGAAAGAAATATAAAGCCCTTAGAAAGGGTAGAGAAGCTTACGAAACTCAAATAGAGGACGCCTTAAAACCTTTTACTATTCCTCTTAACGAATAAGTAAAAAAAAAAATCAAACAATAAACCAGGAGAAGAGGAGGAACGTGAGCAAAGTGTTTTCGAAACTCCTATCAAGAAAATAAAACATCATTTAGATAAAGACGAATTCATCACACCACTCTTAAATAGTATATCACCGTTTTGACCCAACAGAAACAAGTATAGGTACACCAAAAACACATAATGAAGCTTCCAGAGGTAGAAAAAGAACAAAAAGCCTTCAGGTTAGTAATCGTGACTTTGTTGAACAATTATCCGAAAAAGAATTTCAAAGTATTCCGCAAAAATATATAGATTTATTTATAAAAAAACTAGCGGAAACACCCGGCGTTGCCCGGGTCCCTTTTGTTAAAGGATAGTTTGTTAACAAATCTTGAAAAAAAAATTTCCCGTGGAAAATAGATTTCCTTGAAAATTTCATTTCATTTCATTTCATTTATTTATTGTATAATTATACTCTGTAAGATACAATATCTTATAAACTAGAGCAAATTTCAGTAACTTAATACTATTTTTACAAAAAAAAAAGTGCTTTGTATTTAAAATGTGGAAATATGTATGCATTAAACAATTAACAATAATTCTGCTATCGTGAATATCTCTGAAATAAATTCGATGAATTGACCACCCAATTCCCCTGGAATACTTATTCCCGACATCAATAAATTTTCAACATCATTCATGTTCTCAATTTTCAAAGGATAAAAATATTGTGCAAGTGTCAATTATTATTAATATGAAAGCTTAACTATATATTCACGTACTTCTAAATATCTATGCTAAAGACACCTACTTGTAAGAAAATATTTGAAAAATTTATGTGGTTTGCTATCTCGCCCCAACTATCAACTGTCAAAGCAAAAGGTGTGATTTTTTCGGATTTTTGACATTTAACCATCATCACTGTCAAACTGTCAAGTGCGATTTTTTTGATTTCCACTGGAGTTAGAGTGCAAAATCCACCTCCTAAATCGATTGGCGCTCTCAGATCTTGACATTTCGACACTTGTCAAATTTAAAAGTGAAATTTCTTATTTTCTGTAGGTGCTAAAGTGCTGGCCGAGACATTAGGTAATAACACCCTCCTTAATCGATTAGTGCCCTTAGATTTTGACATTTCGACACACGACCTGCAACGCACAGAAGAGAGGAGCTGTAATACGGCAGTTTTTGCTCTTATAGCATTGCTGTTACCATTTTTGTTATCATTGTGAATGATTTACTCTACGGAGCGAATGTTTCTCACTGATTTGGGAGATTGTGGAAGTATTCGCCGTGTTGATTTCAACATAACTAAATTTTCACCGACCATGTAAATCAAACATGATTTGTTAAGGTTTTACCTTCCACCACAATCCAATCAACAATAAGGGGTGCCTGCCTCTCCTACTAAAATGTAGGGAATATTATTTGGCTTCCCCCAGCCTAATGGCTAAACTGCCGATCTTAGCTGGAACGAAATGGTGAAACAAGGCCAATGTGCCGAATTTGAGTTCTGATTAAAGAGTGATTTTATTGATTCAATTCTTAGCCTATTTATACAAAATAATTCCTTACACACGAACAAGTAAAATATTCACTTATAACATACATATAAACATAATTTTCAATAACTCATATAAAAGCATACATATCATACGGTTAGCTATATTTTTGTTGTGTCATCAAATTCATGTTGAATATCCATGCCTATTTGATGACACACAAATATATTGGGTGAAGTGCAGGCACAGGCAGTGCATATCATAGAGGGACATCGAACCAAAACAATAGTAATTCAAAGCGTCAAGTGGCATTGGGTATATTTGAATATGAAGACAAAATGCAGTCGCGTTTATTGACCGTAGATGTAAACAGAGTATTTACTATTAACCGAAAGTAATCTGAGGCGTTAAGTGACATTGAGTTTATTTGGATATAAAGACGGAATGCAGTTCTGTTTATTGACCGCGGATGTAAACGGAGTATCTACTATTGCTTTATGTTTTATAATGCTAAAGCCAATGACCGGATGGAATGACGTATTGTTTTGATTCTATGGATCTGTAGTGTATGAGCACTACTTCCTCACTCTTTCAGAAAAAAAAAATTTTTACTTTATTATGTAAACAAAAATTTTTTTTTGTGTTTATTTACTTATATTTAGTTTTTTGAGTCTATTATTGTGCACTTCTTTTGTCTCATTGTTTATCCTAATTTTTGTATTTACGCCATTTAATTCTACGACCTTATATTTCCTACTTTCAGAAAGACTGTGTCTCCTATATTTAGTTCTAATGGGTTAGAAATCTTATCTACTAACTTTTGCCTTTCTAATTTACTTTTGTCTAAAAGATTCTTAGCTATTATTGCCATTTGTCCTAAAAATTTTAATTCTAAACTGTAATCATCAATATTGTATATAGGATTAACTATCTTAGTAGTTGAGTCTTCTGGTAGTTTAGCTAATTTTCCATAAACTAACTCGAAAGGTGATATACCAATGCTAGAATGCGGTGTTGTATTGTAGCTGAAAACAAAATAAGGAATCCATTCATGCCAGTTATCTTCTTTTGCAAAGGCAATTAGGTATTCATTCAACACTCTATGCGTTCTATAGAACCTCATGTTTCGTGATAATAAGGTGTTGATGTTACATGATTTATATTGAATGAATGATATACATTTTACATTACCTCATTTATAAATTCTGTACCCATATCTGTTTTCAAAGTTACTGTACTGTGTTTGCATCTTTGCTTTTGATAGGTATTGCTTCAATGTACTTGGTTAACTCACATTGAAGAGTTAGTATATATCTAAAATCGTTCGATGGTCTAAGTGGACCAACTGTGTCTGCTGTTACTTCCTCGAAACTCGTTTTTGGTGTATCTGTTATTATTAACTTTTCTTTCGTATTTCTTATCTGTTTGCTTTGTGCACATATTATACATTTATTTATATGTTTTTTGACCATTTTGCTTAAATTTTTCCAACAATATCTCTGTTTTATTTTATTTATTGTTCTTTTTACACCTGAGTGTCCACCAGCATGTGGTGTGTCGTGGAAATTTTTTATTATTGCTTCTTTTTCTTCCTCATTAATAATTCTTTGTGGAGGGTTATATAACGGGTGATTTTTTTGAGGTTAGGATTTTCATGCATTAGTATTTGACAGATCACGCGGGATTTCAGACATGGTGTCAAAGAGAAAGATGCTCAGTATGCTTTGACATTTCATCATGAATAGACTTACTAACGAGCAACGCTTGCAAATCATTGAATTTTATTACCAAAATCAGTGTTCGGTTCGAAATGTGTTTCGCGCTTTACGTCCGATTTATGGTCTACATAATCGACCAAGTGAGCAAACAATTAATGCGATTGTGACCAAGTTTCGCCTTCAGTTTACTTTATTGGACATTAAACCAACCACACGAATGCGTACAGTGCGTACAGAAGAGAATATTGCGTCTGTTTCTGAGAGTGTTGCTGAAGACCGTGAAATGTCGATTCGTCGCCGTTCGCAGCAATTGGGTTTGTGTTATTCGACCACATGGAAGATTTTACGCAAAAATCTTGGTGTAAAACCGTATAAAATACAGCTCGTGCAAGAACTGAAGCCGAACGATCTGCCACAACGTCGAATTTTCAGTGAATGGGCCCTAGAAAAGTTGGCAGAAAATCCGCTTTTTTATCGACAAATTTTGTTCAGCGATGAGGCTCATTTCTGGTTGAATGGCTACGTAAATAAACAAAATTGCCGCATTTGGAGTGAAGAGCAACCAGAAGCCGTTCAAGAACTGCCCATGCATCCCGAAAAATGCACTGTTTGGTGTGGTTTGTACGCTGGTGGAATCATTGGACCGTATTTTTTCAAAGATGCTGTTGGACGCAACGTTACGGTGAATGGCGATCGCTATCGTTCAATGCTAACAAACTTTTTGTTGCCAAAAATGGAAGAACTGAACTTGGTTGACATGTGGTTTCAACAAGATGGCGCTACATGCCACACAGCTCGCGATTCTATGGCCATTTTGAGGGAAAACTTCGGAGAACAATTCATCTCAAGGAATGGACCGGTAAGTTGGCCACCAAGATCATGGGATTTGACGCCTTTAGATTTTTTTTTGTGGGGCTACGTCAAGTCTAAAGTCTACACAAATAAGCCAGCAACTATTCCAGCTTTGGAAGACAACATTTCCGAAGAAATTCGGGCTATTCCGGCCGAAATGCTCGAAAAAGTTACCCAAAATTGGACTTTCCGAATGGACCACCTAAGACGCAGCCGCGGTCAACATTTAAATGAAATTATCTTCAAAAAGTAAATGTCATGAACCAATCTAACGTTTCAAATAAAGAATCGATGAGATTTTGCAAATTTTATGCGTTTTTTTTTTAAAAAAAGTTCTCAAGCTCTTTAAAAATCACCCTTTATTATGATTGTTAACCTTTCATTTATCGTAAGTTTCTTCTGTAGATTGTTATATAATTCCTTAAATTCATCTATGGTTATGTGCTCGTAAATCTCATCATTATTTGCAATTGCTAGCTTTTTTATATCTTCTTTCTTGATTTTGAATACTAGCTTCTCCAAGATCTGACCTAAGTCAAGATTTGGATTATCACTATATTCTATGACTACATCTTTATTGCTTACTTTAATCTTGGTACAAGCTTCTCCTCGATTAAACCTTAGTTTTGTTGAGGATTCTCGCTGTTATACATGATTTGTATTTGGCACTTTTTTAAATTTCAATTTTATAATTTTCATTACCTTTCCTAGAGAGTCACATTTCCACGTATACATATTTGGATTATTTTCTTTGAATTTATTTCCTTCTATTCCTATGTTGTTTGCATTCTTATTCTCCATTGCCATTCTTGCTGTTTTTGATCTGGTTATTATGTTAACATCTGAAGTTGGGATCATGCCTTTTAGTATTTCTGAATCAAGCTTGATGCGTGATAGTGCATCAGCGTTCGTGTTCATTGATCATTGTTTATAAATGATGTTAAATGTATAGTCCGCCAGATCTAGTCTAATTCTTGTCATTTTAGATGATGGATTCTTGTGTGTGAGGAGACTCACTAATGGTCTGTGATCTGTTATCACGGTGAATTTTCGTCCATAGATATATGGTCTAAAATAGTTTATGGCCCAGTGCCATATTTAGTGGTCTGGCTATCTCTGCAAAAATTTTAATGAATCTTCTATAATAATTGCAGAATGCAACAAATCTTTTAACTTCCTCCGCATCTTTTGGTGTTGGATATGCAGCAATTGCTTCATATTTCTGTGGATCTGGTTTTATTCCTTCGTTCGTTATAGAATGTCCAAGATATGTGACCTGTGTTTTAAGCCAATTGCATTTTTTAGGATTCAATTTCGGATTATATTTTCTAAGTCTTTGAAGAATTTTAACTAGGTTGCTATTGTGATGATTGAGACTACAACCAAATATGATTATATCGTCGACATAAAGGAAGGCTTCCGTTTCAAGTCCTGCTAAGGCCACAGATAACATTCTTTGGAAACTATTAGTTGATATTTTTAATCCAAATGGCAACCTTTTGAAGTGAAAGTGGCTACGGGGAGTTGAAAATGCTGTTTTAGGCCTTGAATCTTCTTCTAGCTCTATTTGATGGAAAGAGCTAGTTAAATCTAAAGTCGAAAAGTATTTAGCTCTGCCAAGCGTATCTAAGACATCATCTAGCCTTGTTAATGGGAATTTATCATCTATTATTTTCTTATTTAACTGACGAAAATCTACGACTAAACGCCACTTCTACTGATATAGTAAAGTTTTCATAATTTATTTTACTGTTTGTCCTTATTAAAAAATCTCTTCCGAGTATGCCATTGGTCTTAATTGGGCAATTATCATCTACTATCTGGAATTTTTGTTCTACATAATCATTTTCAATTTTTACTTTTGCTTTTATAGAACCTATCGAATTTGTTTCAGAGTCATTGATACCCTTAATTGCTGTTTTATCTATCGTATTTATATTTCTTTCTGAATTTAAGCTACCTTTTTTTAAGATAGAGATATCTGCACCTGTATCAATTAAAAGCTTTTGATTTCCTAATGTTATGTTGGATTGGACTATTATATAATTTGTTAAATGGGGATTAAGATTTAGAATTGCCTTTATTGATTGTTTTCTATACTTAAATCTGAGTCTCTCTGGGCTTCGGAGACTCCCTGATTGTTTTCCGAACCTTCTATGTAGTTTATTCTTATTTGGTTATTTGCATTAAAGTTTGTGTTACTATACCTGTTATTATATAACCTGTTGTTGTTATTATTGCTATATCTATTGTTTGTATTATAATTGTTTCCATTGTTATTATTGAACCTCATATTGTTGCTGTTATTGTTGTATCTAGTATTGTAATTGTTATATCCTGAACTATTAAACCTATTGAAATTTCTATTATTGTTTATGTAGTTTTGCCTCGGTGTATTTATCCTAAAATGGTTAATTTGAACAGCTTGGTTTGCATTATCTACCTCAGTGGCTAGTTGTATTGCCTCATTAAGTGTTTTTGGTCTAGCTGCGAAAATGGTCGATTTGTTCGTTTGTATAAGGCCATTTTTGAATGCGATTAAACCTAGTTGGTCATTTAGTTTGCAGATTACTTCTCTGTTCTCTGTTCCTTGCTCTATTAATTGTAAACAATTTAGTTCTGCCACCAACGTTTCAATTTGGTTAGCAAAATCTGTTGTTGAACTTGAGTTTTGCTGTATCACTGACAATTCTGAGATAACTTGGAGTGTATTTTTCTTATGTTTAAAAAGTTGATGAAAGGTTTCTTTTAATTCTTTAAACGTTTTTGGCTGTTGAACTGTTATCAACTTGTTTCTGACTTTGTCATTTATTTTCGTTGCTATAACAAATTTTATCAGTTTTTCTTTCTCTGTTACCTCGCTGAGATCTGAGTCAACGAACTCTACCAAATTCAAGAAGTTAGTTAATTTCTCTACCTCCCCACTAAATTCTGGAATAATCTTAATGCTCGAAATAATGTCGAATTTTGCCATAGATGTAAACAGAGTATTTACTATTAACCGAAATGAATCTGAGGCGTTAAGTGACATTGAGTTTATTTGGATATAAAGACGGAATGCAGTTCTGTTTATTGACCGCGGATGTAAACGGAGTATCTACTATTGCTTTATGTTTTATAATGCTAAAGCCAATGACCGGATGGAATGACGTATTGTTTTGATTCTATGGATCTGTAGTGTATGAGCACTACAAGCGCATATTTACTTTCTTAAGAATTATATCATGCCTTCATTAGGCTTTCATCACTACTTATTATATGTATTTTCCAACATTCTAAAATTCACTTACACATTCAACAAAAACCAGGCAAAAAACTCATACGCACTTGAAATGTCAAATCTCATAGCTAAGCTTTGTACAACGCTCATGTCTTGTTCAAAAAGTTATATTTTTCGCCATGTCGGTCGCTGCATGTGGACATAGATTTTTTGGACTCCATCGGATTTTTTCTGGACATGTTCACAATCCTGCCATCTGTTTAATCGAATCAGTCTTTAAAATTGTATGGTTGTCTATTAATATTTTGCATGTATTTAAATAATGAGACAATGACCTTTCCAAAGACATCTAAATTTTGAAATTCGGATAAGAACTTTCCGATTTATATCCCATTTTATGCAGATAAATTGACAATTTTAAATTTTTTTCTGGATTTTATCTGTAAATAATGTTTCTAATGTAAAATTTTAATATTTGAAATTATTTTTTGAAGCTTGTGAGCAACGCACAGTTATGTTTTGTATCCATGATCCATTTTGCATTTTTTTGTGGTAAATAAATCAATAAAGCTAATTCTGGAGTGGCTTTTGTTGAAATGATCACTTAATATTTATAAGCAATATTTTAGAAGAAGATTAGAGCAATTGGTGTGTTCCTTTTGTTTTTCAAAATTTATCAATTTTGTATTAACTTTTGCATTTAAAGTAGGTACCAAAATAGAATTAATTTTTCACTAAATCACATTTTTAGTATGAAGTTTTTTAAGATTTTGCAAAAATTTTAACACATAAATTTAGATTATAGTTAGATATAGTAGTAGATATAGGAGTCTATATCATTTGTTAGTATCATTTGTTATGAACTATTAGGCATTAATTACTAAAGTTTGAAGCCTCTAAATTTGGCTAAATGGAGCTTTATTGTGATTTATCTCATTAAATTGCCCCTACTTTTTTCCCTTTAGATTTACGATTATAAAATTACTAACATATTTGTAAAAGAATGTAACACCTATAATTGTGTGTCAGTAGTTTTTCAAAAATTTATAAATTTTACATTAACTTTTAACAATTTTCTTAGTAAATACACTCAAAAGGTATGAGTTTTACAATTTATTTTCCAATAAAAGTGAATAATTTTTTATTTTTATAATTTTCTATGTCTTATAACCTTTTATTAAATATCAAAAAAGTATTACCCATGTTATGGCCATTTACAGGTATTTTATGTATATTTTAGCAAAAAGAAAAAAATTTATCGACCAATAGACTGGATTTTTGCAAAAAATTTCTTTCAGTTGTGTTTAAAAATCCATATTAAAGCTTTTGGTTATCCTAGAAATATGTTTTATACACCAAAATAATTGTTGATTCGTATAGATTGTTACAAAATTTAAATTTTGATAATCAGTTAAATAAAAAGTAAGTAAGTAAGTAATAAAAAGTAAATAAAAAATAGCACGTAACTTGTGTGCGGCTAGTAAAAATGCTAGTTGTCTCAATATGCAATTTATAAAGACAAAAAAACCCTTCATTGGATGTGCATGATCAGGTGACCTCGGTGGCGCAATGCGTAGTGCATAGGCTTCAGAGGTAGCTGATCTAAGTTCGATTCCAATTGATGGCACTAATAATTTATAAATTAAAATTGAACATAAAGACTAAGCACCACTAATAAGGAATCTGATGATTGGTGTGGCAGCCATGAAATTGCAATAATTCCAGCCAAATACAATGGTGGTGGCCCACTCAAGTGGTTGTTGAACATTCAAACATTCATAAATAATATAAATGACGGAGCGAAAGCTATGCAGCCTAACTGCGAGTGTGTTATCACGCAAAAAACCCAATTGAATGAAATCAATTCTTGACCAATGTCAAATCTTTCATACATTCTCCCACCTTACAATTGTCCAACGAATTGTTGGCTTGTAAATCGTGTACGGAGAAAAGAGAAAGAACCCGAACGATCAACAACCAACTTGTGTTTATTTTCCAATAAAAGTGAATAATTTTTTATTTTTATAATTTTCTATATCATATAACCTTTTATTAAATATCAAAAAAGTATTACCCATGTTATGGCCATTTACAGGTATTTTATGTATATTTTAGCAAAAAGAAAAAAATGTATCGACCAATAGACTGGATTTTTGCAAAAAAATTCTTTCAGTTGTGTTTAAAAATCCATATTAAAGCTTTTGGTTATCCTAGAAATATGTTTTATACACCAAAATAATTGTTGATTCGTATAGATTGTTACAAAATTTAAATTTTGATAATCAGTTAAATAAAAAGTAAGTAAGTAAGTAATAAAAAGTAAATAAAAAGTAACACGTAACTTGTGTGCGGCTAGTAAAAATGCTAGTTGTCTCAATATGCAATTTATAAAGACAAAAAAACCCTTCATTGGATGTGCATGATCAGGTGACCTCGGTGGCGCAATGCGTAGTGCATAGGCTTCAGAGGTAGCTGGTCTAAGTTCGATTCCAATTGATGGCACTAATAATTTATAAATTAAAATTGAACAAAAAGACTAAGCACCACTAATAAGGAATCTGATGATTGGTGTGGCAGCCATGAAATTGCAATAATTCCAGCCAAATACAATGGTGGTAGCCCACTCAAGTGGTTGTTGAACATTCAAACATTCATAAATAATATAAATGACGGAGCGAAAGCTATGCAGCCTAACTGCGAGTGTGTTATCACGCAAAAAACCCAATTGAATGAAATCAATTCTTGACCAGTGTCAAATCTTTCATACATTCTCCCACCTTACAATTGTCCAACGAATTGTTGGCTTGTAAATCGTGTACGGAGAAAAGAGAAAGAACCCGAACGATCAACAACCAACTTGTGTGCGGCTAGTAAAAATGCTAGTTGTCTCAATATGCAATTTATAAAGACAAAAAAACCCTTCATTGGATGTGCATGATCAGGTGACCTCGGTGGCGCAATGCGTAGTGCATAGGCTTCAGAGGTAGCTGATCTAAGTTCGATTCCAATTGATGGCACTAATAATTTATAAATTAAAATTGAACATAAAGACTAAGCACCACTAATAAGGAATCTGATGATTGGTGTGGCAGCCATGAAATTGCAATAATTCCAGCCAAATACAATGGTGGTGGCCCACTCAAGTGGTTGTTGAACATTCAAACATTCATAAATAATATAAATGACGGAGCGAAAGCTATGCAGCCTAACTGCGAGTGTGTTATCACGCAAAAAACCCAATTGAATGAAATCAATTCTTGACCAATGTCAAATCTTTCATACATTCTCCCACCTTACAATTGTCCAACGAATTGTTGGCTTGTAAATCGTGTACGGAGAAAAGAGAAAGAACCCGAACGATCAACAACCAACTTGTGTGCGGCTAGTAAAAATGCTAGTTGTCTCAATATGCAATTTATAAAGACAAAAAAACCCTTCATTGGATGTGCATGATCAGGTGACCTCGGTGGCGCAATGCGTAGTGCATAGGCTTCAGAGGTAGCTGGTCTAAGTTCGATTCCAATTGATGGCACTAATAATTTATAAATTAAAATTGAACATAAAGACTAAGCACCACTAATAAGGAATCTGATGATTGGTGTGGTAGCCATGAAATTGCAATAATTCCAGCCAAATTCAATGGTGGTAGCTCAAGTGGTTGTTGAACATTCAAACATTCATAAACAATATAAATGACGGAACGAAAGCTATGCAGCCTAACTGCGAGTGTGTTATCACGCAAAAAACCCAATTGAATGAAATCAATTCTTGACCAGTGTCAAATCTTTCATACATTCTCCCACCTTACAATTGTCCAACGAATTGTTGGCTTGTAAATCGTGTACGGAGAAAAGAGAAAGAACCCGAACGATCAACAACCAACTTGTGTGCGGCTAGTAAAAATGCTAGTTGTCTCGATATGCAATTTATAAAGACAATAAAACCCTTCATTGGATGTGCATGATCAGGTGACCTCGGTGGCGCAATGCGTAGTGCATAGGCTTCAGAGGTAGCTGGTCTAAGTTCGATTCCAATTGATGGCACTAATAATTTATAAATTAAAATTGAACATAAAGACTAAGCACCACTAATAAGGAATCTGATGATTGGTGTGGCAGCCATGAAATTGCAATAATTCCAGCCAAATACTATGGTGGTAGCCAACTCAAGTGGTTGTTGAACATTCAAACATTCATAAAAAAAAAAAAAAAAAAATTAACACTATTTAGTCAAAATAATGCAATTTTATCTGTTTAAGGGTATTAGTCTTTAAAATTGTATGGACGTCATTAATGTTTTGTATGTATTTAAATAGTGAGACAATGACCTTTCCCTCAACATCTTTATTTTCAAATTCGGATATTTTCGATTTTTAGCCAATTTTATGCAGACAAATTGACAATTTTAAATTTTTTTCTGGATTTTATCTGTAAAAAATATTTCTAATGTAAAATTTTAATATTTGAAATTATTTTGTGAAGCTTGTGAGCAATGCGCAGTTGTGTTTTAAATATCAAAATTTTTATCAGATTTATAATTTTTAAATTTGAAAATATTTTATGGCCGTGGTGAAATTATAAAAATAAAATTCGTTGAAAAAGCATGATTTTTTGGTAAATAAATCATTAAAACTAATTTTAGAGTGGTTTTTGTTGTAATAATCACTAATTATTTATTAGCAATATTTAAGAAGAGAATTAGAGCAATTGGTGTGTTAGTTTTGTTTTTCAAAATTTATCAATTTTGTATTAACTTTTGCATTTAAAGTACCAAAAATTGAATTGATTTTTCACTATATCACATTTTGTGTATGACTTTTTTTAAGATTTTACAAAAATTTTAAGACAGAAATTTATATTATAAATTTTTAACTCAAATTCATGTATCACTTGTTATAAACTATTAAGTATTACTCAAGTTTGAAACCTCTTAATTTGGTTAAATGGAGCTTTTTTGTGATTTATTTTATTAAATTGCCCCTACTTTTTTCCGTTAGATTTACAAATACAAAATTATCACATATTTGTAGAAGAAAGTTACACCTATAAATGTGCATCCTTTGTTTTTTTTAAGTATATAACTTTTTGATTAACTTTTGAATTTAAATTACGAACAAATAAGTTGATTTTTCATTAAAACGCATTTTTAGTACACATTTTTCTAATATTTTGCAATATTTTTTACACACAAATTAAAGTTATAAATTTCTATCTAAATTTCATGTATCATTTATTATGAACTATTAAGGTTTGCTCAATTTTGAAAATCTAATGTTGTCTAAATGTAGCTTTTTTGTGATTTATTTATTAAATTACCCCTACTTTTTTTCCCGTTAGATTAAGAAATACAAAATTATTCACATATTTATAGAAGAAGGTTACACCTATAAACGTGCATCATTAGCTTTTTGAAATTAAAAAACATTTCATCAAGTTTTCAATTTAATATATGTAATATAAATTTGACGGGTCATTTACACACCCTTTTAGTATGAAATTTTTCAACCCCCCCTCAATAATATTTATTCACAAATTTAGCCACATCTCATAGCTAAATTCTGAGATCAAAACTATAATAATCGTCTGAGTAGAAATGAAGTTATGATTTTTTATATTAAAAGAAGTCCAATTAGAAATTCAATTGAGATAAATTGTAATTGTTGACAATGAACAAAGCGGAGCATTTCTATGAATTTTATTCGATTTTTTATGAATTTTAAAAAATCAATTGTAACGCTAATATAGGAGGAAGATTAAAAAGTGAGGTATCAAATAAATGGCTATTCTATTGAGATTAAATAAATTATAAGAAAAAACTAAATCAATCCATGCACACAACCACATGTTATTAAGTAATATGTGTGGACAATATTATATTGTGAATTTCTCAGTTCAACGGTACAATAGGAATATAATTTTTTTATACAAGTTCCTAGAACATATAGCTTAAATTCATTAGTACAATGCAAACCTCTACGGCTGTTAATTAAAAAGATATTAATAAAAAACAAAAAAAAACAAATTTCATATAGGCAACATTTTTTTTTATTATTGTTAAAGATTTCTAAAAGAATTTAAATTTATTTTTTTTAGAAGATATCTATCGGAAAGCAGGGGGATCGACGTTGTTGATGCCAAAAAAAAAATTAGCATTTTGATTGTTTTGTTGTTAGTTTGGACACCCATACAGCCAAACTGACAAGAAAATAAAAAAAGACTTTTATATATTAGTAAAGATTCTACGTGGCTTGATGGTGTTTATGGAATATGTTTAAAAAAAAAAAAATGCAGAGTTTAACATTCACGGGAAAGATATAACGATAAAAAACAAAATCTTTGAAGGAACAGAGGGGTTATACGAAAGTTCCAGATGAAAAAAATTACAATACCAATGATTTAAAAAACTACAAATCTATACTGCTTGAAACCAATATACATAGAGTTTCCCATGAACCTACAAAATAAATTAACGGCAATAGAGGTCCCCAGTATAAGCTTATAAAATGTTTGTTTAAGAACACTTTTCCCCTTCAACGGGGAGCGGATTAATGCAGTTATCAAACAAAAAAGACTATATATTTTGGGATGACCCCAATGAGCTTGTAGATAGCTTGAAACTTTTAACCGGGTCACAACTAGCAGGAAATAATAATCACACTTATGAAATTATTTCAAATATTGAGGAACTAAAAAAAAGCGACATAAGGATACACGCCAAATTGGACAACAGAAGTCTTCAAAATAATCAAAATAAAACACACAAATCCAGTTACATATCTATTAGAAGAAGATTCTATGAACTTGAACTACAAAAAAAACAGATTTCCCGACACATATCTAATTTAGAAGGTACTTCAAGAGAGAAAAAATAAAATTTTTGTGAAAAGGCTCGGTTTTTCTTCAAAACATAACTCTTGGATTTGAATTAAAAATTTTACATTTCAAATATAAACACGTTATTAAAACAATTTTACTTTTCTTTTTTTTTAATAAATTATTCTTATATTTTTATGAATAAAAATTCATTCTAAGAAATCGATTTTTTTTTTCGAAAGTATCTTCAAATAAATATTTGTTTTTTTTTCTCTCTCGAATAACCTACTCGCTCAGCGATGGAATTTTATTTTTTTTTTCTTTGCCTGCTTATTCATTTTCCATTTTTTTGTTTTATGGAAAGCGTTTATCTTCAATATCAATCAAAATACTTTTCCAGGTTACTGGCGGTCAGAAGCTCTTGTTACAATGCATAAGTAGATGACCTCTACTACCCTCGTCATCATTTTTCCTCTTGCCGTCATAATCAAACAAAATAATACAATCATTTTTCATACCAACATAAGATGGTATACCTGTATTTTTCAATGTCATGTTTCCACATTTCATTTTTCATTATCATTAAACAATAAAAAACAAAACCAACATGCAAGAATAAAAAATAAAAACGCATAACTACATTTTTAGCATGAATTTTGCATGAGCAACGATGGCTCCGTGGAGTTGTCACTCAGACTATAAGCCAGAGGTGTCAGTTTAAATCATCAAACAATTGGGTATATTTTTTCTTTTCGTTTGTTCAAAATAAAAATTTGTTCTTCTTTCTCATTCAGATTCATCGAAAAACCTAATCGCTCAGTGGAATTTGTTTTTTTTTTTTGCTTGTTTATCACCACCCAACACTTATAGACTTCAATTAGCTTAGTCATATCAACATACCATATAGCTTCGTACGGTTTTAGATTATATTTTTATATGATTTCGAAGTTTATCACCCAAATTTTAATTACCTTTACCCAACTTTTAATTACCTTTTCCACAAACCATTTCAACATACTAAATTTAGTAGTGTTTCGAAGTTTTCCACCCAACACTTAATTAGCTTTTAATTTATATTTGTGTATGATTTCGAAGCTTTCCACCCAACACTTAATCACCTTATCCACAAACCATTTCAACATACCACATTTGTAGGATTTTAAATGCTATTTAAATATACATTTAGCACCTCAACTTCTATAAGCTCCAATGGCCTAGTGGAACTGGCACCCGACGGCAAACCAAAGGTTCTTGGTTCAATCCCCAAAGGTTCTCAACATCATTGTTTTTTTCTTATTAAATACACTCCCAAGCCTCACCCTCACACCAGCCCCCCACCCTGCCCCAGACCCCAGCCCCCATGACGCATAACAACGTACACACAAAAGTTTTACAAAAACAACAGACAAGGGGCGTGCCCACCTCCACCCACTTATTCCCATATAACGCCATGTTAAATTTGGTTCCCACCGCCATCGCCAGTCGCCACCATTCCTACTCTTCTCGAATGTGGTCTTGACGATTTATAATAAACTTCATACCTAAAATGAGCAAAGTGACTGTAAAAAACTGCGTTTCATATTATTGCGGAAAGTTTTGATCCGTTTTTAAAAATTGTGTTATTTCCATATGTACCTAGGTATCCCATTAATGATACAGCTGATGTACTCCTAATTTGAAAATTTTCTAAAGTTTTGCGATTTTTGTATATCTTAACAAAAAAAAAGTACATCTCTTTAAATAAATATTTTGTAAGGTAACTTGAAACAAAATCTAATGAAACTTGGCGTCCTCTTTTTGAAAGTCAAAGATCTGGTCACCCTATGCTATGCTTATTTTGGAAATAATTGTGAACAAATTTTATGAATGGAGTTTGATTCTCTCTTTAAATTAGAGATTGAAAGAGAGTTTAAATTTATTATTCTAAAGTTAAGTTGAAACTTTTCTTCATCATGTTTTCTATGTCTATCGAATATTAACGAGTAGTAGCCCGTAGCGTAATGATTAGTGCGTTCGACAGTCGATCTCGTACTGTGGAAGTGTTTAGACGTTTTCGGCTTTCACAGAGTTTCAAATTAAAATCGCGAGTGGTTAAGTCCAAGTTAAGCCAAGCTATTTTTATAGTGTGAAATAGCACAGAGGTAGAGTGGCAGATCCCGGAGCCGAAGATAGCCGGTTCAAACCCCGGTCAGGGTCAAATATTTTATCGGCTTTTTTTCATAATAGAGAAGTCGAAAACATAATTGAGTGGGATAAAACTCATCTGGACGAAGGAAAGAAGAGTGCGGGGCCATCGAAAGGTGGTGCACCAGCACCAAATACAATGCCAGCAACGGCACCAACAACTGGGGCATCGAAAGATGTTTCATCAGCAGCGGTAAAGCCAATAAAGGCAAAACCAATAAAGCCAGCAACGGCAGCTATAGCGGGGACATCCAAAGATGCCCTAGCAACAATGGCAACGGTACCACCAGCCGAGTTAACTAAGAAGAGGAAGCAACAAAAATATGTACCTAATTTGGTGAAGCGCACCGCACGTCCACCTGCCCCCTCAGCACAGCTGCAAGCTGATGGTAGGCAGGAGATAGCAGCAAATATCGAAATGCAGCAGAAAGTTAATTCCTCGTCATCCAAAGTCATCGATGACGAGGAAATTGAATATATGTCCGAGGGTGGAGAAGGGCTCCCCACCAGCGATGAAAAAAATGCAACAACAGACCAATCATCGGAAGATGAAATAGAGGAGCAAGCTCTCAATAACATCGTGTCAGAAAAACAAAAACAAATAGAAAAACTAAGAGCAGAGGTGCAAGAAATTGTAAAGGCCCTCAAAGGCAAACAAGAAGCTCGAAGAGAACGAGAAAGGCAGGAGCGGGAGTTCAAAAAGACGCTACAGGCTACACCAAAAGGAGCGCAACAACAAATGAAAAATGCGGAGCTGCAACCGACAAATGAACAGCCCCACCAAAATAAACAACAACCAGAGCAGCCACAAAATAGGCTGCAACAACAACAGCCACAGCAGCAGCCTAAACAGCAAAGGCAACAACTACAGAAACAGAAAGAACAGCAGCAGAACCAGCAGCAGAATCAACAGCAGCAGAATCAACAGCAGCAGATACAACAGCAGCAGAAACAACAGCAGCAGATAACGCATCAGCAGAAGGAACACCAGCAGCAGCCACAGTCGTCAACGCAAATAAAAAAAGAAAAGGTGCCACCAATAAACACATACAAATTGGAATTACAGGACACTATAAAATTATGTAAGTCGGCCATAGGCACAAATTTTACTATTAAACGATTAAGTGTAGATAGGCACGCTATTCAGTGCTATTCAATTAGGGATTATAAAATCATTAAAGATCTGTTAAAAGAATCCACAACGGAGTTCTTTAGTTTTACCCCAAAAACTGAAAAGTTTCAGACGGTCCTACTAAAGGGCATAGATTCCTGCACGGATCCACAGGCGCTCTTAAATGAGCTTCGCCAAAAAGCGAGCGATGATCTCGAATTTATCGGGGTTAAGCCGTTCGCTACAGTTAAGGCCAGGCGGGAGAAACGGAATCTGCCGTTCTTCCTGGTTCAGCTTTCGCCCAGCAGCAAACTGGAAAGTCTGAGAAGTATCTCCGTCCTCGACTACCAGCTTGTGACTTGGGATAAATTAAAGAGGCGCGGCGACATGCTTCAATGCATGCGCTGCCAAAGGTTCGGCCACGCTGTGGCAAACTGCGAAATGCAGTCACGCTGCGTTAAGTGTGGTGAGAATCACATTGTAGGAGAGTGTAAGCTCGGGCAGGAACGGGTCGAACTGACCCAACTTAAATGTGCACTTTGTCGAGGCGACGGGCACCCCGCAAACTATCGGGGATGCCCGACGTTTCAACAATTGAAACACAATAAAGCGGCAAGGCAAGCAGAGATGATAGAAGGACGCCCACCAACGCGTCCTCATACAACAATTTCCGTCAATCCCCAAATTTCCTACGCCCAAATGGCGTCAGGAATGGGAAAAACGGTACAGCCTGCGCCAAAGGCAGCCCAACAGGCCCTTGTGCCTTAGGCGCCGGACGCACAGGCCGAAATAAGAGGTTTGCTACTGGCCATTCAGAGCCAAATAGCAGGACTTCAAAAACAGATAAGTGAGCAGGCGAAAAGGGTAGACAATATCTACTCTGCTTTGCCGAGCTTATCGCATTTTATAGGTTAAGGGCGCGCTGCCGGAGAGGCCCTTAAAGATCCTTGCTGTGAATGTAAATTCACTGATTAGGACCGAACGTAGAGCAAATCTATTCCAATTGTTGAAAGATCAGAGTCCTGATGTGTTTATGGCCAGCGAAACTAAGCTGAACCAGAAACATAGATTGACTAACAATAATTACAATATCGTACGAAGAGATCGGCCCAACTCCACTTTGGGGGGAGGAGTCGCAATCTTTGTACGAAAAGGCATAAATTATAAAGTAATATATAATAGTGAAGTACGCAGATTTCGGTTGCTTGAGGCGTGTATCGTATGCATTCCTCTCAAACATGGGAAGCGGATGTATGTGATTGCGGCTTATGCACCGGAATCACCTCAGCCAACTGAATTTTTAACAGAGCTCGAAAAACTTTTTCAATGCTTACAATTGAACTCGGAAGAGAATTACTATCTCATGGCCGGTGATTTGAATGCCAAACATGTAGATTGGGGAAATCAAATACAAAATCCGAGAGGTAGCCATCTATTTAATTGGATGTGTCAATACAACGTTGAGTATATGCTCGACCTTTTGGCTACTGATAGGCCTTCGTTTCCAAGGAGCGGTTCCTATCTGGATCTATTGTTGAAAGACTCAAGACTGACAATTACTGACACTGTGGGTCAACGACCAAGAAACTGTTTACGAACGATCGAGTACGACAGTGACCACTGCGGACTTGCTGCCGTAATTCAACTTCCGAACGAGCTCGTGGAGTTGGAGGAGTATGTGCCGGTGCATTCTTACAATTACAGTAAGACTCGCTGGCCACGCTTCACCAGCGCTTTATCGAGTGAACTACGAATGAACAACATATCCCCACCAAATGACAGGAATTTAACAAATACCGAAATTGACGATTACTTGGAAAAGATGGACAGTACAATCCAACGAACAATGGAAAAAACAATACCAAAATACAAAGAACGCGAAGCCACAGACATGTACCGCAACGCGACCATCGACGCACTACACAGACAAAAAAGTGGACTCTTAACAAGACTGAAACTCTTGTACAGACGTTTTACTGACATACACGATCTGGAGATTAGGACACTGAAGTCGTCAATTAAAAACATCAACCAATTGATCAAGGAAAATTACCGGTTGTCTATTAATTTGTATTGGGACAACAAAATTCGGGCCGTTAATTCTAGCGACCCGAGTATGTTTCCTCAAATTAATAAAATATTTAGACGGAATGATCAAAACGAACTTCCGTGTCTTAAGCTTCAGAGAACGACAGAGAACAGAGACGTACTTCTGATAGCAGGCATAGATCCAGAGGAAGCCGTCTTGGACGATGACCTCTTTATAATCGAAGATCCTCGTGAGAAAGTGGAGGCTGTGGGGCTGCTTTCCAGCAAGTGTACAAGGTGAATGCTAGCATTCGCCCGAACCATGACCTGGAAAACAGAGCCTTGCTTCACCACTTCTACCTTCGAAATGAAATGACGCAATGGCGATCAGAGAATCTCGGTTTCACCGGGTTCAATGAAGAACACTTTGCAAACGCCACCATCGCCGAGCGAAACGGGGCTAATTCCCTGTTAATTTCGAAAGTTGAGCTCCAGCTCATCTTCGCTTCATTAAAGAAAAAGAAGTCAGCAGGAATCGATGGTATATCCAACGTTGTACTGCGACATCTGCCTCAGGAAGCAGTTGACATTTATGCCACACTGTTTAACAACGCTCTGAATAATGCATATTATCCAGGGCGGTGGAAGACAGCTGTGGTTCATCCTCTCCCGAAAAAGGGTAAGGACAACTCCAATCCGGCGAATCTCCGGTCGATAAGTCTTCTTCCGAGTATCAGTAAGGTATTTGAGAAAGTTATAAATAGAGCTCTGTCCAAGTGGGCGGAGGACAACAATATCATACCGGACAATCAGTTCGGTTTTAAGGCGGGACATGACACCATTCACGCCGCGTCTAAGCTCGTTTCTGATGTCCAATGGAACAAATCTAAAAGACAGTGTACGGGTGCTTGTCTGGTTGACTTGGAGAAAGCTTTCGACACCGTATGGTTAGGAGGTCTGTATCTAAAGCTAGCTAGACTGGGCATAAGTAAACCGCTTTTATATATGCTTTATGATATGCTCAATGGTAGAAAGTTTGTTGTCAAACTTGGCAATGTAACTTCTACCGCAACCTACGAAATTAAAAATGGTCTTCAACAGGGAGCGGTGAACTCACCGATTCTATTCAGTATTTACACCAGCGATCTGATAGGTAGTCTAGCCAATGCCATAGCGTATGCCGACGATCTAATTGCGTACAGAACAGCTCCAACTGTTGAGGTCATAAGAATTCTCTTACAGCGTGACTTCGACAAGATTCAGCGATATTGCGATGACTGGAAGTTGAAAATAAACTTTCAGAAATCCGAAACCATTCTGTTCAGGACTCCATTGCATGGAGCCCCTAGGGATACAAGAAAGAACTGGCGCAAGCTGGTGATCGTAGGGCCACATGGACATCCACTGGCGAATAAAAGTGTAGTAAAGTACCTTGGCATCTGGATGGATCAGTATTTGTATTTCGACAGACATATAAATGCTGCTCTGACCAGAGCCAGGGGAGCTTTTGCCCTGACAAAACGGTTGTTTTATAGCAGCCGTCTTGACAGCAGGGTTAAGGTGATTTGCTACATGGCCCTTATCCGGCCAATGATTGCCTATGGATGCCCGGTGTGGTTCAACGTTGCCCCATCTCAAATGGAAAAGATTCGGGTGTTTGAGAGGCAGTGTCTTCGACGCTGCCTTGGATTACACAGAACACCAGAGTCGGAGTACAAACATTATTATTCCAACGAGGTTCTATACAATGGAGCCAACATTAACAGAATCGATAATTTTATAATCAAGCTGATTCGGGGTCACATTGCAAGAGCGATGTCCTCAGCCAATAGCTTAATTTTTGGGGCTTACTACCCCAACACCGATTACTACGAGAGTGTGCGTTTAAGTGGATTTATCCCACCCGATGCTTTCCTCTACTTAGACAGTCGAGGGCTGATACAGGATAGAGCGGCGGTTCCGCTAATCTACCACGTCGGCCGCAGAACTGTAGATAGGCGACTCCTTTATAGTCGAGACGTCCTCGCACAGGGCGGAGCAGAGCGCCTTCGGTTCAGTAGGACTGTGTCCGATCGGGACCGGAGAGACAGGGTAAAACAAGAGAACCAGTTTTGGTGGTTAAATCAAGAAGTAGATACTAGATAGTTGACTTAGTTTTCTCGTCTTGGCCGACTTACATAGTTTTAAGTGTATTAATTAAGTAGGGACAGTCAAGGTGGCACAAAAAAAAAAAAAAAAAAAAAAAATTATAAAATCCAAAAATGAAACCAAAAAAAATAACAAAATCGAAAATGCTTGCTGTGGCTGTTCTAGATTTAAGGTAGTTGTAAGTAGTTTTATAGTAGTTTAAGTATAGTTTTAAGTAGTTTTAAGTAGTTTTAATTAGTTTTAATTAGCTCTTAAATAAAAATAAAAAATGATATTATTTCCAAGTTTTTTTAAATCTTTCTTGGGAAAAATAAAACCAGGATAAGATGTTATTTTAAGTAGTTCGTAGGCCGAAAGGCATTAGCATTAAGTTATTGTTTAATTTAGAGCGCCCGCTTAGGGCCAGTAAGTTATTTTTAAGATATTGATCAGTAGGCTAGTTTTTCATGAATTTTTGTCTAGCTTTAAGATAGTTATAAGAAAATGAATAAATAAAAATGAATTAAAAAAAAAAAAAAAAAAAAGTGCGTTCGACTGTCACGCTGGAGGTCTGGGATCGCTTCCCAGCCTCGTCCACCTAAAAAACTAAAAAATTTTTTTTGCAGGGCTACTGCCTCTTGCGAGGAATTGACAAATCCTCCAAAAGTATCAACTGTCACGAATAAGTGCTTCTCATCTAGCCGTTTGGATTCGGCATACAATTGTAGGTCCCTTCCATTCCTGTCGACAGGCGCACACAGGAATGGTTGCGAGCCGTGAGCCGTTGTGCCACCCGATTTATTTTTTTTTTTCTCATATTAACGATTGCGAGAAATCATATAAGTTAACACGAAGTTTGACTCTACGGAAATGCTGACGATGCGTCTGGCTTGTTACGTAGAAAAACAACGAAATTAACAACTGTGGGAATACAAAGTAGCATTAAGAAATAATGCAAGGTTGCATTTATGTATTTAGCAAGTAAGAAACAAATTAATGAAAAATTATTTTTAAGTTCAGTTGATAATTTGTATTGATTCAATAAAGGTCAGAGCAACCTGCTCTGAGAAAAAAAATATTTTTTAACAAAAAAGAATTGGTGTTTGATTAACTGGCGCCCAACCTGTATGGCTTCGAACTATACGCGTTTAATTTGTGCTAAGCATTGACATTAATTTACGTGACATTTTTTATCCTGTGCAGAAAAATACGTGTTTGAATTGTGCTAACCATTGCCGTCTTACCGCGTATTACTCCTAATTTGTGAAAAAAAATCGCAACTTCGTAAGCGAGTGACAAATGCAAATCCAAGAAAAGAGGCCCCCCTAAGCCGATAACCAAGGACAAAAAGGAGCAGTCAACTGCAGCCGCTTGGATTAGGAATAGAACCACCAGAAATAATAAAAATTTGTTAATCAGCAACTATGAATCAACAATTCATCATATTATTGTAAGTTTATTGAATAATTTAAAAAAAAAAATTTTGTTGAAGCAATTTACAAAAGTAAAGTTATCAGGAAAACCAAATGTAACAAAATTAAAATTATTAAAAGAAATTTTTTTATTGTGAAAAAAAAAAACTAAGCACAAAACAATAAAAAAGTGATTTCATTCTTTTTAAAGAATTAGAATAAAACTAAAATTTTAGCAAAAGTACCTTTTTAAGTTCATTAAAATTTTAAATCGTATGTTAAGAAAAAGTTTTGGGAAAATTTTCATTTCATCTGTATTTTTAAAGTGTAAACATATTGCTGCCTTTGTTTGTTTCCACCCTTTTTCCTCAATATTTTGCTAATTCTTATTTATTACCTTCATTTTACCTTTCTTTAAAATATGGCGAATCCAAATAATTTAATCAGACCCCCTATTCACAATCAACGTCCTCCACCCGCTCCTCCGATTCAACCTGTTCTTAACCAAAATGATTTGGTTCAACTTATTAATAGACTAGTAAGCGAAACTCTACATATCCAGGGAAGACAGATTTTCAATACTATTATGAACCCTGCAGCCGACATAAACAATGATATAGATCAACCAATTAATCTAGCAGATAATAATCTGAATGATTTGGATAAAATACCCGACGTGGTAAAAGTTTGAGGGAATTTTCCAGACAAACACATGAATTTAATTCATGGAAAAAAAGCATCGACAGAATTCTTAAAATTTATGAGCACCTTAAGGGTACTCCAAGATACTACGGTATCTTATCTGTCATAAGAAATAAGATAACAGGACATGCTGACGTGGTACTCGAGTCCTATAATACACCCCTTAATTGGGAAAAAATATCCAAATGCCTTACTTTGCATTATGCAGATAGGAGGGACTAAGGCACCCTCGAATACCAGATGACTACTCTGGTTCAAGGTAATAACACGGTTCCTGAATTCTATCAAGTCGTGTATCACCATTTGTCTTTGATCCTCAATAAATTAGGATCAATCGAAATGAGTCAGGATTCTATGAATAACATGACTCAGTGCTACCGTGACAAAGCCTTAGACACCTTTGTCAGGGGCCTTAAAGGAGATCTTCCTCGGTTACTCAGTATCAGAGAACCAGCAGATCTTCCCCAGGCTTTGCATTTATGCCTAAAGCTGCAAAATGTAGACTTTAGAGCACAACATGCTAATAATTCACAAAGTTCCAGCAGAAAAATGCATCAACAAGCACCTCCAGTTCCTCCTAGAAGAGAAAACTTTCAAAACCCTACGCCAATACCGGCTCCCAGACGTGAGTTTTATCCTCACTTACTGCATAACCCACGTACTCCTCAATCCCCGCAGTTTGATAGGGACGTGAAATACCAACCTAGATATCAACAGCATCAGCAGCCAAGAATCCCACCAAATCAACGACCTCTTCCACCGAAACCGATGTCCATTGATTACTCTCTAAAAACTCAAAAGGTGAACTACCAAAATAGACCAAGGAATCAACAATTTACTCAAAAACGTCAACATTCGCAACAAATGCACCCACCACAAAAGATGCAGCGCATCTATCATACTCAACCAGGTGATGACGAAAAATCTATGGAAGAATATGAAGCAGAAATTGCAAAAGAAGACCAAGAGTACGATGAATCCCTAGAAGAATACGTTGACCAAGAGGAGAACAACAACTTAGAACAACTAGAAGAACTAGACGACATTTATTTTTTAGATTAAAGTCCTCTTCGCTTCCCTTTTTCGAACACATTTCCAGAAGCGGAGAGATCCTTAAATTCCTTGTTGACACTGGGTCGAATAAAAATTATATTCAGCCTCGTCATATAAAAAATCCCATTCTTAATGAAAATCATTTCTATGTTAACTCTGTTGGAGGTAGCATCAAGATAACGCACCACTCACTTATTCAAATGTTTGGCCCTCAAACTGACAAAATTAAATCCTTCATCCTCCCAAGCCTTATTTCATTCGACGGCATTATAGGGCATGATACTCTAAAACAACTTAATGCCATCATCCATACAAAGAAGAATCATATGTCTCTTCAGCCTTGTTCCACTCACCCGAGAATTTCAATTCCTCTTAAACAGCATCTGTCAGAATTTGTCAACAATATAAGAACTGATCACATGACTAAAAATCAATGCACCAAGCTTAAAAACATTATTCGTAAATGCCCAAATCTTTTTTCCGAACCAAATGAAAAATTGACCTATACTACAACTGTAAAAGGAGAAATTCGAACTACAACTCGGGATCCCGTATACACTAAATCGTATCCTTATCCCATGGCACTCAAGAATGAAGTTGAAAAAGAGATTCAAAAACTATTAGGAGACGGTATTATTAGACCATCAAAATCACCCTACAATTCTCCGGTTTGGGTAGTCCCCAAAAAAATGGACGCCTCAGGAGAAAAGAAATTCCGAATGGAAATTGATTACCGTAAGCTGAACACTTTAACCATATCCGACAAATATCCGATCCCTGAAATGTATGAAATTCTTGCAAATCTAAGTAAGAACCAATGGTTTTCCATAGTAGACTTGAAAAGTGGCTTTCATCAGATCCCACTAAAAGAATCTGATATAGAAAAAACTGCCTTTTCGGTAAACAACGGCAAGTTTGAATTTACACGCCTTCCATTTGGTCTCAAAAACGCTCCATCCATTTTTCAGAGAGCTTTAGATGACATCCTAAGAGATCTTATCGGAAAATGTTGTTATGTCTACATTGATGACATTGTGATCTTCGGAAAAGACAAAGACGAACACTTCACAAATCTCCAAAAAGTCTTCAACACATTAGAGAAAGCAAATATAAAAATCCAATTAGACAAATGTGAATTTTTCCAAGAAGAAATTGAATTTTTAGGTTTTGTTATCGGCAGGGATGGTATAAAAACTAATCCAAAAAAAGTACAAGCAATAGTCGATCGACCTATGCCCAAAAACCTAAAAGAGCTTCGATCCTTCCTCGGAATGTCGGGATACTATCGCCGCTTCGTTAAAGACTACGCAAAATTAGCGAAACCCCTGACATCCCTTTTGAGAGAGGAAGACGGACATGTGTCCAAGAATATGTCAAAGAAAAAACTTATTCAACTAGATCGAGAAGCCATCGAAGCATTTAATAAATTAAAAAAATCTCTTGTTTCTGCAGAAGTCATCCTTCAATACCCAGACTTTGAAAAAAGTTTTCAACTTACAACAGATGCCTCCGACTACGCCATCGGCGCAGTCCTTTCCCAAGACGACAAGCCAATAACTTTTCTTTCTAGAACGTTGAGCAAATCAGAAGAAGATTATGCCACCAACGAAAAGGAAATATTGGCAATAATTTGGTCGCTTAACTCTCTTAGAAATTTCCTATACGGATCGCGCAAGGTTAACATTTTTACGGACCACCAACCCCTTACTTATGCGCTTAGTAACAAAAATACGAACTCCAAAATGAAGAGATGGAAAGCTATTTTGGAAGAATACAACTATGAGCTAAAATATAAACCCGGGAAGGAAAATGTTGTCGCAGACTCCCTCTCTAGACCTCCGAAAATAGAAATTAATTCAATGACTCCAACAGAGCACAGTGCTGACAGCTCAGCGCAAAATTTAATTCCCTCCGTTGAAATCCCTATAAATATCTTCCGAAATCAACTTCTGCTAAAAATAGGAAACGAAAATAGCTATCAAATTAAGAACCCATTTGACAACTACACTCGACATATCATAATTCGACCCGACTACTCAAAAAATGACATTATTGATATCTTTAAAAGATACCTTAACCCAAATACTATAAACGGACTTTTTACAGACGAAATGACAATGGGACGTGTACAAGAAATTTACCCTTTATATTTTAGAGACTATCGCATCAGATTCACACAAAAATTTGTCGAAGACATACCTAACCAAAGCGAACAAGAAGAGAAGATCCTAAAGATACACCGGCGTGCTCACCGCAATGCTGATGAAAACCGAATTCAAATGTTAGAGAACTTCTATTTTCCTAAAATGGCTTCAAAAATCAAAGCCATAGTTAACCGCTGTATAACTTGCAAGGAAAATAAATATGATAGGCATCCTAACAAACCACATTTAAATCCGACACCAATTCCTAACTACCCCGGACACACACTGCATATCGACATTTTTTCCACGGAAAAATGTCTCGTCCTTACTGCAGTAGACAAATTTGCTAAATTTGCTCAGGCTAAAATAATTTCATCAAGATCAATCGAAGACATAAGACGCCCTTTACGAGACATACTATTTTTCTTCTGCGTACCCGAAGTAGTTGTAATAGACAACGAAAAAGCTCTCAATTCAGCCTCAATAACTTCAATGTTAGAAGACGACCTCCAGATCAAAATTTTCAAAACTCCACCATACAAAAGTGAAGTGAACGGACAAGTTGAACGTTTTCACTCTACTCTATCAGAAATAATGAGATGCCTTAAATCTGATGGACCTTCACGGTCCTTTGAAGAACTTTTAGAACGAGCAGTAAACGAATACAATTTTACCATTCACTCAACCACAAACAAAAAACCTATAGAACTATTCTATGGACGAATACCTAGGCTAAACCCCGACGAATTCGAAAAAACACGACAAATAAACCTAGACAAACTAAAAACTAAACAAGAAAAAGACACTACATACCACAACAAAAAGAAAGAACCTATTAAAGATTAAGAAATAGGCCAAGTTATTTATGTTAAAAACAACAAACGTATAGGCTCTAAACTGACTAGTAGATATAGACAAGAAATTGTGAAAGAAAATAAGAACTCTACAATATTAACTGAATCTGGAAAAATAGTCCACAAAAGTAACATAAGAAATTAATTATTTTTTTTTTTCAGATGTACTTTTTACATTTGCCAAGCTGAAATTCAAATCATGGACTTTTCAAATTCACAAATCGTTTCTTTACATACAGGACTGACGAAGATACAGAACGGACATTTTAAGTTAATCCATATTATTAATCTTGACCAGTACGATCAATTCCTCTCCGACATATCACCAATCCTTAACCTAGAAACAACCCAAAACCAAACCATTTTTCCCTTACTATCACACGAAATTCAACAAATCCGCAATTTTTTACATAATCTTAAAACCAAAAGTAAACGCTCTTTAGATTTCATAGGTAAAGGTTGGAAATGGATTGCTGGCAATCCAGATCATTATGATTTTGTAACAATAAAAGAAAAAATTACAGATGTTTTAAAAAATAATAATAAACAAGTTATCATTAACGAGTTATACAATGAACGAATTAATAACATTACAAAAATCCAAAATGAAATCCAAAATTTACTTAAAGAGAATAATAAAATCAATTTTGAAATCATTACAAATCTTAAATACAGAATTAAAATTGTAAAAGAAGAATTAGAGAACATAATCTATGCCATTCATTGGGCTAAACAAGGAACAATTAACTCTTTCATATTGTCAAAAAACGAAATAGATTTAGCCACTAAAATATTTAATGAACAACAATTGCCTTACACAACAATAGAAGAAGCCTTAGATTTCGCAGAAATCAAAATTATAAGTAATAGTTTATCAATCCTTTATATAATAAATATTCCCTTAACAAACAAGGAAATATACGAAAATCTTCTAATCAAACCAATAAAAAGGAAAAATATTGTAACTGAAATTTTATACGATGTAGTTTTAAGAAATAATGAGCAATTGTATGGAACAACAAAAAAATGTAAGACATTCAATAATCTATCAATTTGTAACTCCAAAAATATTGTAAATATTACAAACGACTCTTGCATTCCCAATTTGTTAAAAAGTTTACCAGCTACCTGCAATACAGTTAATAATCACCACATTCCAACCATAGAAGAAATAACACCAGATATAATATTGCTAAATCAGTTTATCGGAACTCTTGAATTCGACAATACGACTCACAATTTAAACGGAACATTTTTAGTTAAATTCCGGAACATGACCATCAACTTGAATGGAATCCCACATATCTCCAAAGAAGGTTCTATAATAAAACCCCTCCCAGCAATATTCCAAACAAATCCTAAGGAAAAAGAATACCGTGAATTACTCTCGCTAGAAATGATGAAGGATCTTCATATTAACAACACTAACAAAATTCATCTCCTGCAAAAAGAGAATAATCATAATCAAATAACCACATATTCCTTCATTTCCGTCCTTGGATTTCTTTTCATAATATTGTTCCTATGGAAGATCTTGCCAAAACGTCACAATACGAAAATCGTAATAAAACAGTCAACACCAGAAGCCAATGGACCAGTAGCAATTGTGGATAAATTTCCTATGCTTGAGATGAACTCTATCCAAAATCTAAACAACCCTAAGTTCAATAACCTGCCATACTTCTGACGACCGATGACGATCGTTTCTTAGAGGGGAAGAGTTAACACGAAGTTTGACTCTACGGAAATGCTGACGATGCGTCTGGCTTGTTACGTAGAAAAACAACGAAATTAACAACTGTGGGAATGCAAAGTAGCATTAAGAAATAATGCAAGGTTGCATTTATGTATTTAGCAAGTAAGAAACAAATTAATGAAAAATTATTTTTAAGTTCAGTTGATAATTTGTATTGATTCAATAAAGGTCAGAGCAACCTGCTCTGAGAAAAAAAATATTTTTTTACAAAAAAGAATTGGTGTTTGATTAACTTATATAAACAGGGTAGACAAAAAAAGTGTTATACAAAAATTACTTTAATAAGTACGAACAAATTATTCTTAATTCATTTATTAAATTAGAAAACTAAATAATTAAAAATATTCTAAAATGAACGGCTGTCTGATTCCAACTGAACTAACTTGTCACTTTACAGCTGCATGAAAGCAAGTAAATAACAAGATCATACGAGATCGTTTGGGTCCTGAAGAGTAATTTCGAATCCAGACGAGGTCATCCTTGCGAAATGTTTTAGTTACTTTGGACTCATTCACTTTAGTTGAAATTTCATGAGGGTTAATTTTGTCAAAGTATGTATTAAGCTGACGATTAAACATTAACTCCGCTGGTGAACGACCTGTGGAGGTGTGCGGCGTTATGTGCTGATTAAACAAAAAACGAGTTACCTTCAAGTCCCAATCGGCTTTGTCTGGTGTCTTCTTTAAATAATCTTTCGTTGTTTATACCATTCGCTCAGACTGTCCATTCGTTGAAGGATGGAAGGGAGCAGATCGAATATGGCGAATTAGGTTGCTTTGAAGGAACGTTTCTAAGAGCCGTGCCATTGTCTGTGACAATGCAGTCAGGCAATCCATGAGTGGCAACAGTGATCGTAATGGCTTGATGGCGGGAATCGATGACGTAGACTTCACGAGAAATACCTCAAGCCATTTTGAGAATGAGACCAAGGTCGTTCTGTTGTTTCCCAATGATGAGTAGGTGCGTGCGCTTGTTCATGTCGGGTTTCCTGACACGGTACACACTACTTGACAACGTGTTCAATCTCTGACTCCATGTTAGGCCACCAGACGTAATTTTGAGCTAGTGCCTTCATTTTCACGATTCCTGGGTGTCCAGTGTGCAAAGCTATGAGAATCATCGATCGAATCTTGGGAGGAATGATGGTACGATTTCCTCATAAGAGACATCCTTTTAATGTTGAAATTTCAGTTCGACGTGTATAGAAAGGATACAGTTTATCTGAACGCTGAAGAGATTTTGGCCATCCCCTTAATGCCCAGCTTAGCACCATAGCGAGATCAGAATCTTTAGCTGTTCCTGATGCGATTTGTTTAGCATCAACGACTGGCTGTTCGAGCATCTCTATCATCAAACGGTCTTCTTTAATGGCTGCTGTTGATTGTTCAGAGTCCTCTGGAAATCGACTGAGGAAACATGCATTGTCCATCTTATTTCCAGGGCGATGAATAATATCAAAATCTTATGCATTTCATTTGATATCATGGTTGGAATCGGCTTTGTTGTGTTGAATATACCTATAAGAGGACGGTGGTCGGTTACAAGCTCGAATCTTATTCCATGTAAATAATCGTGGAATTTTTTAACACCAGAAACTACAGCCTCTCTGTCGATTTGTGCGTAATTTCGTTTGTTGGAGGTCAAATTCCAAGTGAGTCCAGTTTGAAACCAAGGAACTCGATGGTTTTGGAACCAAACCAACACTTTTCTTTCTTGAGTCGAAGGCTGGAGGTATCCAGACGAGTGAGCACTTGATGTCGACGATCAGCGAGTTGAGCTTCACTCTTACCCATAAGAACGATGGTGAACGAAGAAGATTTTCAATAAAATTTTGAAAAATACATGGAGCGGATGAAATTCCAAACTGCAATCGCTTCACTCTGAAAGCAACTTTATGCGTGACGATGGTTTGTAAAAACGAAGATGGCTCATCTACCTCCAGTTGCTGGTATGCTTGAGCGAGTTCCAGTTTTGCAAAGATGCTGCCTCCTTCTATCGTTAACAGAAGTGTGCTGATGGCAGATATTTGGAAGCAATGAGGCTTAAGTGCCTTGTTGAGCTTTGACTTATAGTCACCACAAATCCGGATTGAACCGTCGCTCTTTGGTACTGGAACGATTGGTGTTGCCCATTCTGAGTATTCCACTGGCTCGAGAATCTCCTAAGTGCACAATCGATCAAGTTCTGTTTTCACTAGTCCTCTTGTTGTTATCGGAATTCTTCGTGAAGGATGACGAATTGGTGCGATGTTCGGATCAATTTGTAGTGACACAGGATTTCCAGTTAAACGCCCAAGCTCCGAAGAAAACAAATGTTGAAACTTTGAAACAACGTGCTGGACAGAAGAGACTTTTTCGATTGAGTTCACTCCTTTGATGCTAATCCCAAGAGGAGCAAACCAGTTGCAACCCATCACGTTCGAGCAATAACCTTCAACGACTATAATTGGTAAATATCTAATCTTCAGACCATTATAGGTTATATTTTTAAAATAAATTAAATACAAATACAAATTTATGTTTTAATTTTAATTTTATTTTAATTTTATATATTAAAAACTTAATATCACAACTTTTTTTATTTTAATTAAAGTTATGCGACGCGTTTCGGAGCTTTACTCCATCCTGGGGCGATTCACTTTGTTTTGATGTTCATGTTGTCAAATTCAAGCTTTGTCACATGTTGTGTTGTTGGAATTTATTTTGATACGAGTACGATAAGTCAGGCGCCAAGAAATAATAACGGTTTTTTGTAGAACCGTTAAATACAAGCATTTTTTTACTATGGGAGGCGGGATCTATCTCCCCCCGTTTGGGCGGGAGGGGCAATTTTATAAAAAAAGTACTAAAAATAAAAAAAAATATTACAAAATAACGGTAACAGTTGCAATTAAGTTTTAGGTCTTTATTTAAAGCCAATACTTTGTTCTATTAGCTTGTTTTTAAATCAAGTAAAATCTATGCATAGGTTTTGAACTCAAAATTTGGGAAAAAAAAACATAAAAAAAAGTTTAAAGTGTAATTTTTCAGAATATTATATTTTTTTTTCTATTTATTTCCTAATCAAAAACTGAAATGTAGATGATTTTTTGTCTTCTTCTTCTTGATAAAATTAAAAATTACTGAAACTATTTTTTTATAAGATTTTGTTTTTTTTTTGCTTGCTTACATAAATAAAGTGCTATAGCACCCAGCTTGACGTCGTATATATAAACATTGAGGTGTAAAGGGGGACATGCTGCCCCCCTGCAACCCCCCTGCTTGGTCACACTATAGGATTTGGGGTAGGTGCGAGGTTGGGTGTATGCAAAATTTCAATTTAGAAAGTCATTTAGCGTTATCCAAAAGCACCGCGAGGAGGCATCCACGTCCGAGTCCGTCAATTCGTGTGTAGACGATGTCTCAGTGAGTCAGTTAGTCAATTTGTTAAGTTTAAAAAATCAAGTCCGTGTTTTGAAATGTCTTAAAAATGTTGTTAGTTTCATCAATAAAGTCATACCAAAGATAGCAAATCCCCAAACGAACAAAACATTGAAAAATGTTTGACTTTTGAATGGAGTAGTGGATGCTTAGCCGCCATTACCAAAGGAAAAAACACTTTATTCATACAGAGGTTGAACAAAGAATGACCTTCGTAAATATTAATTTACATACCACTCGTGCATGAAAAAACAACGGTACAGAATTCGATTCTTTGTTCGTATACATACTTTGAACATTACAATTGCATTATATAGGTATGTAAGACACAAACATACATATTAAGAAATTATATAAATTTGCTGTAGCAAGCAAAACAAAATTCATAAAAAAGTAGTTTTAGTAATTTTTAATTTTCTCAAGAAGTAGAAGATAAAAAATCATCTAGTTTTCAGTTTTTGATTAGGAATTAATTAGAGCAAAATTTTGAATATTATTTAACGGTTCTGAAAAATTACACTTTAAACTTTTTTTTATGATTTTGTTCCCCAAATTTTGAGTTCAAAACCCTTTTTTTTCAAAAACTATGCATAGATTTCACTTGATTTAAAACCAAGCTAATAGAACAAAGTATTGGCTTTAAATAAAGACCTGATTAAGACTCGATTGTAACTCTTACCGTTATTTATTAATATTTTTTTTTATTTTTAGTACTTTTTTTTTATAAAAATGCCCCTCCCGCTCAAATAGGGGAAGATAGACCCCCCCTCCCATAGTAAAAAATGCTTGTATTTAACCGTTCTACAAAAAACTGTTATCATTTCTTGGCGCCTGAGTTATCGTACTCTCCCCTTTATTGATATTGTCTTCTTTTATCCAGTTGATTTTTGTTGGTACTTAATGGCAGTTTTGTATAGTGTGTTTGGTTTAAAGGTTAGTTTATCGTTCAATATTCTGTCTTTTTTCTGTTTTGTAAGCTTTGTAGATCTCGTACTCTTCCGTCGCGTCAAGTAATGTTCCTTTTCTACATATATGCATGGGTTGTAAATTTGTATCGAAGTCTGTGTAATTGTGATTGTTATCAATCAAATGTAATGCATACGTTGATTTTGTGCTAGGTTTTGGTTTATGTTCCTTGAATCGGTCGTCAAACGTTCTTCCTGTTTGGCCTATGTAAAACATGTTACAATCGTCACATTTAAGTTTATAGACTCCGGGGCATAATTTTGTTGGGTTTTTAGTTTTTTGTTTTAGAATTTTCTGTGTTATTGTTGGTTTTAAAAGAAATATTTATATTAGGTTTTTTAAATTCGTATTGTAGTGTTTGGGGTAGTAAGTTCGTGAAAGTTATTGATGTTTATTTTGTATTCCCAATTGGTGCATTTGCGTTGTTTTTGTTGTTGTTTAACTTATTTTTCTTTTTATTTATTAGTTTGTCAAATATTGTAGTGTGCATGTGCAATGTATTTGATGGTGCTTATTTCATTTTGGTAATCTTCTTTATCCATTGGTATGTTGATAAGTCTGCTGATGAATGCATTAAATGCTGCCATTTTCTGGGGATATGGGTGGTGGGAGTCTTTATGTATGGTGGTGTCGGTTGTGGTGGGTTTTCTATAAATATTATATTTGAGTTTATTATTGTTTTTTGTTATGCTGAGGTCTAGAAAATTTATGGTGTTATTGATTTCGGATTCTGTTGTGACCTTTATTTTTGTGTTAATGTTGTTGATATATTTAGTTAATATATCTATCTGGCTTTGTGTACCATCAAAGATAACAAAGGTTTCATCAACATATCTTGAATATGCTATTAATTAATGTTTTTGTGGGTTGTTTGTTGATAAAATATATTTGTTTTCATAATTGTTCATGTAGATATCTGCCAATAGTCCGCTAAGTGGTGATCCCATAAAAAAATTCTAGGCCTGCAACTCAACTGCAAAAACCCTTCAAATAAAGGAGCATGTGGCAACTGAAAGATAACTCTATCTAACACATACTAATAAAAAGTATGTGATATAAGTGTACTTTGGTTAAAAGTTTCCCAGAATTACTGTGGCGGAACATGTTCAAATCCTGCTTAAAAGGTGCCTGCACACTGTTTTCGATATTTCATTTTTTACTCAGAAAAAATAGAAAAAAAATTGTAAAAATCTGAATTTTTATGGAAAGCTTTATTTCGAAGCCCTTAATAAGTGGTAAAAATTTGTCTTCATTTCACTAACAAATTTTTTCGTGATGGGAGTAAGAGAGGTTAAAAGAGAATTCGCACCTGTTTTTTCAATATCTGAAAAATGATCAGCTTTACAGAAATAATGTCAAGGCACAAATTATAGCTTATACAATTCAACACAAATTAGGTCTTGGAACTTTTTTTTTGTAAAGCTGGCCATAAACGACGAACATGCTTGCCGAACATGCTCGTTTGCTTTACCTCATAGACGACTAACATATTTGGCGAACATTCATTTCTTGTTGATTCTTCAAAGCGTAAACATGTGAGAAAAAGAAAAACAAGTGGTTGCGCTCATGATGATTCATGATTCATTTCTTCCGCGAAGTGAACCCCCTGATATACGCAGAAAATATGAGAATTGCTCGCGAACATGCCCATACACGATAAACATCGAAGGAAACGAACACGAGAAAATCAAAATTTTTCGCCAACGGCGAGCGGTTCGCGAACCACCCCATAGACGACGAAAATATGGCGAGCACGAGCATGATCGGCGAGCATGTTCGTCATTTATGGCTAGCTTAAGACCAATAGTTTGGAAGATACGAGAAGAAATATGTCGTAGTCTAAAATGTGACTAGTACGCTTATGTTGTTATGAGTAAAAGTAAAATATTGCCAAAACCTCAAAAAAAGTAATACATAAAATCTTTAGATGGGTGTCGACGCAGAATTTCACCCTCTACAGCATATCTACAGTTTAACGAAATTTACGCATTGGATTTTTTATTAGTGGCGTTTAAAAGGAGTGAAAGTAGGAGAGTAGGGGGAGGTTGGAGTTTATCACACTCAAATATTTATTATGATACAACCAAAGCATATGGCACATGATTCAATTCAATTCAATTCAAATATTCATTTATTGCAAGTTATCATTATAAATTTACAAAAGCTTTAATGAATTTTTAAGCATTGGCTTAGCCGTCAGCTCGACTGGTAACTTTAAAATATTTAATACAATTGAACAAGTATGTATAATGGTATGAAAAGTAAAAAAAAAGGAAAAAAAGATTTGATTTGATTTAATTTTATAAATATTTGCATTATGATTTATGTATATTCCGTTATTATAAGCGTTCTGTAGCGGTAGCTAGCTCTGACAAATTTGACAAGGTTCTCCCAATCTGATCCATTTAAAATTTCGATCGTTTCTTGTGCTGATAGGGTTGGTTTACCAAAGCATGCTCTTCTTTGCTGGTTTAAAATTGGACACACACTGATGAAATGAAAGCAACCTTCTTTAGCTCTCAACTTACACAAATTGCAAAATTGGTCAAAGCTTCCGTTGTATGGTTTTCCATTTAAATGTAGAAGTTCGCATCTTGATTTAAAAATTAGGGAAATATCTTTATAGGAGAGAGAATCTTGGAAGTAGTTTTTGTCACACAAGTTATGATCAAGCTGGCTATAGAGTAATCTGCTCTCCGATTGACGGGCATTTTCAATCATCTGATTTCGATTAGAGTCTTCAAGTTTTTGGATGATTTCGTAGAACTTCGTTTTCATCTGACTAATATTATTGAGATTGATCTGCACAACTTCTCCACAGGAAGCAGCAATGTTTTCCCATGTCCTTATCCACCAGTCTTTATTCCGAATTTCGTAGAGCATCATTATTTTACATAAACGAGTTTCCCGTAGACCAAACACTTTAATTAAATAATCCGCCTGTAACTTTAGACTTAAAGTAAAAAGTTTGGGCAGGCCTGTTTCCAAGTAAATTGAATAGTTTGGTGCAGTTAAGGGAATATTGAATATTTTCTTTACAAAATTTCTTTGAAACTTTTTAATTTCCTCGTATTCTTGTATTCCCCATATTTGTGCCGCATAAAAAAGCGAAGATTTTACGACTGCATTGAAAATATTATATTTTGTTGAAAGATTTATGTGATCGTTAGAGAAAATCTTTTTCCAAGTAACATTGATCAAGCTTTGTGAAGTTTTTGCTTTTTCTGCAAGGTGCTTGCTAAAATCCTTGGTTGGGTTTTATTAGAACTCCCAAATACTTGTATTCTTTCGATACTTCTAAACGACTTCCATTAAGTATCCAGGTGTTCCTAACTTCACTCCGAGTGGAACGCGAGAAGACCATTACTTTTGTTTTGTCAGTGTTGATGACTAAACCCCACTTGTCACAATAGTCCGTAAGACGATTTATCATCAATTGTAGGATTTCTGGTGATTCGGATAATAAGAGAAGGTCATCAGCATAGAGCAATACATTTATTATGATACCAGCAATTCGCTTTACTCCAGTAATTGATTTAAATGGTTTTGAATATGTTTTGCCATCCCAAACTGCAGCTTCAGTATCTGTGTACAAACAACGGATTATTTAGATGAATTTTGTTGACACTCCAAGTTGAGAAAGTTTAAAAAATAAAGCATTTCGATTCACCAAATCAAATGCAGCTTTAAAATCGACAAACAACGTATATACTTTTTTGTTCCTGGCTTGAAATGCTTTTACTATCGATGTTAAAGTAAATATGTGGTCAACCGTCGAATAGTTCTTTCTAAAGCCCGCTTGAACCTCCGCAAGAATGTTGTTTACATCCACCCAATTTTCAAGTCGGTTAATGAGGACACCACAAAATATCTTCGCAATGACATTCATGAAGGATATGCCTCGGTAGTTTTCAACTGCATTTAAATCACCTTTCTTATGTATTGGAAAAATTATCGATTTTTTAAATGAGGACCGCACATCCACATTTTCAAAAATCTTATTAAAAAGTGTATGTAGATGGTTATAAAAAGTAGAGGATGCATTTTTAAAATATTCGTAGGGTATCCCATCTTCACCTGGGGCTTTTCCGTCCTTGGCTCTTTGGAGAACGAGTTGTATTTCATTGACTGATATAACTGAGTCCAATATATCATCACAAACGAGCGGCTGTGCATATGTAGTTGTTTGGTTGATTTGAAGAAGATTTTTGAAATATTCAGATAGATCATCTGCAGAAACACTTACGCCTATAGAGTTGTGTGAACAGTTAATTTCTTTTGCCATTTTCCAGAACTGCTTTGTGTTTTTGGTTTGACTGAGTGATTGGGCTTGCATGGATTCAAAATTGGTTTTCTTAATGAAGCAGATTTTCTTATACTTGTATGTACCATTTTCGAATTGGATCACAAGAACATCTACGGAAGGCTTTCAATAGTGCGAATGATTTTTTTCTGGCATTAAGACATTCTTTATCAAACCATTTATGAGTAAAAGAATTCGTTGAATTTGGAGTGGGGTTGATTGCAGAATATCTTATGGATTCTGTTAATTGAGTTGTGAGTGCGGCAGTTGACTGATTAGTTGGAGGGGTGTTTGAAAGGTAGTCATCTAAATAGTGTTGATATGTGTCTAAATTGGGAGTTTTCCATTTTAATCGGGGCATCAAACTAAGGGATCTCTGTTGTGGTTCAAAGTGAGATTTCCATTCAACAACTAACGGCATATGATCAGAAAATTGTTTACTCAAAACTTCAAATTTGTTTATAAGATGGATCCAATCGTTATTTACCGTGCAGTAATCAATCACCGATTTGCCTTGGCCACCAACAAAAGTGAAGTGCCCTTCGGAGTCACCTTCCGTGCATCCATTCAAAATTATACTATCATACATTTGTAGCATTTCTAATAATCTCGTTCCGTTTTGATTGTAGATATTATCCTTGGATATTCTATTATAATAATTTGATAGTGCTGGGTTAGATATAGCCATTTGAGTTGTAACTTGGTTATCGCTTATTCTGGCACTGAAATCAACGACCAACATTACGTTTTTGCTCGATAGTCTTCACATTAAATTGCTCAGTCTGTCAAAGTCTTCGGTCCATTTGTTGCAATTTATATAAAAAGGAATAATAAACATATTAGGTTTTTTTAAAAGCTTTACGACGATGTTATCTTGGATTTCCAGAAAATCATAGAACTCCAGTTTTGATGTTTGTATTCCATAGAACTGCTTTGTGTTTTTGGTTTGACTGAGTGATTGGGCTTGCATGGATTCAAAATTGGTTTTCTTAATGAAGCAGATTTTCTTATACTTGTCATTCGTTTGTATGTACCATTTTCGAATTGGATCACAAGAACATCTACGGAAGGCTTTCAATAGTGCGAATGATTTTTTTCTGGCATTAAGACATTCTTTATCAAACCATTTATGAGTAAAAGAATTCGTTGAATTTGGAGTGGGGTTGATTGCAGAATATCTTATGGATTCTGTTAATTGAGTTGTGAGTGCGGCAGTTGACTGATTAGTTGGAGGGGTGTTTGAAAGGTAGTCATCTAAATAGTGTTGATATGTGTCTAAATTGGGAGTTTTCCATATTAATCGGGGCATCAAACTAAGGGATCTCTGTTGTGGTTCAAAGTGAGATTTCCATTCAACAACTAACGGCATATGATCAGAAAATTGTTTACTCAAAACTTCAAATTTGTTTATAAGATGGATCCAATCGTTATTTACCGTACAGTAATCAATCACCGATTTGCCTTGGCCACCAACAAAAGTGAAGTGCCCTTCGGAGTCACCTTCCGTGCATCCATTCAAAATTATACTATCATACATTTGTAGCATTTCTAATAATCTCGTTCCGTTTTGATTGTAGATAATATCCTTGGATATTCTATTATAATAATTTGATAGTGCTGGGTTAGATATAGCCATTTGAGTTGTAACTTGGTTATCGCTTATTCTGGCACTGAAATCACCGACCAACATTACGTTTTTGCTCGATAGATCACACATTAAATTGCTCAGTCTGTCAAAGTCTTCGGTCCATTTGTTGCAATTTATATAAAAAGGAATAAGAAACATATTAGGTTTTTTTAAAAGCTTTACGACGATGTTATCTTGGATTTCCAGAAAATCATAGAACTCCAGTTTTGATGTTTGTATTCCATACAGGCATCCACCGCTTGCACGACCTCTTGATGATGATTTGGTTGCCGGAATCCAAAAAAGTTTATAACCGTTAAAATATTTGGTAAATTTACTTAAATTTTCAATTACAACATGTGTTTCAAAAATAAAAAATATTTCGAAGGTTTTAATAAAATTAAAGAAATCTATAAACATAATCTTATTATTTAGCCCTGATTATATGACAATATTTTACAAACATTAATACTAAATGAGCTGACGGCGGTTATATCTCAATTAATCATACTACTACTACTACTATTTTGCACAAGTGGCACCCTTGGTCGACGATCAGTTGTTATTGATCTAGTACTTTGGTTTTGATTCTGAAGTTCATTTGGCAGGTTGATTTTTTTGACAGCATCAAAGTTAATGTCACCTAGCAATTTTTGTAGTTCGTGTTCTCCGTCGGTTTCATTATTATCAATATTATATATAAGATTATTATTATTATTTAAATAAAATGATTTGTTTTCAAATAAAATGGCGTTGTTTTTTATTTGAACTAAAATATTTGGTTTAAAGTTTCTTATTATTTTTCTGTAGTGAAGGAGTATTCGTTGCTTTAATTGCGTTTTCTTTGAAAGATCTCGTTGCAGAAACACACCCGTGTCTTTCAGCTTGTATGCATTTTTAAGCTTTCTCAAAGTAATTTCACTTGAACCGGTGTTTACCTTCATTTTTATTGCATTTATATTTTCACTTATTTTTACGGATTCTGAAAACTGTTGTGTACATTCATTACCAAGTAGAACCCGAGTGACAGTTCGAATTTTTTCTTCTGGATCTGTATGAGATTCTTCTTTGAGAATTGAAATTATTATGTTTTTGTTTCTTATTTCACGACTTTGTGATTCAAGTTCTTCTTCCAGAAACATCTCAGTTCAAATGCTTTTGATGACAATTCATCATTTTGCTTTCGTAAGAAGCTTATTTCGTTGTTCAGCTTAAGGTCTTCTTTGGTAGCTAGGTTAGTAATTGCCAATGCCAGCTTAGTTTGTAGAGAAGATACAACAATTGATTTAATTTTTTGCAAATCCGAATTAGACATGGTGGTGGTGGCGCGTTTTAAGATTTTATAATAATTTGGTGTATTTTCTTGATTGCAATTTTCTTCTGGTGAGTTTTCGACGATTTTTCGTTTGTCAGACATGTGACTTCAGATTTTTATATAAATACTTATATTTTGCAGAAATATGCTAATTATACCTTGACAGTGGCCGATTTTTGGATTATACTTTGTTTTAAATCAATTAAGGCACTTTTTAAGTTTAAAAACTGGGTTTAGGCTATATATTTAAAAAATTTCTCAAGAGCGATATCTTAGTTTAACTTTCAACTTTCACAGCAGCGTTGCCATATGGCACATGATATTAGGTTAGTTTTTAAGGCCAAATCCAATAAAATACAAATTAATTCGCTGTGACTTCAAACAAACAAGTTATAGTCCTTTTTATAAATGGAAAAATGTATTTTCATAAAACACTAATAATAGTATGGAAATAATGTTATACTAATGTTGAAACTTGGAATAAATGATAAGAAGAGTTCATAAAAATATGAAGATGAATTTAATTAATGTAATGGAAAAGTCTTCTGAAAATAAAATAATTTTTTTTAAATAGTTAATTTTTTCATATGTTATATTCAATTTTTTCTTTCTTAATCTAAATCAATTGCATCGAAATGCTCGACATTTGCACATTTAGTGGAGCATTTATACATTTTACTGCACAACAAATTGAGTTTTTGGCTGGACTGGTAATAATTCACCCTCGCACAAGTACCATCCATGTTATGTGGGTTCTAGGGCTCTTACAATTGGAATATGTGCTTTATACCAAATAAAAGCCTGCCAATTGCATCGTTTTAGGTGTTGAGTAAAAGCTGGCAAAGACGGTGGCAATTTTTCAACTGACGATTGTTTTACCAATGCAAGCTCCAGTCGCATGCTATTTAAATGATTATGTCTAGGCAGATATTTATCTTTTGTGTCATTCAAATATGCAGCAAATTTAATAGCACCAGTTATTGTTTCCTGCGTCTGATTATCTCCAAGTGTACTTAATTTATTTAAACCACCTTCATCTGACTTTCTAGCAGCAGCAAAAACTTTTTTTTGCCAATTTCAAAGAAGGACGAAGTTGTATCGCATCCTGTTAAAGCATGAATAGCAAGCAATGCTGAACACAATTTCAAGCCAAGTTTGGGATATATTAAATGAATCGGTATGTAACGTCTTAAATCAGTGGTTGCCCTGGATTTTTCTGTTTCAAACCAAATTTCAGGATTGTTTATTTGTTTTGCATAATGAGCTATGAGAAAAATAAAAACATCTGTATCAGGAGACAAGACTTCTACTGATAGTTGTGAATACTGACTAGAGGCATTGCTCATATGACAAATAACTCGTGTATCTGCTTCTGTATGATTCAAAAATAAAACGTCTGCATCAAGTACATACCTACACTAACCGAAGAAATTTCTCTTGTTATAAGACGATCCAAGTAACAGCCTGCTTTTTTGGTGTTATATTCTAACGAAGATAAATCAATTTTATGTTCTACATTGTTCCAGTAAATTTTACCACAACAAGTTGCAGTAGCCTATTAATTATCATTAACACATTTAAGTCCTACCTGTTTCGTTGTGGCTCCAAAATACTCTAAGAGTTCAGTAGATACCTGGTTTCCATCAACCAGAGACCTGCTCTTAAAGTATTTTGGAAAATCAACCCAAGCAGGTTAACATAAACTCAAGAGAAAATTGTGTGACGGACGGTCCACAAAAACGTTTTATTTTGTATGTGTGTGACAGGCGGTCCACACCAACAATTATCCAATGCCTTTGGGCGACAGATTTTCGCACGCCATAGCCAAAGTGTGACAGGTGGTTACCATAAATCTTGAGTGTGAGACAGATAATCTACACGGGAAGATAACATGATGAATCCGACCCATGTTCAACGACATGTGTGACACCTAGTTCGCACCAACGTATATTTAGTATAGCTTAATGCTTAACCTAGAGTGTCTTGAAAACAAGAGAAAAGTCACTTTGCGACGTGTTTCCCTATCCCCATTACTCTGCACGAAGGTCTACGGGATTAGAATAATTTACCATTCGCGGAATTGATCAGATCCTGGCTCATCTTTCTATTTTGAAAATGACGGCAGCACCATCTGGCAGAATATCTTCCTCTTACCTTTTTATACCAATTGTAATTGACGGTAGGGTTGACTAAACTCGTCCATTGAGCCACTTTTGGGAGGAGATCACATGCGTAGCTTGGCTCGACTACAGCGCGCATCTCAGCCGATAGGCTAGGTGTTGCAGTTAGATTTTGACCGAATACCACACGCACTGGCGATCTGAAAGAGATGGCAAGATAGTAAGTGACGGAGATGGACGAGGCGAGTTCGACATGACAAGACACTTTTTAATAAGCTACAAAAGAGTTTGGTTCAGAAAGTGAAAAGTATCCCTTGTGGCACACCATATTGTTAATTCGTAATTTGTGGTAATTTTCATTTTCAGTTTCATTTTTATCTCTGGAAAATTGGCCCTCTGCCGGTCTCCAAAGAGACTTGTTAACCTTTTTTTTTATTGTTGAACAAATTTAAGGTTTTACACCTATAATTAGAAAGGTTTCCCTAATAAAATCAGCTTTCCATATTGGAAATTTAATTCTTGTGTTTTGTTTTGAATCCAAAAAGAGGTTTTTTTTTGTTGTTTCAGGTTTGGAAAGTTTCAACCTTTTTTTTAAAAAAAAAAAAAAAAAAACTTCCTGGCGCCCATTTTTGGTAACAACTGGACCACTATAGTTGGTTTTTGGTTTTCCATTTAATTAATTAAACAATTTTCAATTTTAATATCACTTCGATTAATCCAGTCGATTAATCGAATTCAACCTTAGTTGAATCCACCCCACCTCTGAGCTACCGGTTGGCAGCACTTAACCTGCTGTCAGTTGTGATAGAGCGAACGAGCCCAATCCGAACTGTCAGTTCATTTCTATTTTAAAGTGTCGAGTCGCACATCGTTTTGTGCATTTTCTTTTGTTTAATTTCGTTTGTTATTAATTGTTGGATTCGAAAAATCCATTTGCGTTGGCGAATTGTAATTCGCCATCCTATCTATAAATTCATCAACAATTTGGCGTCCGAACTTGGGGCTCGTCTTTGTGGAAAAAAAGATAGTGCATTCATTGTACCTAATCTACCTGTTGGTGCGGTGTTTTTATTTGTCTTTTTTGGTTTACCCATTAGGGAAGTGTTTTACTTTGTATTATTTTATTTTTGAAGAAGTTTGTGTACTTTTAATTCTTTTTTTGTTTGGAATTTGACATACAGTGGGATCCATAAACAAACGGAAAGGAAAAAAAAAGCAAAGGGGTAATTGAAAATTACCAATGCAAGTAAGGTTTCTTTTATATTATTTAATTTTGTGAATTTTGTTTGAATGTTTGTGAGGTTTTCGAAATATTGACAACCGAGCCAATTACTTTTACTTACGTTTTACCTATATACATACCTATATTCATTTTTTTATTTATTACTTCTATACATACACCTAGTTGCATAATAATTTTTATTAGTGAATTATACATTTACGATTGCGACAGATAAAATTTTCTTAAATATTCTGAGGTAATTTCGTGCAGATTTTAGGATTGCCATAGTGGTGTTTCTTTAATCAGTTTTTTTTTTGTTAGTTTATCGATAAAGTGCATTAGGCAATTTACTCTGTTTCAATTTGGTGGGAATTATTTGAAGTCCAATCTGAATTTGTTTACAATTGTTTTTGTGGAATTTTGGCGAAAGATTGAGTGGAGTTGCCCCGATTTCTTGAATAATAATTTTTTTTTTTAAACTTTTGAGTGATTTCGATTTTGCGAACAAGTGTTCATTTCAGTGATTTTGATTTGTTCTTTTTAGAGATTTTAATTAAAAAACAGAGTGATTGTGAATCACAGAAAGGGGACATTTTCAAAGCTTTTTAATTTCAAAGGAATTATCGAAAACAATTTTTCATCATTTCAATAACTATTGAAGGTTCTATTTTTTTTAGAAAGTTTTTTTTTAGATATAATATAGTCAGGGGTGATTAAAATTATACTTGAAAATAGATATTAATAGACTTTATCAGGAGGAACTCGTGTATGAGATGCAGAGTAAGGAATTAGAGAAGGGGACCGTAGATACCATGAGAAGTTCGTTAAGAGCTTCTCAGATGCTGCAACGTAGGGGTTCAATTGAGGCGTACTCTAAGTATCCTTTTTCATATAAACATAGATGATATGGATGCAGTGCAGGGCAAGATTTAGGAGATAGCGTATTTGATGAAGAATCAGCCAAGAAATCCGAAGTCACCGGAATTCTTGACGATTCTTACAAAGATAGAGTGGGCTCTTAATAGAATAGGTAGAGCACAGGCAGAGAGGGATAAACAGTTAGGAGAACATAAATCGATTGAAGGGGACATTTTGATGATGCTTTCAAAGCTAAATAATGATGAGGAGAAACCTCTAACCGAGGCAGGGCAATCGACCTCAGGCGTAGGTCAGTTGAATCAAGGCTTGAATCTACCACCACTGGATATGGCACCAGAACTGGTGTCCAACGAATTGATTAGGCCCAATTTAGACAGTATAGGAAATTCCAACGGAGATAATTTAGAAAATTTTGGATTTCAGGAAAGATTCAATGAAATAATTTGTAGGTGGAATGCTCAGTTCTCTGGTGAGCGGTGTGGCACATCAGTCAACTCATTCCATGAAAGGGTCGAGGAACTCGTGGTGTTTCAGAAACACAATTATTTAGTTCAGTGGTAGAACTTTTGACAGGTCAAGCCTTATTATGGTATAGGTCTATTAGGGAGGATATTTCAAACTGGTCGGAATTCGTAGCGGCATTGAAATACGAATTGTTGCCAGCAAACTATGATGATCTGTTGTTAGAACAGATCAATCGAAGAACACAGGGAAAAGAGGAGTCGTATGGTGCGTATTTGGCCACCATGCGGACCTTATTCAAGAGGTTAGGTGAACCACTTTCTGAGCGGAGGAAAGTGGCAATTTCAATGAAGAACTTAGATCCGTTTTATCAAAAACAGATCGGTTTTTCAAAACCACAAACGGTTAGGGAATTAGCTAGTTTAGGTAGGGACTTAGAAACTCTAAAGAATTGTGTTAAACCGGAATTTGGTTACACTGCAGCTTCGGGAGTGCAACCGAAAGTCGCGGTTGTATCTAGGACCGAACAACCCAGTGAAGCGGTGGAACCTGCCAGGTCGCAGCCTGACAGATCCACACAATCTAATGGGGCTGTTCGGTGTTTTAATTGTGGACAGGTAGGTCACTTTGCTAATAGATGTTCTGCTTCTAGGAAATGTTTTGGCTGCGGTGCTGAAAGGGTTAGTAGGAACAGTTTCCGACGGTGTTCGGGAAATGCACAACGGACTCACGGGCCAGCAGGGTGAGAGCTCCGACAGAATTAGGAAGGTTGCCTGCCTGTTGCCTGTTGGCAGATCAAATTCTTTTGGATTTTACTCTTGAGGCAAACGGATTGGATAGGAGACCTTATTTAGGGATTAGCATTTATGGTACTAGATTTTTAGGTTTACTAGATTCAGGAGCATCTAGAATCATAACAGGTAGGGATGGTTGAAAAATTTTACAGGTATTAGGGCTAAGCTTGAAGAAGGATACTGTCCATGCCGTAACCTTGGCGAATGGAGCAGGAGTTGAAGTATTAGGGATAGTTTCTTTACCAATAGTAGTAGAAGATAAGGTGGTCTTGATGGATTGCCCTACATACCGTGATCTTAGGTGCAGATTTTTGGGTACTTTCGGGAATAGTCCCGTATTTGAGATCAAGAATGTGGAGTTTTTCGGACCAAGATAGGGTGGTCGCGATTTGTTTTATTACAGAACGATCGGAGCTGAGTACTAAGGAAATTTCAACATTAGAAAATTTGGTTCAGGATTCTTTTAAGAAAATGCCAGAAGGCTTAGGGTGTACCACAATGGTGAACACAAAATGAGGACGTCGGCAGATCCGATAAAACAGCGTTATTATCCCGTTTCTCCGGCAATGCAGGAGCACATAGATAGGGAACTTAATGAGATGTTAGAAGCAGGAGTGATTGAAAGATTCAATAGTTCTTGGTCTTCTCCAATACTTTTAGTGAAGAAAAAGGATGGCTTCTATAGATTTTGCGTTGACTATAGGAAGCTTAATCAGAATACGGATAGAGATGCTTATCCACTACCGTATATTAGCTCAATTTTGAAAAGAATTCGGGGTGCGAGGTTTTTGTCCTCATTAGACATCAAGTCGGCGTATTGGCAGATTCCTATGGAGGAAGAGTCGAAGCCTTTTACTGCCTTTACAGTTCCTGGAAGAGGGCTTTTTCAGTTTAGGAGAATGCCCTTTGGTCTTCATAATTCACCTGCGACATGGCAACGATTTATCGACACGGTTTTGGGAGCCGATTTAGAGCCGTTCGTATTCGTCTATGTAGACGACATAATTATCATTTCTGAGACTTTTGAGAAACATCTTGAAATCCTGAAAGAGGTTATGAAAAGGTTGAGTGAGGCAGCGTTAAAGGTCAGCAGAGAAAAGTGCAACTTCTGTATGCCATGACCGAAGTTTTTAGGATATATTGTGGATCGTTATGGGTTACACGTAGACTCAGAAAAGGTAGAGAGCATGGTTAGGATTCCAGCACCAAAGAATGTTAAGGAAGTTAGAAGTTTTATAGGGACAGTTTCGTGGTATCGTCGTTTCGTACCAGATTTTGCAGAGTTACTTAGGCCATTATCAGACTTATTGAAGAAAGGTAGGAAATTTAATTGCACAGAAGAATGTGAGGTTAGCTTTAGCGAAGCAAAGGAGTGTTTGGTGACAGCACCAATACTCACTTGCCCAGATTTCAAACGACCTTTTGTCGTACAAACAGACGCTTCAGACTATGGGATCGGTGCTGTTTTGTCCCAAAATTTTGATGAGGTTAAAAAGGTTGTCTGTTACCTTAGTTGGTCTTTAAATAGGAGTGAACGCAATTATAGTACTACAGAAAAAGAATGCTAAGCTGTACTATGGGCTGTTCAGAAGTTGCGCCCGTACATCGAGGGAGCTCGATTTACGGTCGTTACAGATCATTATTCTTTAGTATGGTTGAGTAATCGCAAAGATCCACAGGGTAGGTTAGCTCGTTGGGCAGTTAGGCTCCAACACTTTGACTTTGAAATTATCCATCGAAAGGGGAAGGAGCACGTAGTTCCAGACATGCTTTCTCGAAGAGTCCCGGAATCAGCCGAGATCTCCGAAGAGGACATCGACCCTTGGGTAGTTAAGATGAAGTCAACAGTTAGTTCAAATCCTTTAGCTTAACAAGGTCAGCTGTTCAAACTCATTAAGGCAAAGCATATTGTAGTTCACGAAAACAATCAGGAATGGAAGAGGGTTTTAGGAAAACATGAATTATTGGTCCATTAGCCGGACACATGGGTGTTAGGAAAACTTTTGCCGGGATTGGTTCAAAGTTTTATTGGCCTTAAATGAGAGGGGACATAACAAGGTATGTTAGGAATTGTAAAGTTTGCCAACAGGTAAAACCTGTGAATAAAAACCAGCTGGATTAATGTTTGAAAGAGTAGGGATTACCGCACCTTGGGAAATGATCTGTGTAGATCTAGTAGGGCCACTCCCAAAGTCGAGTAGGGGTTTCATATATATTTTAACTGTTGTTGACTATTTTACCAAATTTCCACTTATTTTTGCGTTGAGGTCGGCTACTGCGAAAACCATTTGTAGGGAACTCGAAGATAATGTACTTTTACTTTTTGGCATCCCGAAAGTGATCGTTTGTGTGTGTGACAACGGTCCCCAATTCCGATCCAAGGAATTGAAAGCGCTTTGACAAGCGTACGCGTCACGTTTAAGTTTTACAGCCCATTACCATCCGCAGGCCAATCCTGCGAAAAGGATCAACCAAATTAGCGAGACGACGTTAAGGGCTTACGTAAGTGAGAATCACAGGGTGTGGGATTTACAACTTGCGAAAGTGGCGTTTGCAATTCGCACATCACAGCATGACGTATTGGTAGTTTCTCCATACTATGCTAATTTTGGGAGGGATATGGTAACTTCGAGTCAAGAAGTACCAATGGTAGGAGAAAATCCTGAAACTTTTCAAGATCTAGGTGAGATCCAAGAACGTTTCCCGAAACTTAGGGTAGATATTAGAAAGAAGCTTCAAGCTGCATCAAAGAAATCGGCGAAGGCCTACAATCTACGTCGACGAGATGTTCAATAGCGTCATGCCACGAATTACTACGCCGCCAAACTAGCGCCGAAATTTGTCGGCCCGCTTAGAGTAAAGAAGCGTGTGTTACCTTGGACATACGTCTTAGAAGATCATGAAGGTAAAGATCGCGGAACTTGGCACGTGAAAGATCTCAAACCGTTTTTAGATGCATCCGAAGATTAATGGTAAAATTTAGCTTACTTTTTGTTTTTTTTTTTTAACTTTTCTTAAATTTGTTTATTTTTCTTTAAATTTTTTTGATGGGAATCCCTTTCCACTTCCCATTACCTAGATAACTTTTAGAAAATGTGTTACAGAAATGTAAGCACATTTCCTAGGAGGTAAGGGTGGGATTTGTTGCGGTAAATTTTACCACAACAAGTTTCACTAGCCTATTAATTATCATTAACACATTTTAGTCCTTCCACTTTCGTTGTGGCTCCAAAATACTCTTAGAGTTCAGTAGATACCTGGTTTCCATCAACCAGAGACCTGCTTTTAAATTATTTTGGAAAATCAACCCAAGCAGGTTAACATAAACTCAAGAGAAAATTGTGTGACGGACGGTCCACAAAAACGTTTTATTTTATATGTGTGTGACAGGCGGTCCACACCAACAATTATCCAATACCTTTGGGCGACAGATTTTCGCACGCCATAGCCAAAGTGTGACAGGTGGTCACCATAAATCTTGAGTGTGAGACAGATGATCTACCACGGGAAGATAACATGATGAATCCGACCCATGTTCAACGACATGTGATGGAGTTCCGATCCGCCGTCCATTGGCTGCACACACGTTTTTGTTAAGTCTCTGCGGAAGTAAAATTCCCCTCGCTTACGTCCATCCCTGTTTATATTTATTATTGTCTCGTGTTTAGTGTAAATAATTAAAAAAAAATAAAAAAAAAAAACTGCTTTATACCGTCCTTTTCTTTAATAATAATAAAAAAAAAAATCATTACACCCCCATTATAAATCATGAATCAGCGCTTGTGTTTAAAAAAAAAAATAATCATCAAAAAATAAATATCCCCAAATCTACGTCGCGCAAAAAAAAACAATAAACCGGTTTTAGTGTCTGTTAGTGTCTGTGATAGTTAATGTGCAACCAACAGTCCAGTCCATCACCTAAGCACATCAGTGCATTGCCATCATCATATACCTATATAAAAAAAAGCTAAATGAGTAATGAGAAATTAAGAGCTAACAGCAGCAGCGAGTGGTATTCTTCCCAATTTCCTTCCCCCATCATCTCTCGCAGTCAAATTGGTTTGAATATTGAAAGCACTGTGTGGTGTGCATGGTACTGCTCCCTCACAGTTTTTGCATTGAACAAATTAATTATGACGTCAGATAGATAGTTGTTTGTTATATCTAGTTAATCACGGGCGGTTCAATTTCAGATTGTCACTTAGGCATAATACTAGTGGCAAATTGTTATTGAAAAGCTCAAATTGGGATCTAGATTAAACGTTCTTCTTAGGTAATTGTCTGACTTGCGTTTTAGCAAGTTAGGAATATTTTAAATGGGTGGTAGATTTAGGGTGGATTTTAGCAACATTCGTAAGCTAAGACACAAATAGGTGAAAATTCTGATCATTCAGAATTTAACCTATATGGGTATAGCTTAGTGCCTTTATTCTTTGCTCACCATGGACTCGCCATTTATATAAGAAATGATGTTGCGTACTAACTTCAACCACAATATGGTTTGTGCTCAAACACATATTTTAACTTCATGTGGTTCAAATTTTCGGACAATAAGCACATCATTCATTCATGTTTTATTTATCGGAGCCCGAACCTGGACAGAAATTTAACTTTTAACGAATTTGATGCTCTGTCCGACTCCATCCAAAGAATTGTTGCCCTTTATCCTTGCACTGAAATCGCCATTGCGGGCGATTTCAATGTTCACAATTCTAGTTGGCTTCGCTTTTCAGGCCAGACAACACCCGAAGGAAGGTATGTTGAGCTCTTCGCTGAGTTAAACCAACTAACTCAGCTTATTGGCGAGCCCACTCGAATACCGGACATTGCAGGTCAATCCGCCAACACCCTAGACTTGTTTCTCACCTCTGATCCTAATAAATACTCAATTAGTGTATTATCGCCTCTAGGCACATCAGACCATTGTGTCATATCTGCGAATTTCTCGTGCCAACAAAAGTCAGTTAAAGAGAAAGCACCAACGAGAACCGTTTGGCAGTACGAGAAAGCCAACTGGGACGGTCTCAACGGTTTCTTCAGTAACTTTAACTGGTCACTATGCTTCCTCGGTAGTGACGTAAACTCCAGCGCAGATATGATCACAAACTTAATTCTTTGTGGAATGAGTAATTTTATCCCGAATAGTGTAAAATCTATCAAATCCAAAGAAAACTCATGGTTTGATTCGAGCTGTAAAGAGGTTATTAGGGTTAGAGAAGTAAGTTTCCGATGTTATAAAGCCAACCCTACTGAGGAAAACCGGAATAAGTTCAAACAAGCTAGAAAGTCCTGTAATGTTCATATTCGACGACGAAGGCAAAAAATACAACAATGTCCCACAGGTAGTAAACATTTTTGGTCATTTGCAAAGAATATACGAAATTCTACTTCGTCGTAGGTTCCAACGCTCGTCTTCAATGACACCCCTTTTGTAAGCTCGATAGATAAAGCCAATTTGCTTGCAGCACAGTGTGCTGTTAATTCGACGCTGCCAGAAAGTGTTATGACTCCTCCTGTACTTGAGAGCGTAAATGATTTTATGGTCTTCTTCCGCACTCGTGCAGTTGCCAGAGTCCTGAAAGATCTTGATATACACAAATCCGCTGGCCCGGATAGTATCCCTCCCATTGTTCTGAAGAGGTGTTCTTCAACGCTGGCAAAACCACTGCGTAAGCTTTTCCATCTGTCCTACTCTACTGGTCTCTTTCCGAGTGGATGGAAAACAGCATTTGTCCAGCCTGTCCCTAAAAAAGGCGTATCTTCTTCACCCTCCACCTATCGACCGATTGCACTTACGTCCCTTCTTTCCAAGGTCATGGAAACGCTGATTTATTTTCAGCTCAAGAAATATCTCGAAGATCGAAAGCTTCTTAATGACCGGCAGTACGGCTTTCGCAGCAATAGGTCCACTGGTGATCTGATGGTTTATCTCACCGAACAGTGGCACAAATCTTTACATCCTTTTGGAGAAAGTAAGATTATTGCACTTGATATTTCAAAAGCATTTGATAGAGTTTGGCACCAAGCTCTGTTATCGAAAATGCGTGCATTTGGTATCGACGAATCTCGCTGGATTAGGAACTACCTTTCGGACCGTTCAATTCAAGTTGTATTGGATGGTTTCAAGTCTGAAATCCATAAAATAAATGCTGGTGTGCCCCAGGGCTTCGTTTTGTCTCCGACTCTCTTCCTTATATTCATAAACGATCTTTTATCTGAAACTTCTAATCCATTAAACTGTTTCGCTGACGACAGTACCCTCAGCTTCTCATATTCGTTTACGGATTCACACCCATGTCCTTCGGATGTGGAACTTGAACGGCAGCGTATGATAAGCTCATTAAATTCTGATCTAAACATCATTGTCCAATGGGGAAACAAAAACCGCGTAGAATTTAATGCTTCAAAAGCTCAATGCTGCCTCCTGTCATTAAAGCGAAAGCCACCTCCAATGCCGCTTTCCATGGACGGCACTTGCATCGAGGAAACCGAACAGCTCTCACTTCTCGGTATGTGTGTCACAGACCACCTAATGTGGAATGACCACATATTTGCCGTCACCAAAAACGCTGCTAAGTGCTTAGGTTTTCTCCGAAGATGGAAGAAATTCTTTACCCCCTCTGATCTGGCTGTGATCTACAAAGCATTTATTCGTCCAAAGCTTGAGTATAATTCACACATATGGGCAGGTGCTCCTATAACTCATCTAAGCTTGTTGGACCGAATACAAAAAAGGGCCTTAAAATTGATAGGTGATCGAACAATAACGTCAACAATAGCACCCCTCGAACACCGCCGCAATGTCACCAGTCTCTCACTGTTCTATCGCTATTTTTATAAACAGTGTTCAAGTGAAATAGCCAGTTACATTCCTCCCCTTAAACAATTCAACCGTAATACTCACGCTTTTAGGAATGCTCATCAGTTTACCCTTGAGCCAAATTTCGGACGTACCGTTAAGTATAGGGATTCTTTCTTTAGTCGCACAAGAAGAATGCTTTACCTGACCCTATTTTTCCACCCTATTTTGATATTCAGAACTTTAAAACCAATGTGCATCGGTATCTCCTTTTAAATCCTTTCTTATTTTCCTAAAGCTCGTACTGTGCTTGTCATAATTAAGGGTAGTAAGAACCCCTTTAGTAAGCGGCATGTTTAAAAAAAAAAAAAAAAAAAATGTGTGACACATAGTTCACACCAACGTAAATTTAGTACGGCTTAATGCCCAACCTAAAGTGTCTTGAACACAAAAGGAAAGTCACTTTGCGACGTGTTTTCCTACCCCCTTTACTCTGCATAGAATATATAGAATAATTTACCTTTCGCGGAATTGATCAGATCCTGGCTCATCTTTCTATTTCGAAAATGACGGCAGTCCCATCTGGCAGAATATCTTCCTCCGAGTTTTAGTTTGGGCCAGTTTGGGCTGGAGACTTTACGTGTAAATGTGTAATTTTTCGTTAACCTTTTAATACCAATTGTAATTGACGGTAGGGTTGACTGAACTCGTCCATTGAGCCACTTTTGGAAGGAGATCGCATGCGTTGCTTCGCTCGACTACAGCGCGCATCTCAGCCGATAGGCAAGGTGTTGCAGTTAGACTGTGACCGAATACCACACGCACTGGCGATCTGAAAGAGATGGCAAGATAGTAAGCGACGGAGATGGACGAGGCGAGTTCGACATGACAAGACTCTTTTTAATAAGCTACGAAAGAGTTTGGTTCAGAAAGTGAAAAGTGTCCTTTGTGGCATACCATATTGTTAATTTGTAATTTGTGGTAATTTCCATTTTCAATTTAATTTTTATCTCTGGAAAATTGGCCCTCTGCTGATCTCCAAAGAGACTTGTTAACCTTTTTCTATTGTTGAAAAAACTTAGGGTCTTACACCTATAATTAGAAAGGTTTCCCTAATAAAATCAGCTTTCCCTAATGGAAATTTAATTCTTGTGTTTTGTTTTGATTCCAAAAAGATATTTTTTGTTGTTTCAGGTTTGTTAAGTTTCAACCTTTTTATATAGAAAAAAAACTTCCTGTCGCCCATTTTTTGTATCAATTGGACCACTGTAGTTGGGTTTCCATTTAGTTAATTAAACAATTTTCAATTTTAATATCACTTCGATTAATCCAGTCGATTAATCGAATTCAACCTTAGTTGAATCCACCCCACCTCTATGCTACCGGTTGGCAGCACCTAACCTGCTGTCAGTTGTGATAGAGCAAACGAGCCCAATCCGAACTGTCAGTTCATTTCCATTTTAAAGTGTCATTTTTATCTCTGGAAAATTGGCCTTCTGCCGATCTCCAAAGAGACTTGTTAACCTTTTTTTTATTGTTAAACAAATTTAAGGTTTTACACCTATAATTAGAAAGGTTTCCCTAATAAAATCAGCTTTCCATATTGGAAATTTAATTCTTGTGTTTTGTTTTGAGTCCAAAAAGAGGTTTTTTTTTGTTGTTTCAGGTTTGGAAAGTTTCAACCTTTTTTTAAAAAAAAAAAAAAAAAAACTTCCTGGCGCCCATTTTTGGTAACAATTGGACCACTGTAGCTGGTTTTCCATTTAATTAATTAAACAATTTTTAATTTTAATATCACTTCGATTAATCCAGTCGATTAATCGAATTCAACCTTAGTTGAATCCACCCCACCTCTGAGCTACCGGTTGGCAGCACTTAACCTGCTGTCAGTTGTGATAGAGCGAACGAGCCCAATCCGAACTGTCAGTTCATTTCCATTTTAAAGTGTCGCGTCGCACATCGTTTTGTGCATTTTCTTTTTGTTTAATTTCGTTTGTTATTAATTGTTGGATTCGGAAAATCCATTTGCGTTTGCGAATTGTAATTCGCCATCCTATTTATAAATTCATCCTAAAGTTCGCGGAAAAAATATCACAACAATTTGGCGTCCGAACTTGGGGCTCGTCTTTGTGGAAAAAAAGATAGTGCATTCATTGTACCTACTCTACCTGTTTGTGCGGTGTTTTTATTTGTTTTTTTTTTTGTGTACCCATTAGGGAAGTGTTTTACTTTGTATTATTTTATTTTTGAAGAAGTTTGTGTACTTTTAAATCTGTTTTTGTTTGGAATTTGACATACACTGGGATCCATAAACAAACGGAAAGGGGAAAAAAAAGCAAAGGGGTAATTGAAAATTACCAAAGCAAGTAAGGTTTCTTTTATATTGTTTAATTTTGTGAATTTTGTTTAAATGTTTGTTAGGTTTTCCAAATATTGATAACCGAGCCAATTTCTTTTACTTACGTTTTACCTATATACGTACCTCTATTTCATATTACTTCTATACATATACCTAGTTGCCTAATAATTTTTATTAGTGAATTATACATTTACGATTGTGAGTTTTAGTTTGGGCCAGTTTGGGCTGGAGACTTTACGTGTAAATGTGTAATTTTTCGTTAACCGTTTTATACCAATTGTAATTGACGGTAGGGTTGACTGAACTCGTCCATTGAGCCACTTTTGGAAGGAGATCGCATGCGTTGCTTCGCTCGACTACAGCGCGCATCTCAGCCGATAGGCAAGGTGTTGCAGTTAGACTGTGACCGAATACCACACGCACTGGCGATCTGAAAGAGATGGCAAGATAGTAAGCGACGGAGATGGACGAGGCGAGTTCGACATGACAAGACTCTTTTTAATAAGCTACGAAAGAGTTTGGTTCAGAAAGTGAAAAGTGTCCTTTGTGGCATACCATATTGTTAATTTGTAATTTGTGGTAATTTCCATTTTCAATTTCATTTTTATCTCTGGAAAATTGGCCCTCTGCTGATCTCCAAAGAGACTTGTTAACCTTTTTCTATTGTTGAAAAAACTTAGGGTCTTACACCTATAATTAGAAAGGTTTCCCTAATAAAATCAGCTTTCCCTAATGGAAATTTAATTCTTGTGTTTTGTTTTGATTCCAAAAAGATATTTTTTGTTGTTTCAGGTTTGTTAAGTTTCAACCTTTTTATATAAAAAAAAAAACTTCCTGGCGCCCATTTTTTGTATCAATTGGACCACTGTAGTTGGGTTTCCATTTAGTTAATTAAACAATTTTCAATTTTAATATCACTTCGATTAATCCAGTCGATTAATCGAATTCAACCTTAGTTGAATCCACCCCACCTCTATGCTACCGGTTGGCAGCACCTAACCTGCTGTCAGTTGTGATAGAGCAAACGAGCCCAATCCGAACTGTCAGTTCATTTCCATTTTAAAGTGTCATTTTTATCTCTGGAAAATTGGCCCTCTCCCGATCTCCAAAGAAACTTGTTAACCTTTTTTTTATTGTTGAACAAATTTAAGGTTTTACACCTATAATTAGAAAGGTTTCCCTAATAAAATCAGCTTTCCATATTGGAAATTTAATTCTTGTGTTTTGTTTTGAATCCAAAAAGATGTTTTTTTTGTTGTTTCAGGTTTGGAAAGTTTCAACCTTTTTTAAAAAAAAAAAAAAAAAAAAACTTCCTGGCGCCCATTTTTGGTAACAATTGGACCACTGTAGCTGGTTTTCCATTTAATTAATTAAACAATTTTTAATTTTAATATCACTTCGATTAATCCAGTCGATTAATCGAATTCAACCTTAGTTGAATCCACCCCACCTCTGAGCTACCGGTTGGCAGCACTTAACCTGCTGTCAGTTGTGATAGAGCGAACGAGCCCAATCCGAACTGTCAGTTCATTTCCATTTTAAAGTGTCGCGTCGCACATCGTTTTGTGCATTTTCTTTTTGTTTAATTTCGTTTGTTATTAATTGTTGGATTCGGAAAATCCATTTGCGTTTGCGAATTGTAATTCGCCATCCTATTTATAAATTCATCCTAAAGTTCGCGGAAAAAATATCACAACAATTTGGCGTCCGAACTTGGGGCTCGTCTTTGTGGAAAAAAAGATAGTGCATTCATTGTACCTACTCTACCTGTTTGTGCGGTGTTTTTATTTGTTTTTTTTTTTTTGTACCCATTAGGGAAGTGTTTTACTTTGTATTATTTTATTTTTGAAGAAGTTTGTGTACTTTTAAATCTGTTTTTGTTTGGAATTTGACATACACTGGGATCCATAAACAAACGGAAAGGGGAAAAAAAAGCAAAGGGGTAATTGAAAATTACCAATGCAAGTAAGGTTTCTTTTATATTGTTTAATTTTGTGAATTTTGTTTAAATGTTTGTTAGGTTTTCCAAATATTGATAACCGAGCCAATTTCTTTTACTTACGTTTTACCTATATACGTACCTCTATTTCATATTACTTCTATACATATACCTAGTTGCCTAATAATTTTTATTAGTGAATTATACATTTACGACTGTGAGTTTTAGTTTGGGCCAGTTTGGGCTGGAGACTTTACGTGTAAATGTGTAATTTTTCGTTAACCGTTTTATACCAATTGTAATTGACGGTAGGGTTGACTGAACTCGTCCATTGAGCCACTTTTGGAAGGAGATCGCATGCGTTGCTTCGCTCGACTACAGCGCGCATCTCAGCCGATAGGCAAGGTGTTGCAGTTAGACTGTGACCGAATACCACACGCACTGGCGATCTGAAAGAGATGGCAAGATAGTAAGCGACGGAGATGGACGAGGCGAGTTCGACATGACAAGACTCTTTTTAATAAGCTACGAAAGAGTTTGGTTCAGAAAGTGAAAAGTGTCCTTTGTGGCATACCATATTGTTAATTTGTAATTTGTGGTAATTTCCATTTTCAATTTCATTTTTATCTCTGGAAAATTGGCCCTCTGCTGATCTCCAAAGAGACTTGTTAACCTTTTTCTATTGTTGAAAAAACTTAGGGTCTTACACCTATAATTAGAAAGGTTTCCCTAATAAAATCAGCTTTCCCTAATGGAAATTTAATTCTTGTGTTTTGTTTTGATTCCAAAAAGATATTTTTTGTTGTTTCAGGTTTGTTAAGTTTCAACCTTTTTATATAAAAAAAAAAACTTCCTGGCGCCCATTTTTTGTATCAATTGGACCACTGTAGTTGGGTTTCCATTTAGTTAATTAAACAATTTTCAATTTTAATATCACTACGATTAATCCAGTCGATTAATCGAATTCAACCTTAGTTGAATCCACCCCACCTCTATGCTACCGGTTGGCAGCACCTAACCTGCTGTCAGTTGTGATAGAGCAAACGAGCCCAATCCGAACTGTCAGTTCATTTCCATTTTAAAGTGTCATTTTTATCTCTGGAAAATTGGCCCTCTCCCGATCTCCAAAGAAACTTGTTAACCTTTTTTTTATTGTTGAACAAATTTAAGGTTTTACACCTATAATTAGAAAGGTTTCCCTAATAAAATCAGCTTTCCATATTGGAAATTTAATTCTTGTGTTTTGTTTTGAATCCAAAAAGATGTTTTTTTTTGTTGTTTCAGGTTTGGAAAGTTTCAACCTTTTTTTAAAAAAAAAAAAAAAAAAACTTCCTGGCGCCCATTTTTGGTAACAATTGGACCACTGTAGCTGGTTTTCCATTTAATTAATTAAACAATTTTCAATTTTAATATCACTTCGATTAATCCAGTCGATTAATCGAATTCAACCTTAGTTGAATCCACCCCACCTCTGAGCTACCGGTTGGCAGCACTTAACCTGCTGTCAGTTGTGATAGAGCGAACGAGCCCAATCCGAACTGTCAGCTCATTTCCATTTTAAAGTGTCGCGTCGCACATCGTTTTGTGCATTTTCTTTTTGTTTAATTTCGTTTGTTATTAATTGTTGGATTCGGAAAATCCATTTGCGTTTGCGAATTGTAATTCGCCATCCTATTTATAAATTCATCCTAAAGTTCGCGGAAAAAATATCACAACAATTTGGCGTCCGAACTTGGGGCTCGTCTTTGTGGAAAAAAAGATAGTGCATTCATTGTACCTACTCTACCTGTTTGTGCGGTGTTTTTATTTGTTTTTTTTTTGTGTACCCATTAGGGAAGTGTTTTACTTTGTATTATTTTATTTTTGAAGAAGTTTGTGTACTTTTAAATCTGTTTTTGTTTGGAATTTGACATACACTGGGATCCATAAACAAACGGAAAGGGAAAAAAAAGCAAAGGGGTAATTGAAAATTACCAATGCAAGTAAGGTTTCTTTTATATTGTTTAATTTTGTGAATTTTGTTTAAATGTTTGTTAGGTTTTCCAAATATTGATAACCGAACCAATTTCTTTTACTTACGTTTTACCTATATACGTACCTCTATTTCATATTACTTCTATACATATACCTAGTTGCCTAATAATTTTTATTAGTGAATTATACATTTACGATTGTGACAGATTAAGTTTTCTTAAATATTCTGATGTAATTTCGTGCCAATTTTAGGATTGCCATAGTGGTGTTTCTTTAATCAGTTTTTTTTTGTTAGTTTATCGATAAAGTGCATTAGGCAATTTACTCTGTTTCAATTTGGTGGGAATTATTTGAAGTCCAATCTGAATTTGTGTTTTCGAAATAGTTTGGGCGATTAGGTTTACTTTATGGAAATTAATGTGGACATGTCACAATTGATTAAAAGTTTTAAAATACTTAGAAAAGTTTTTTGTTGTTATTTTTTTTAATAGTTGACAAAATAGTCAACGATATAAAGTTAAGAGATCTTAGTTTCAGTAATTTAAGTTAAATAAGAGTGGCGTTACCACAACCAACTATTCTTTTTTTACATTTTTTTTTTGTGATTTGTTTACAATTGTTTTGTAGTAGCCCGTAGCGTAATGGTTAGTGCGTTCGACTGTCACGCTGGAGGTCTGGGATCGCTTCCCAGCCTCGTCCACCTAAAAACTAAAAAGTTTTTTTTTCAGGGCTACTGCCTCTTGCGAGGAATTGACAAATCCTCCAAGAGTATCACTTGCCACGAATAAGTGCTTCTCGTCTAGCCGTTCGGATTCGGCATAAAATTGTAGGTCCCTTCCATTCGTGTCGAAAGACGCACACAGGAATGGTTGCGAGTTGTTAGTCACTAAGCCCTGGTTCTTCATGAGCCGTTTATTTATTATTTTTTTACAATTGTTTTTGTGGAATTTTGGCGAAAGATTGATTGGAGTTGCCCCGATTTCTTGAATAATAATTTTTTTTTTAAACTTTTGAGTGATTTCGATTTTGCGAACAAGTGTTCATTTCAGTGATTTTGATTTGTTCTTTTTAGAGATTTTTAATTAATAAACAGAGTGATTGTGAATCACAGAAAGGGGACATTTTCAAAGCTTTTTAATTTTAAAGGAATTATCGAAAACAATTTTTCATCAATTCAATAACTATTGAAGGTTCTATTTTTTTTTAGAAAGTTTTTTTTAGATATATTATAGTCAGGGGTGATTAAGATTATACTTGAAATGGATATTAACAGACTTTTTCAGGAGGAACTCGTGTATGAGGTGCAGAGAAGGGGACCGTAAATACCATGAGAAGTTCGTTAAGAGCTTCTCGGATGCTGGAACGCAGGGTTTCAATTGAGGCGTACTCTAAGTACCGTTTTTCATATATACATAGATGATAGGGATGCAGTGCAGGGCAAGATTAAGGAGATAGCGTATTTGATGAAGAATCAGCCAAGAAATCCGAAGTCACCGGAATTCTTGAAGATTCTTACAAAGATAGAGTGGGCTCTTAATAGAATAGGTAGAGCACAGGCAGAGGGGGATGAACAGTTAGGAGAACATAAATCGATTGAAGGGGACATTTTGATGATGCTTTCAAAGCTAAATAATGATGAGGAGAAACCTCTAACCGAGGCAGGGCAATCGACCTCAGGCGTAGGTCAGTTGAATCAAAACTTGAATCAACCACCGCTGGTTATGGCACCAGAACAGGTGGCCAACGAATTGATTAGGCCCCAAATTAGGCAGAATAGGAAATTCCAATGGAGATAATTTAGGAAATTTCGGATTTCAGGAAAGATTCAATGAAAGAATCTGTAGGTGGAATGCTCAGTTCTCTGGTGAGCGGTGTGGCACATCAGTCAACTCATTCCATGAAAGGGTCGAGTAACTTAGGTTAGCTCGTGGTGTTTCAGAAACACAATTATTTAGTTCAGTGGTGGAACTTTTGACAGGTCATGCCTTATTATGGTATAGGTCTATTAGGGAGGATATTTCAAACTGGTCGGAATTCGTAGCGGCATTGAAATACGAATTGTTGCCAGCAAACTATGATGACCTGTTGTTAGAACAGATCAATCGTAGAACACAGAGAAAAGTAAAGTCGTATGGTGCGTATTTGGCCACCATGCGGACCTTGTTCAAGAGGTTAGGTGAAACACTTTCTGAGCGGAGGAAAGTGGCAATTTTAATGAAGAAGTAAGATCCGTTTTATCAAAAACAGATCGGTTTTTTAAAACCACAAACGGTTAGGGAATTAGCTAGTTTAGGTAGGGACTTAGAAACTCTAAAGGCAAATATAGATAGTTTTGAGCCACCGGCTCGGAAAAAGAATTGTGTTGAACCGGAATTTGGTTACACTGCAGCTTCGGCAGGGCAACCGAAAGTCGCGGTTGTATCTAGGAACGAACAACCCAGTGGAGCGGTGGAACCTGCCAGATGGCAGCCTGCCAGATCCACACAATCTGATGGGGCTGTTCGGTGTTTTAATTGTGGACAGGTAGGTCACTTTGCTAATAGATGTTCTGCTTCTAGGAAATGTTTTGGCTGCGGTGCTGAAAGGGTTAGTAGGAACAGTTTCCGACGGTGTTCGGGAAATGCACAACGGACTCACGCGCCAGCAGGGCGAGAGCTCCGACGGAATTAGGAAGGTTGCCCGCCTGTTTCCTGTTGGCAGATCAAATTCGTTTGGATTTTATTCTTGAGGCAAACGGAGAGGATAGGAGACCTTATTTAGGGATTAGCATTTATGGTACTAGATTTTTAGGTTTACTAGATTCAGTAGCATCTAGAACCATAATAGGTAGGGATGGTTGGAAAATTTTACAGGTATTAGGGCTTAGCTTGAAGAAGGATACTGTCCATGCCGTAACCTTGGCGAATGGAGCAGGAGTTGAAGTATTAGGGATAGTTTCTCTACCAATAGCAGTAAAAGATAAGGTGGTCTTGTTGGATTGCCTTACATACCGTGATCTTAGGTGCAGATTTTTGGATAGTCCCGGATTTGAGATCAAGAATGTGGAGTTTTTCGGACCAAGATAGGGTGGTCGCGATTTGTTTTATTACAGAACGATCAGAGCTGAGCACTAGGGAAATTTCAACTTTAGAAAATTTAGTTCAGGATTCTTATAAGAAAATGCCAGAAGGCTTAGGGTGTACCACAATGGTGAACAAAAAATGAGGACGTCGGCAGATCCGATAAAACAGCGGTCTTATCCTGTTTCTCTGGCAATGCAGGAGCACATAGATAGGGAACTTAATGAGATGTTAGAAGCAGTAGTGATTGAGAGATTCAATAGTTCTTGGTCCTCTCCAATACTTTTAGTGAAGATAAAGGATGGCTTCTATAGATTTTGCGTTGACTATAGGAAGCTAAATCAGAATACGGATAGAGATGCTTATCCACTACCGTATATTAGCTCAATTTTGGACAGACTTCGGGGTGCGGGATTATTGTCCTCATTAGACATCAAGTCGGCGTATTGGCAGATTCCTATGGAGGAAGAGTCGAAGCCTTTTACTGCCTTTACAGTTCCTGGAAGAGGGCTTTTTCAGTTTAGGAGAATGCCCTTTGGTCTTCATAATTCACCTGCGGCATGGCAACGATTTATCGACACGGTTTTGGGAGCCGATTTAGAGCCGTTCGTATTCGTCTATTTAGACGACATAATTATCATTTCTGAGACTTTTGAGAAACATCTTGAAATCCAGAAAGAGGTTATGAAAAGGTTGAGTGAGGCAGGGTTAAAGGGCAGCAGAGGTAAGTGCAACTTCTGTATACCATCACTGAAGTTTTTAGGATATATTGTGGATAGTAATGGGTTACACGTAGACCCAGAAAAGGTAGAGAGCATGGTTAGGATTCTAGCACCAAAGAATGTTAAGGAAGTTAGAAGTTTTAAAGGGACAGTTTCGTGGTATCGTCGTTTCGTACCCAATTTTGCAGAGTTACTTAGGCCATTATCAGACTTATTGAAGAAAGGTAGGAAATTTAATTGCACAGAAGAATGTGAGGTTAGCTTTAGCAAGGCAAAGGAGTGTTTGGTGACAGCACCAATACTCACTTGCCCAGATTTCAAACGACCTTTTGTCGTACAAACAGACGCTTCAGACTATGGGATCGGTGCTGTTTTGTCCCAAAATTTTGATGAGGGTGAAAAGGTTGTTTGTTGCCTTAGTAGTTCTTTAAATAGGATTGAACGCAATTATAGTACAACAGAAAAAGAATGCTTAGCTGTACTATGGGCTGTTCAGAAGTTGCGCCCGTACATCGAGGGAGCTCGATTGACAGTCGTTACAGATCATTATTCTTTAGTATGGTTGAGTAATCGCAAAGATCCACAGGTTAGGTTAGCTCGTTAGGCAGTTAGGCTCCAACACTTTGACTTTGAAATTATCCATCGAAAGGGGAAGGAGCACGTAGTTCCAGACATGCTTTCTCGAGGAATCCCGGAATCAGCCAAGATCTCAGAAGAGGACATCGAACCTTGGGTAGTTAAGATGAAGTCAACAGTTAGTTCAAATCCTTTAGCTTATCCCGCCTGGAGAATTGAACAAGGTTATTTGTTCAAACTCATTAAGGCAAAGCATATTGTAGTTCACGAAAACAATCAGGAATGGAAGAGGGTTTTAGGAAAACATGAAAGATTGAAAATTTTACAGGAGTTCCTTGATGGTCCATTAGTCGGACACATGGGTGTTAGGAAAACTTTTGCCAGGATTGGTGCAAAGTTTTATTGGTCTAAAATGAGAGGGGACATAACAAGGTATGTTGGGAATTGTAAAGTTTGCCAACAGGTAAAACCTGTGAATAAAAACCAGCTGGATTAATGTTTGAAAGAGTAGGGATTACCGCACCTTGGGAAATGATCTGTGTAGATCTAGTAGGGCCACTCCCAAAGTCGAGTAGGGGTTTCATATATATTTTAACTGTTGTTGACTATTTTACCAAATTTCCACTTATTTTTGCGTTGAGGTCGGCTTCTGCGAAAGCCATTTGTAGGGAACTCGAAGATAATATATTTTTACTTTTTGGCATCCCGAAGGTGATCGTGTGTTTGTGTGACAACGGTCCCCAATTCCGATCCAAGGAATTGAAAGCGCTTTGCCTAGCGTACGCGTCACGTTTAAGTTTTACAGCCCATTACCTTCCGCAGGCAAATCCTGCGGAAAGGATCAACCAAATTGTTAAGAGGACGTTAAGGGCTTACGTCAGTGAGAATCACAGGGTGTGGGATTTACAACTTGCGAAAGTGGCGTTTGCAATTCGCACGTCAAAGCATGACTATACTATGCTAATTTTGGGAGGGATATGGTAACTTCGGGTCAAGAAATACCAATGGTAGCAGATAATCCTGAAACTTTTCAAGATCTAGGTGAGATCCAAGAACGTTTCCGGAAACTTAGGGTAGATATTGGAAAGAAGCTTCAAGCTGCATCCAAGAAATCGGCGAAGGCCTACAATCTACGTCGACGAGATGTTCAATAGCGTCCTGGCGAGCTTGTATGGCAAAGAAACTTTTCTTTATCGGATGCCGCGAATTACTACGCCGCCAAACTAGCGCCGAAATTTGTCGGCCCGCTTAGAGTAAAGAAGCGTGTGTCACCTTCAACATACGTCTTAGAAGGTCATGAAGATAAAGATCGCGGAACTTGGCACGCGAAAGATCTCAAACCGATTTTAGATGCATCCAAAGATTAAGGGTAAAATTTAGCTTACTTTTTGTTTTTTAACTTTTCCTAAATTTCCACTTTCCCATTCCACTTCCCATTACCTAGATAACTTTAAGAAAATGTTTTACAGAAATGTAAGCACATTTCCTAGGAGGTAAGGGTGGGATTTGTTGCGGTAAATTTTACCACAACAAGTTTCACTAGCCTATTAATTATCATTAACACATTTTAGTACTTCCTCTTTCGTTGTGTCTCCAAAATACTCTAAGAGTTCAGTAGATTCCTGGTTTCCATCAACCAGAGACCTGCTCTTAAAGTATTTTGGAAAATCAACCCAAGCAGGTTAACATAGACTCAAGAGAAAATTGTGTGACGGACGGTCCACAAAAACGATTTATTTTATATGTGTGTGATAGGCGGTCCACACCAGCAATTATCCAATACCTTTGTGCGACAGATTTTCGCACGCCATAGCCAAAGTGTGACAGGTGGTCACCATAAATCTTTAGTGTGAGACAGATGATCTACACGGGAAGATAACACGATGAATCCGACCCATGTTCAACGACATGTGTGACAACTAGTTCACACCAACGTAAATTTAGTACGGCTTAATGCCCAACCTAAAGTGTCTTGAACACAAAAGAAAAGTCACTTTGCGACGTGTTTTCCTATCCCCTCTGCACGAAGGTCTACGGGTTCAGAATAATTTACCTTTCGCGGAATTGATCAGATCCTGGCTCATCTTTCTATTTCGAAAATGACGGCAGTCCCAGCTGGCAGAATATCTTCCTCCGAGTTTTAGTTTGGGCCGGTTTGGGCTGGGGACTTTACGTGTAAATGTGTAATTTTTCGTTTACCTTTTTATACCAATTGTAATTGACGGTAGGGTTGACTGAACTCGTCCATTGAGCCACTTTTGGAAGGAGATCACATGCGTAGCTTGGCTCGACTACAGCGCGCATCTCAGCCGATAGGCAAGGTGTTGCAGTTAGACTGTGACCGAATACCACACGCACTGGCGATCAAGAGCAAGATAGTGAGTGACGGAGATGGACGAGGCGAGTTCGACATGATAAGACACTTTTTAATAAGCTACGAAAGAGTTTGGTTCAGAAAGTGAAAAGTGTCCTTTGTGGCACACCATATTGTTAATTTGTAATTTGTGGTAATTTTCATTTTCAATTTCATTTTTATCTCTCCCTCTGCTGATCTCCAAAGAGACTCTTTAACCTTTTTTTATTGTTGAAAAAAATTTAGGGTTTAACAATTATATATTATATTATAATTAGAAAGGTTTCCCTAATAAAATCAGCTTTCCATATTGGAAATTTAATTATTGTGTTTTGTTTTGATTCCAAAAAGAGATTTTTTGTTGTTTCAGGTTTGGAAAGTTTCAACCTTTTTTTTATAAAAAAAAAAAAAACTTCCTTCGCCCATTTTTGGTAACAATTGGACCACTGTAGTTGGTTTTCCATTTAATTAATTAAACAATTTTCAATTTTAATATCACTTCGATTAATCCAGTCGATTAATCGAATTCAACCTTAGTTGAATCCACCCCACCTCTGAGCTACCGGTTGGCAGCACTTAACCTGCTGTCAGTTGTGATAGAGCGAACGAGCCCAATCCGAACTGTCAGTTCATTTCCATTTTAAAGTGTCGCGTCGCACATCGTTTTGTGCATTTTCATTTTATTTAATTTCGTTTGTTATTAATTGTTGGATTCGGAAAATCCATTTGCGTTTGCGAATTGTAATTCGCCATCCTATTTATAAATTCATCATAAAGTTCGCGGAAAAAATATCACAACAATTTGGCGTCAGAACTTGGGGCTCGTCTTTGTGGAAAAAAAGATAGTGCATTCATGGTACCTACTCTACCTGTTTGTGCGGTGTTTTTATTTGTCTTTTTTGGTGTACGCATTAGGGAAGTGTAGGGATGCAGTGCAGGGCAAAATTAAGAAGATAGCGTATTTGATGAAGAATCAGCCAAGAAATCCGAAGTCACCGGAATTCTTGAAGATTCTTACAAAGATAGAGTGGGCTCTTAATAGAATAGGTAGAGCATAGGCAGAGGATGATGAACAGTTAGGAGAACATAAATCGATTGAAGGGGAAATTTTGATGATGCTTTCAAAGCTAAATAATGATGGGGAGAAACCTCTAACCGAGGCAGGGCAATCGACCTCAGGCGTAGGTCAGTTGAATCAAGGCTTGAATCAACCACCGCTGGATATGGCACCAGAACAGGTGGCCAACGAATTAAATAGGCCCCAAATTAGGCAGAATAGGAAATTCCAACGGAGATAATTTAGGAAATTTCGGATTTCAGGAAAGATTCAATGAAAGAATCTGAAATTTGGCCACCATGCGGACCTTGTTCAAAAGGTTAGGTGAACCACTTTCTGAGCGGAGGAAAGTGGCAATTTCAATGAAGAACTTAGATCCGTTTTATCAAAAACAGATCGGTTTTTCAAAACCACAAACGGTTAGGGAATTAGCTAGTTTAGGTAGGGACTTAGAAACTCTAAAGGCAAATATAGATAGTTTTGAGCCACCGGCCCGGAAAAAGAATTGTGTTGAACCGGAATTTGGTTACACTGCAGCTTCGGCAGGGCAGCCGAAAGTCGCGGTTGTATCTAGGAACGAACAACCCAGTGGAGCGGTGGAACCTGCCAGATGGCAGCCTGCCAGATCCACACAATCTGATGGGGCTGTTCGGTGTTTTAATTGTGGACAGGTAGGTCACTTTGCTAATAGATGTTCTGCTTCTAGGAAATGTTTTGGCTGCGGTGCTGAAAGGGTTAGTAGGAACAGTTTCCGACGGTGTTCGGGAAATGCACAACGGACTCACGCGCCAGCAGGGCGAGAGCTCCGACGGAATTAGGAAGGTTGCCTGCCTGTTGGCAGATCAAATTCTTTTGGATTTTATTCTTGAGGCAAACGGAGAGGATAGGAGACCTTATTTAGGGATTAGCATTTATGGTACTAGATTTTTAGGTTTACTAGATTCAGTAGCATCTAGAACCATAATAGGTAGGGATGGTTGGAAAATTTTACAGGTATTAGGTCTTAGCTTGAAGAAGGATACTGTCCATGCCGTAACCTTGGCGAATGGAGCAGGAGTTGAAGTATTAGGGATAGTTTCTTTACCAATAGTAGTAGAAGACAAGGTGGTCTTGATGGATTGCCTTACATACCGTGATCTTAGGTGCAGATTTTTGGGTACTTTCGGGAATAGTCCCGGATTTGAGATCAAGAATGTGGAGTTTTTTCGGACCAAGATAGGGTGGTCGCGATTTGTTTTATTACAGAACGATCGGAGCTGAGCACTAGGGAAATTTCAACATTAGAAAATTTAGTTCAGGATTCTTTTAAGAAAATGCCAGAAGGCTTAGGGTGTACCACAATGGTGAACAAAAAATGAGGACGTAGGCAGATCCGATAAAACAGCGGTCTTATCCGGTTTCTCCGGCAATGCAAGAGCACATAGATAGGGAACTTAATGAGATGTAAGAAGCAGGAGTGATTGAAAGATTCAATAGTTCTTGGTCTTCTCCAATACTTTTAGTGAAGAAAAAGGATGGCTTCTATAGATTTTGCGTTGACTATAGGAAGCTTAATCAGAATACGGATAGAGATGCTTATCCACTACCGTATATTAGCTCAATTTTGGACAGACTTCGGGGTGCGAGGTTTTTGTCCTCATTAGACATCAAGTCGGCGTATTGGCAGATTCCTATGAAGGAAGAGTCGAAGCCTTTTACTGCCTTAACAGTTCCTGGAAGAAGGTTTTTTCAGTTTAGGAGAATGCCCTTTGGTCTTCATAATTCACCTGCGACATGGCAACGATTTATCGGCACGGTTTTGGGAGCCGATTTAGAGCCATTCGTATTCGTCTATTTAGACGACATAATAATAATTTCTGAGACTTTTGAGAAACATCTTGAAATCCTGAGAGAGGTTATGAAAAGGTTGAGTGGTGAGGCAGGGTTAAAGGTCAGCAGAGGAAAGTGCAACTTCTGTATGCCATCACTGAAGTTTTTAGGATATATTGTGGATCGTAATGGGTTACACGTAGGCCCAGAAAAGGTAGAGAGCATGGTTGGGATTCCAGCACCAAAGAATGTTAAGGAAGTTAGAAGTTTTATAGGGACAGTTTCGTGGTATCGTCGTTTCGTACCCAATTTTGCAGAGTTACTTAGGCCATTATCAGACTTATTGAAGAAAGGTAGGAAATTTAATTGCACAGAAGAATGTGAGGTTAGCTTTAGCAAGGCAAAGGAGTGTTTGGTGTTAGCACCAATACTCACTTGCAAAGATTTCAAACGACCTTTTGTCGTACAAACAGACGCTTCAGACTATGGGATCGGTGCTGTTTTGTCAAAAAAATTTGATGAGGGTGAAAAGGTTGTCTGTTACCTTAGTAGGTCTTTAAATAGGAGTGAACGCAATTATAGTACTTCAGAAAAAGAATGCTTAGCTGTTCTATGGGCTGTTCAGAAGTTGCGCCAATTATATTTATCCGTCGGAAATAAAAAAGGTTACTTCAAAAAAATATATTTTTAAATGTTAACTTTATTTTCTTTTCAACAAATAAAATATTTCAATAGTTTTTACATACATAGTTCTTACATACTACTCTGCAACTACTGGCAAATTCCTTCCGTGTTGAATCTATTTATATCGTTATCCTGATGAGTTGGTTTTCTTGTCCTCAGGGTTTATGGTAGTGTTGGTTAATTACTTTTTGTATCTTTATCTTATTTTGTTATTTGGTTGGTCATAAAATATCTGTTATGTATTTTATTTTATCTTGTTTTGTTATTATCATCTTGATTGGTTGATCATAAAATGTCTGTTATGTATTTTATCTTGTTACCTGTGGTAATCTTTACTAGAATGTTTGTAGATCATTAGCGATCTTACTTATTTTATTATTTCCTCTTATTTCCTGTTTGAGGTACAGTTGAGTGTTTATAACTCCCCCCATCGCTCAAAATGAATCGCCCCGATTCATAAATATGTTTCTGAAGTAAGGCAAGTCCTTTTTCTAATGTCATCTCTTGTTGTGGAGCCGTTTGTTCGATTATATGTTCCATCGGTATATTGTTGTTGATTTTGATTTGTTTTTTCTTAAAAAATAAGGTTAATATAATAATAATTACAACAACTATACTTATAGTACTTATTCCAATAACTGACTTGGATTTTGTTATATTTAAGTAACTTAATGTGTCAATATTATCAAACTTAAATTTTAGCTCAGTATTTGGGTCTTTTATGTATGACTCAACAACATAGTCATTTATGGCATGTGTTTTTATATAACTAAGTATTTTTTGAGTAGGGTTTGTATAGTTTTTATTATCTATATTAACAGTTTCGTTAAATGTTATTAAATAAATACCATTAATTTTATCATTATTTACAGTGTGGTTATTTTTTAATAAAATTGCTCCATCTTTTATAATTTCAAATTCTTTTTGAATTTCATTTGTTTTATTGCATTTGGTAGGAATTTTTTTTAATAAATCTGAAAGACATGATTTTTCATAATTTATTTTGCAAAAATATAAATTTATTTCTTGTTTACAGTCCTTAATATTGTAAAATGATTCATTGCATTTTGCTATATTCTTATCAATTATTATTTTTTCTTTATTTTGCTCGATTGCTCTTGTTTCAAATATTTTACAATTTTTATAAATGATTGGGTATTTTATTAATATTATTATGACATCTTTAGTTTGAACAATCTTAAAATCACTAACATCTAAAAGATCGGATATTGACATAGTTCCATGTTCATTATTTGTTATTTTTTGAATATCTTTTTTATTTAATATGACTGGGTTTAAAACTTTAGCTTTGCTTAAAGCAATAGTTTGAATAAGGTTTTGTAACTCTAGTATTATTAATTTGTTTCTTTCTTGTAATCTTCTAATTTTTAATGTATTTTTTTCAGTATTTAAAACTTTAGTAATTTCTTGGATAGCTTGAAAGATCTGTGAATTGGTAGTTGCTTGTTTATTATTATTATAAATTAATTCATTTAATTTGTTTTCTACTAGTAAATGATCATCATGGTCAGGTACTCCTGATATCCAACTAAGTATCGTTCCTATAGTATTGATTGCTCTTTTGAACCTGGTAATTCTAACGTCATTTATTAGTGTCCTCATTAAGGTTATTTCTGACATTATTTCTGCGTTTTCGTCTAAATTTAAGGTGGTAAAATCATACTTTGAGTTTTCTACGTTTGATTCTTTTTCTAATTCCGCTATGATTTCATTAATATAAGTAATGTTTGTCATGTGGAATAACGTTCCATATTCTTTATAAACTGCTGTATTACCATTTTCTATAAGTAATTATTCACTCCTAGAATAATCTATTACATCTGATCTTATTAAAATAATAATTCTTATTGTAATAAAAATAATAATATGTTTTATGAAGTCCATTTCCTGCAAAGAATAAAAATCTACGATTTAATATTATCTTTATGTATTTTACCTTTGTTAGTTAATATTTGATCTTTTTTATCATCTATTACTTTGGTACGATTAAACCTCTTTTTTAATTTATTTCTTTCAGTGCCGTGGTTTTTCACATAAACTTTTTCGTTTTTCTTAAACTCTCTACTTTCACGATTTTCATTATGTGTCTTTAACATTTTTAATTGTTTTTCTTTCAAAATCTCCCTAAGATTGTGTTTTACCTTGTTGAATAACACTTCCTGGGGTTTTAGGCCTGTTACAGAGTGAACTGTGTCGTTATATTAATGTGCTGCTTCTAGCACTGCCTGCTTAACATCTATTATGTTGTATTCTGCTTTATTTCGATTAGTGTACTATGAGTACGTTCTACTTGCCCGTTTATCATAGAATGGCTAACTGGTACATAATATATTTCAATTCTCTTTCTTTCTAAAGTATTTTTAAAGAACACAGATTTGAAAACGGATTCCTTATCGCATATAACGTTTTTCACATAAGACAATATATTTAAAATTTTTAGTAATTCGAGTTCGATACCAACTTTAGATTCAAGAGGATGTACGACTTAGAACTTTGAATAACTATCTACGACTGTAAGGTATATTTCTTTGTTTGCACAAAAAATATCTATATGTAGCTGTTCACCTATAGGAAATTTTATTGGTTTCCGATCGTATTTGTTTTCGTTGCAAACAACACAGGTATTTGTATATGAAGAAATTTGTTTCTTCATGTTTGGCCAGTAGTATATTGTCTTTATTTTATTATAATTTTCAAGAGTTCCTCTGTGTGCTCTTTTGTGTGTATCAGTGATTATGTTCAACTGGTCTTCTTTGTTCGGTATATCCGGTGCATATGTTTTAGATCGTAAAAATTTATTACTGAATGTTTCGAGAAGTTTACTTTTAACTTCGTATAGATCTTCATCAGAAGCATAGATACATACTGTACCTGAAACTATATATTTTTTAAATAGAGTGATGACCTGATCAGTGTTTGTATATGTTATTGTATACCTCTTCAGTTTATTAAAACATGTCTCAATATTTTCTGAACTTATATTGCCTCTATTTAATATTATCTGTTGCTTAAAACAATTAACAGGCAAGGATGTCGTCTCTATTTGTATGTCATCACTGCTTTCAGCGGAATGAATAGTTTGACTTGAATTTGTTATTATATTTAGGTTTTGTCGGCTTATCTTTACCTGATTTGTATATAATTTTCGGTGCATATTTTTCAATTATAGCATGCCAGCGCTTCATTTTTATATTTGGGTTTCTTTTTGATACTGAGTACGTAAGTGGTTGATGATCAGTATGTATTACTAGGTCTGCAACTCCGTACAAATAATTCCTTAAATTCTTTAAGGCATATACTATAGCGAAAAGTTCTTTTTCGTTTGTTGCATAATTTTTCTCTGCTTTATTCAGCGTTTTCGAAATGAATATAATTGGTTTGTAGTCTTGTGACAATACCCCTCCGATTGCATCATTACTGGCATCAGTAGTTAATATAAATTTTTTCTTAAAATCTGGTTGTGTCAACCTTACATTTTCGACTAAATATTCGTTTAGTTTATTAAATGCTTTTCTACCCTCATTTCTAATGTTTATATTACATTTCTTACTCTGGTTCTTTGATATCTTCCCATTTCAACCATTTAAATGAATTGTTAAGGGTTTAGTTATCTGAGCATAGTTTTGTATACATTTACGATAGTACCCTGTCATTCCTAAGAAGCTTCTTAATTGTCTAAGGGTTTCTGGTTCTGGATATTCTTTAATTGTGGTTATTTTCTTGGGATCGGTAGTAATTATATTCTCACTGATAACATATCCCAAAAATTCCAGCTCTGTTTGATAGAATTTAGATTTGTCTAATGATATTTTCATATTTGCTTCTTTCCATATTTTTATTATTTCATTCAGGTGTTGAGTATGTTCTTCGATATTTTTTGAAAAAACTATAATGTCGTCAATGTATACATGACAGAATTTTTCGATGTATGGCTTTAGAATATCATCCATAGCTCTTTGGAATATAGAAGGTGCGTTCTTTAGACCAAAAGGCAAGCGTATATATTCGTATTTACCATTATTCACGGAAAATGATGTCTTTTGAATAGCAGATTCTTTCATTAATATCTGATGAAATCCACTTTCTAAATCTATCGTTGAAAAGTATTTAGATTTTCCCAAATTGCTTAAAATAACATTTGTGTCTGGGATTGGATATTTGTCACTTATAGTGTGTTCATTGAGTTTCTTAAAGTCGACGACTAACCTGCTCTTAGGTGTTCCATCTTCGTTGAACCCTTTTTTTGGTACTACCCACACTGGACTTGAATATGGACTTTTACTTGGCCTAATTATATTATCTTTTAGCATTTTACTTATTTCCTTGTTTATAAATTCTGAAGCACTTAATGGATATGGATACTGTTTTGTCCATATTGGTGATTCTATATTAGTTTTTATTTCTGCCACCACATCTGTACGGAATGGTAATGTAATATTTATTTTTGAATGTATTTTTTCGATAACGGAACGAACTTGTTTATTCAGAATATCAACGTTTTGATCTGATTGTACTTTTTCGATTACTTGGTAATTAAGGCGTGGTTCGAGACTGTAAATAGAACGTGAGTCAGTCGTACTTGATGACTCTAAGGTAACTTTAATTTCATTTCCTGTTTGTGTTATATTTCTCTCCCATGGCAATGGTTCGCCATCCATGAACATCCTTTCTGCTTTATTATTGTATATCAATAAATTTCTTTCTAAATTTAAATTTATATTTGCACTTCGCAAAAGATTGTAACCTATCAAGCAATCTGCTTCTAGGTTCTCAATTTCGTAAGATCGAACCACTCTATCAAAAATATATATTTCATAATAATATTTAATAATTGTAAACCCATTCACGGTTTTTACTCTTTTATTAATTTCCAATGTTTTCTTATCACTAAATATTTTTGGAGACGTGTAACAAGATGTTGCTCCAGTATCTATTAATATTTTTAACCATTTGCTATTTATTCTTCTGTATATGTGGGGTAATCCCACGTTCCGTCTAAAAAATGATTCTCTTGAATGTTGTTTATCCTTACTTTGTTTGGTGGTTGGGAGCTTAATTGAACACTTTGTTCTCTTTCTCTTTTAATATTATTATTTTGATTATTATTCTGACTGAAATTTCTATAAAAATTCCTGTTTTGATTAAATTGATTGTAAGTATTCCTGAATGGATTATTTTGATTATTATGTACCTGTCTAAACCTTTGCATTTCCTGTGGAGTTACTTTTCTATAAGCTGAAGATCCTAATTCCATTGGATCTGCACTCTGGTGGCTAGCCCTATTTGTTTGTTGATAACTATTTTGGGGTTTTTGTTGGTATCTTAATGTATTACCGTATGTTTCGTTTCTAATATTATTTCTTTGATTGTATTGATTCAGAAATTTACTTCTTGTTTTGTTGCTTTCTAGCTCCTAAGCCTGAGCTAGTGCATTGGGCAAATCTTCAGGTTTAATACTAAATACCGTATCAGACATTGGCTGATGAAGACCATTTATAAATGCTATTAATGCATTTTTCCTATATGATTCAATGAATTTCTCAGTGGTTTCACTATAAGTACCATATGTCATTATAACTTTATTTATTATTAATGTTAATTTTTCCGTAACTTCATTATAGAATTTTATTAACGTTTTTCTGCCCTGTGTTATCATACTTAATTCATGATTTAAAACATGTATTGGTCTTTTATCCGCGTAGGCGAAGTCTAATCTACTTAAAATGGCTTCAAGGTTAAGTACCGTACCATGACTGGTAAGAATTGAATTTGCATGACCAACTATTTTGTTTCTCATTATGCTTAAAGCAGCAAAATATCGTCTACTTCCAGGAGTGTAGAGAGTCATACTATTTTGACAAGCTTCTCGCCAACTCACATATCCCTCATTGCTACATTCGAAAGTTGGTAAACTTTTAATAATGTCAAGACTTTCATTGTCTTGTATTTGTGGATCTATCGTTTGTTTTTTTATAGTTTGTTACATTATTTGAACCTGTTAAATTTCCTAATTTTTTTGTTAATTCATCTATTTGATTCTGCTGTTGAGCAGTAGCCTGTTTAATAGCTAATTCAATTATTTGTTTTATATCTATAGTTGTTGTAGTCATTTTAACAATTTTTATTTCACTTCTTAAAAATAATTTCTTACGATAATTTTCCAATAATTTTCTCTGCTTCTTAGAATGCTGTTCTCCAATCTGTTGCTGGATACTGGCTTTATAGAGCGAACGGGAATTGCTTTGCTGGTTTCTTCCTTTTAGTTCACAATTGATTACACTTTCAGGATACTTTGTTTTTCTCCTATTTATAAACAAATTTGGCTGATAGCTTCAATTTCACTTTGAAAGTTTTTAAGCCTTAATTGTATTTACAAGTACTTATGCAAATTTGACTATTTAATTCACTTTCACTTTTTACGTTAATAATGAGCTTTCCCGGTTGAGCCCCCAATTATATTTATCCGTCGGAAATAAAAAAGGTTACTTCAGAAAAATATATTTTTAAATGTTAACTTTATTTTCTTTTCAACAAATAAAATATTTCAATAGTTTTTACTTACATAGTTCTTACATACTACTCTGCAACTACTGGCAAATTCCTTCCGTGTTGAATCTGTTTATATAGTTATCCTGATGAGTTGGTTTTCTTGTCCTCAGGGTTTATGGTAGTGTTGGTTAATTACTTTTTGTATCTTTATCTTATTTTGTTATTTGGTTGGTCATAAAATATCTGTTATGTATTTTATTTGATCTTGTTTTGTTATTATCATCTTGATTGGTTGATCATAAAATGTCTGTAATGTTTTTTATCTTGTTACCGGTGGCAATCTTTACTAGGATGTTTGTAGATCATTAGCGATCTTATTTATTTTATTATTTCCTCTTATTTCCTGTTTGAGGTACAGTTGAGTGTTTATAACTCGCCCGTATATCGAGGGAGCTCGATTTACGGTCGTTACAGATCATTATTCTTTAGTATGGTAAAGTAATCGCAAAGATCCACAGGGTAGGTTAGCTATTTGAGCAGTTAGGCTGCAACAGTTTGACTTTGAAATTATCCATCGAAAGGGGAAGGAGGACTTATTTCCAGATATGCTTTCTCGAGGAGTCCCGGAATCAGCCAAGATCTCAGAAGAGGACATCGACCCTTGGGTAGTTAAGATGAAGTCAACAGTAAGTTCAAATCCTTTAGCTTATCCCGCCTGGAGAATTGAACAAGGTAACAAGGTCAGTTGTTCAAGGCAAAGCATATTGTAGTTAAGGCAAAGCATATTGTAGTTCACGAAAACAATCAGGAATGGAAAGGGGTTTTAGGAAAACATGAAAGATTGAAAATTTTACAGGAGTTCCTTGATGGTCCATTAGCCAGACACATGGGTGTTAGGAACACTTTTGCCAGGATTGGTGCAAAGTTTTATTGGCCTAAAATGAGAGGGGACATAACAAGGTATGTTAGGAATTGTAAAGTTTGCCAACAGGTAAAACCTGTGAATGAAAAGCCAGCTGGATTAATGTTTGAAAGAGTAGGGATAACCGCACCTTGGGAAATGATCTGTGTAGATCTAGTAGGGCCACTCCCAAAGTCGAGTAGGGGTTTCATATATATTTTAACTGTTGTTGACTATTTTACCAAATTTCCACTTCTTTTTGCGTTGAGGTCGGCTTCTGCGAAAGCCATTTGTAAGGAACTCGAAGATAATATATTTTTACTTTTTGGCATCCCGAAGGTGATCGTGTGTTTGTGTGACAACGGTCCCCAATTTCGATCCAAGGAATTGAAAGCGCTTTGCCTAGCGTACGCGTCACGTTTAAGTTTTACAGCCCATTACCATCCGCAGGCAAATCCTGCGGAAAGGATCAATCAAATTATTTAGAGGACGTTAAGGGCTTACGTCAGTGAGAATCACAGGGTGTGGGATTTACAACTTGCGAAAGTGGCGTTTGCAATTCGCACGTCAAAGCATGACGTATTGGTAATTTCTCCATACTATGCTAATTTTGGGAGGGATATGGTAACTTCGGGTCAAGAAATACCAATGGTAGCAGATAATCCTGAAACTTTTCAAGATCTAGGTGAGATCCAAGAACGTTTCCGGAAACTTAGGGTATATATTGGAAAGAAGCTTCAAGCTGCATCCAAGAAATCGGCGAAGGCCTACAATCTACGTCGACGAGATGTTCAATAGCGTCCTGGCGAGCTTGTATGGCAAAGAAACTTTTCTTTATCAGATGCCGCGAATTACTACGCCGCCAAACTAGCGCCGAAATTTGTCGGCCTGCTTAGAGTAAAGAAGCGTGTGTCACCTTCGACATACGTCTTAGAAGGTCATGAAGATAAAGATCGCGGAACTTGGCACGCGAAAGATCTCAAACCGATTTTAGATGCATCCAAAGATTAAGGGTAAAATTTAGGTTACTTTTTGTTTTTTTAACCTTTCTTAAATTTGTTTATTTTTCTTTAAATTTTTTTGATGGGAATCCCTTTCCACTTCCCATTACCTAGGTAACTTTTAGAAAATGTGTTACAGAAATGTAAGCACATTTCCTAGGAGGTAAGGGTGGGATTTGTTGCGGTAAATTTTACCACAACAAGTTTCACTAGCCTATTAATTATCATTAACACATTTTAGTACTTCCTCTTTCGTTGTGTCTCCAAAATACTCTAAGAGTTCAGTAGATTCCTGGTTTCCATCAACCAGAAACCTGCTCTTAAAGTATTTTGGAAAATCAACCCAAGCAGGTTAACATAGACTCAAGAGAAAATTGTGTGACGGACGGTCCACAAAAACGATTTATTTTATATGTGTGTGATAGGCGGTCCACACCAGCAATTATCCAATACCTTTGTGCGACAGATTTTCGCACGCCATAGCCAAAGTGTGACAGGTGGTCACCATAAATCTTTAGTGTTAGACAGATGATCTATACGGGAAGATAACATGATGAATCCGACCCATGTTCAACGACATGTGTGACACCTAGTTCACACCAACGTAAATTTAGTACGGCTTAATGCCCAACCTAAAGTGTCTTGAACACAAAAGAAAAGTCACTTTGCGACGTGTTTTCCTATCCCCTTTACTCTGCACGAATAATAATAATAATATAATAATAAGAATAATTTACCTTTCGCGGAATTGATCATCTTTCTATTTCGAAAATGACGGCAGTCCCATCTGGCAGAATATCTTCCTCCGAGTTTTAGTTTGGGCCGGTTTGGGCTGGGGACTTTACTTGTAAATGTGTTATTTTTCGTTTACCTTTTTATACCAATTGTAATTGACGGTAGGGTTGACTGAACTCGTCCATTGAGCCACTTTTGGAAGGAGATCGCATGCGTAGCTTGGCTCGACTACAGCGCGCATCTCAGCCGATAGGCAAGGTGTTGCAGTTAGACTGTGACCGAATACCACACGCACTGGCATCTGAAAGCGATGGCAAGATAATAAGCGACGGAGATGGACGAGGCGAGTTCGACATGACAAGAAACTTTTTAATAAGCTACGAAAGAGTTTGGTTCAGAAAGTGAAAAGTGCCCTTTGTGACACACCATATTGTTAGTTTGTAATTTGTGATAATTTTCAATTTCATTTTTGTCTCTGGAAAATTGGCCCTCTGCTGATCTCCAAAGAGACTTGTTAACCTTTTTTTTTATTGTTGAAAAAATTTAGGGTTTTACACCTATAATTAGAAAGGTTTCCCTAATAAAATCAGCTTTTCCTAATGGAAATTAAATTCTTGCGTTTTGTTTTGGTTCCAAAAAGAGATTTTTTGTTGTTTCAGGTTTGGTAAGTTTCAACCTTTTTATATAAAAAAAAAACTTCCTGGCGCCCATTTTTTGTATCAATTGGACCACTGTAGTTGGTTCTCCATTTAATTAATTAAACAATTTTCACTTTGAATAACACTTCGATTAATCCAGTCGATTAATCGAATTCAACTTTAGTTGAATCCACCCCACCTCTGAGCTACCGGTTGGCAGCACTTAACCTGCTGTCAGTTGTGATAGAGCGAACGAGCCTAATCCGAACTGTCAGTTCATTTCCACTTTAAAGTTACATTTTTATCTCTGGAAAATTGGCCCTCTGCCGATTTCCAGAGAGATTTGTTAACCTTTTTTTTGTTGTTGAAAAAATTTAGGGTTTTACACCTATAATAAGAAAGGTTTCCATAATAAAATCAGCTTTCCATATTGGAAATTTAATTATTGTGTTTTGTTTTGATTCCAAAAAGAGATTTTTTGTTGTTTCAGGTTTGGAAAGTTTCAACCTTTTTTTTTATAAAGAAAAAAAAACTTCCTTCGCCCATTTTCGGTAACAATTGGACCACTGTAGTTGGTTTTCCATTTAATTAATTAAACAATTTTCAATTTTAATATCACTTCGATTAATCCAGTCGATTAATCGAATTCAACCTTAGTTGAATCCACCCCACCTCTGAGCTACCGGTTGGCAGCACTTAACCTGCTGTCAGTTGTGATAGAGCCAACGAGCCCAATCCGAACTGTCAGTTTATTTCCATTTTAAAGTGTCGCGTCGCACATCGTTTTGTGCATTTTCTTTTTATTTAATTTCGTTTGTTATTAATTGTTGGATTCGGAAAATCCATTTGCGTTTGCGAATTGTAATTCGCCATTCTATTTATAAATTCATCATAAGGTTCGCGGAAAAAATATCACAACAATTTGGCGTCCGAACTTGGGGCTCGTCTTTGTGGAAAAAAAGATAGTGCATTCATTGTACCTACTCTACCTGTTTGTGCGGTGTTTTTATTTGTCGTTTTGGGTGTACCCATTAGGGAAGTGTTTTACTTTGTATTATTTTCTTTTTGAAGAAGTTTGTGTACTTTTAATTCTTTTTTTGTTTGGAATTTGACATACAGTGGGATCCATAAACAAACGGAAAGGAAAAAAAAAGCAAAGGGGTAATTGAAAATTACCAATGCAAGTAAGGTTTCTTTTATATTGTTTAATTTTGTGAATTTTGTTTAAATGTTTGTTTGGTTTTCGAAATATTGATAACCGAGCCAATTACTTTTACTTACGTTTTACCTACATATATACGTACCTATATTTCATATTACTTCTATAAATATACCTAGTTGCATAATAATTTTTATTAGTGAATTATACATTTACGATTGTGACAGATTAAATATTCTTAAATATTCTGAGGTAATTTCGTGCAGATTTTAGGATTGCCATAGTGGTGTGTCTTTAATCAGTTTTTTTGTATGTGTTTATCGATAAAGTGCATTAGGCAATTTACTCTGTTTCAATTTGGTGGGAATTATTTGAAGTCTAATCTAAATTTGTGTTTTCGAAATAGTTTGGGCGATTAGGTTTACTTTATGGAAATTAATGTGGACATGCCACAATTGATTAAAAGTTTTAAAATACTTAGAAAAGTTTTTTGTTGTGATTTTTTTTAATAGTTGACAAAATAGTAAACGATATAAAGTTGTGAGATCTTAGTTTCAGTAATTTAAGTTAAATAAGAGTGGCGTTACCACGACCAACTATTCTTTTTTTACAGTTTTTTTTTTTTGTGATTTGTTTACAATTGTTTTTGTGGAATTTTGGCGAAAGATTGAGTGGAGTTGCCCCGATTTCTTTAAAAATAATTTTTTTTTAAACTTTTGAGTGATTTCGATTTTGCGAACAAGTGTTCATTTCAGTGATTTTGATTTGTTCTTTTTAGAGATTTTTAATTAATAAACAGAGTGATTGTGAATCACAGAAAGGGGACATTTTCAAAGCTTTTTAATATTAAATGAATTATCGAAAACAATTTTTCATCATTTCAATAACTATTGAAGGTTCTATTTTTTTTTTAGAAAGTTTTTTTTTTAGATATATTATAGTCAGGGGTGATTAATATTATACTTGAAATGTATATTAATAGACTTTTTCAGGAGGAACTCGTGTATGAGATGCAGAGTAGAGGATTATAAATGGGGACCGTAGATACCATGAGAAGTTCGTTAAGAGCTTCTCGGATGCTGGAACGCAGGGGTTCAATTGAGGCGTACTCTAAGTATCCTGTTTCATATATACATAGATGATAGGGATGCAGTGCAGGGCAAGATTAAGGAGATAGCGTTTTTGATGAAGAATCAGCCAAGAAATCCGAAGTCACCGGAATTCTTGAAGATTCTTACAAAGATAGAGTGGGCTCTTAATAGAATAGGTAGAGCACATGCAGAGGATGATGAACAGTTAGGAGAACATGAATCGATTGAAGGGGAAATTTTGATGTTGCTTTCAATGCTAAATAATGATGAGGAGAAACCTCTAACCGAAGCAGGGCAATCGACCTCAGGCGTAGGTCAGTTGAATCAAAACTTGAATCAACCACCGCTGGTTATGGCACCAGAACAGGTGGCCAACGAATTGATTAGGCCCCAAATTAGGCAGAATAGGAAATTCCAACGGAGATAATTTAGGAAATTTCGGATTTCAGGAAAGATTCAATGAAAGAATCTGTAGGTGGAATGCTCAGTTCTCCGGTGAGCGGTGTGGCACATCAGTCAACTCATTTCATGAAAGGCTCGGGGAACTCAGGTTAGCTCGTGGTGTTTCAGAAACACAATTATTTAGTTCAGTGGTGGAACTTTTGACAGGTCAAGCCTTATTTTGGTATAGGTCTATTAGGGAGGATATTTCAAACTGGTCGGAATTCGTAGCGGCATTGAAATACGAATTGTTGCCAGCAAACTATGATGATCTGTTGTTAGAACAGATCAATCGTAGAACACAGGGAAAGGAGGAGTCGTATGGTGCGTATTTGGCCACCATGCGGACCTTGTTCAAAAGGTTAGGTGAACCACTTTCTGAGCGGAGGAAAGTGGCAGTTTCAATGAAGAACTTAGATCCGTTTTATCAAAAACAGATCGGTTTTTCAAAACCACAAACGGTTAGGGAATTAGCTAGTTTAGGTAGGGACTTAGAAACTCTAAAGGCAAATATTCATAGTTTTGAGCCACCGGCTCGGAATAAGAATTGTGTTGAACCGGAATTTGGTTACACTGCAGCTTCGGCAGTGCAACCGAAAGTCGCGGTTGTATCCAGGAACGAACAACCCAGTGGAGCGGTGGAACCTGCCAGGTCGCAGCCTGACAGATCCACACAATCTAATGGGGCTGTTCGGTTTTTTAATTGTGGACAGGTAGGTCACTTTGCTAATAGATGTTCTGCTTCTAGGAAATGTTTTGGCTGCGGTGCTGAAAGGGTTAGTAGGAACAGTTTCCGACGGTGTTCGGGAAATGCACAACGGACTCACGCGCCAGCAGGGTGAGAGCTCCGACAGAATTAGGAAGGTTGCCTGCCTGTTTCCTGTTGGCAGATCAAATTCGTTTGGATTTTATTCTTGAGGCAAACGGATTGGATAGGAGACCTTATTTAGGGATTAGCATTTATGGTACTAGATTTTTAGGTTTACTAGATTCAGTATCATCTAGAACCAAAATAGGTAGGGATGGTTGGAAAATTTTACAGGTATTAGGGCTTAGCTTGAAGAAGGATACTGTTCATGCCGTAACCTTGGCGAATGGAGCAGGAGTTGAAGTATTTGGGATAGTTTCTTTACCAATAGTAGTAGAAGACAAGGTGGTCTTGATGGATTGCCTTACATACCGTGATCTTAGGTGCAGATTTTTGGGTACTTTCGGGAATAGTCCCGGATTTGAGATCAAGAATGTGGAGTTTTTCGGACCCAGATAGGGTGGTCGCGATTTGTTTTATTACAGAACGATCGGAGCTGAGCACTAGGGAAATTTCACCATTAGAAAATTTAGTTCAGGATTCTTTTAAGAAAATGCCAGAATGCTTAGGGTGTACCACAATGGTGAACAAAAAATGAGGACGTCGGCAGATCCGATAAAACAGCGGTCTTATCCGGTTTCTCCGGCAATGCAGGAGCACATAGATAGGGATCTTAATGAGATGTAAGAAGCAGGAGTGATTGAGAGATTCAATAGTTCTTGGTCTTCTCCAATACTTTTAGTGAAGAAAAAGGATGGCTTCTATATATTTTGCGTTGATTATAGGAAGCTAAATCAGAATACGGATAGAGATGCTTATCCACTACCGTATATTAGCTCAATTTTGGACAGATTTCGGGGTGCGAGGTTATTGTCCTCATAAGACATCAAGTCGGCGTATTGGCAGATTCCTATGGAGGAAGAGTCGAAGCCTTTTACTGCCTTTACAGTTCCTGGAAGAGGGCTTTTTTAGTTTAGGAGAATGCCCTTTGGTCTTCATAATAGACATGCCATAGACATGGCAACGATTTATGGGCACGGTTTTGGGAGCCGATTTAGAGCCATTCGTTTTCGTCTATTAAGACATGATTATCATTTCTGAGACTTTTGAGGAACATCTTGAAATCATGAAAGAGGTTATGAAAAGGTTGAGTGGTGAGGCAGGGTTCAATGTCAGCAGAGGAAAGTGCAACTTCTGTATGCCATCACTGAAGTTTTTAGGATATATTGTGGATCGTAATGGGTTACACGTAGGCCCAGAAAAGGTAGAGAGCATGGTTAGGATTCCAGCACCAAAGAATGTTAAGGAAGTTAGAAGTTTTATAGGGACAGTTTCGTGGTATCGTCGTTTCGGACCCAATTTTGCAGAGTTACTTAGGCCATTATCAGACTTATTGAAGAAGGGTAGGAAATTTAATTGCACAGAAGAATGTGAGGTTAGCTTTAGCAAGGCAAAGGAGTGTTTGGTGACAGCACCAATACTCACTCGCCCAGATTTCAAACGACCTTTTGTCGTACAAACAGACGCTTCAGACTATGGGATCGGTGCTGTTTTGTCCCAAAATTTTGACGAGGGTGAAAAGGTTGTCTGTTATCTTAGTAGGTCTTTAAATAGGAGTGAACGCAATTATAGTACTACAGAAAAAGAATGCTTAGCTGTGCTATGGGCTGCTCAGAAGTTGCGCCCGTACATCGAGGGAGCTCGATTTACGGTCGTTATAGATCATTATTCTTTAGTATGGTTGAGTAATCGCAAAGATCCACAGGGTAGGTTAGCTCGTTAGGCAGTTAGGCTCCAACAGTTTGACTTTGAAATTATCCATCGAAAGGGGAAGGAGCACGTAGTTCCAGACATGCTTTCTCGAGGAGTCCCGGAATCAGCCGAGATCTCAGAAGAGGACATCGACCCTTGGCTAGTTAAGATGAAGTCAACAGTTAGTTCAAATCCATTAGCTTATCCCGCCTGGAGAATTGAACAAGGTTAGTTGTTCAAACTCATTAAGGCAAAGTATATTGTAGTTCACGAAAACAATCAGGAATGGAAGAGGGTTTTAGGAAAGCATGAAAATTTAACAGGAGTTCCTTGATGGTCCATTAGCTGGACACATAAGTGTTAGGAAAACTTTTGCCAGGATTGGTGCAAAGTTTTATTGGCCTAAAATGAGAGGGGACATAACAAGGTATGTTGGGAATTGTAAAGTTTGCAAACAGGTAAAACCCGCCTGGAGAATTGAACAAGGTCAGTTGTTCAAACTCATTAAGGCAAAGCATATTGTAGTTCACGAAAACAATCAGGAATGGAAGAGGGTTTTAGGAAAACATGAAGGATTGAAAATTTTACAGGAGTGTAAGGAAAACTTTTGCCAGGATTGGTGCAAAGTTTTATTGGCCTAAAATGAGAGGGGACATAACAAGGTATGTTGGGAATTGTAAAGTTTGCCAACAGGTAAAACCTGTGAATGAAAAGCCAGTTGGATTAATGTCTGAAAGAGTAGGGATTACCGCACCTTGGGAAATGATCTGTGTAGATCTAGTAGGGCCACTCCCAAAGTCGAGTAGGAGTTTCATATATATTTCAATTGTGGTTGTTTATTTTACCAAATTTCCACTTCTTTTGCGTTGATGTCGGCTACTGCGAAAGCCATTTGTAGGGAACTCGAAGATAAAGTATTTTTACTTTTTGGCATCCCGAAGGTGATCGTGTGTGTGTGACAACGGTCCCCAATTCCGATCCAAGGAATTGAAAGCGCTTTGCCAAGCGTACGCGTCACGTTTAAGTTTTACAGCCCATTACCATCCGCAGGCACATCCTGCGAAAAGGATCAACCAAATTATTAAGAGGGCGTTAAGGGCTTACGTCAGTGAGAATCACAGGGTGTGGGATTTACAACCTGCGAAAGTGGCGGTTGCAATTCGCACGTCACAGCATGACGTATTGGTAGTTTCTCCATACTATGCTAATTTTGGGAGGGATATGGTAACTTCGGGTCAAGAAATACCAATGGTAGGAGATAATCCTGAAACTGTTCAAGATCTAGGTGAGATCCAAGAAAAGAAGCTTCAAGCTGTATCCAAGAAATCGGCGAAGGCCTACAATCTACGTCGACGAGATGTTCAATAGCGTCCTGGCGAGCTTGTATGGCAAAGAAACTTTTCTTTATCGGATGCCGCGAATTACTCTGCGCCAAACTAGCGCCAACATTTGTCGGCCCGCTTAGAGTAAAGAAGCGTGTGTCACCTTGGATAAACGTCTTAGAAGATCATGAAGATAAAGATCGCGGAACTTGGCACGTGAAAGATCTCAAACCGTTTTAGATGCATCCGAAGATTAATGGTAAAATTTAGCTTACTTTTTGTTTTTTTAACCTTTCTTAAATTTGTTTATTTTTCTTTAAATTTTTTTGATGGGAATCCCTTTCCACTTCCCATTACCTAGGTAACTTTTAGAAAATGTGTTACAGAAATGTAAGCACATTTCCTAGGAGGCAAGGGTGGGATTTGTTGCGGTAAATTTTACCACAACAAGTTTCACTAGCCTATTAATTATCATTAACACATTTTAGTCCTTCCTCTTTCGTTGTAGCTCCACAATACTCTAAGAGTTCAGTAGATACCTGGTTTCCATCAACCAGAGACCTGCTCTTAAAGTATTTTGGAAAATCAACACAAGCAGGTTAACATAAACTCAAGAGAAAATTGTGTGACGGACGGTCCACAAAAACGATTTATTTTATATGTGTGTGATAGGCGGTCCACACCAACAATTATCCAATACCTTTGGGCGACAGATTTTCGCACGCCATAGCCAAAGTGTGACAGGTGGTCACCATAAATCTTGATTGTGAGACAGATGATCTACACGGGAAGATAACATGATGAATCCGACCCATGTTCAACGACATGTGTGACACCTAGTTCACACCAACGTAAATTTAGTACGGCTTAATGCCCAACCTAAAGTGTCTTGAACACAAACGTGCGACGTGTTTTCCTATCCCCTTTACTCTGCACGAAGGTCTACGGGTTTAGAATAATTTACCTTTCGCGGAATTGATCAGATCCTGGATCGAATTTGTGCTTAAAAAGTTTTCTTTTTGTTTTATTTTGTGGCCTTAAAATTTTCGAAAGTGTTTCCCAGATGACATACAAATAGATCAAGTGCATGCTTATTTTCATCGCTAGAAAGAACTTTACTCCACTCTGGAAGAGGTCGGTTTGCAGATATGTCATATTTGTCTGATTAAGTCTGATACCTTTTTTGCCGCTCTTGCGTTTTTGGATTTTTTAGTTGTTCATAGCGATCAAAAATATAATGAACTTCATTAACATGGATGGTACTTGTGCGAGGATGAATTATTACCAGTCCTTTTTGAGGGGCCAAGTAGCTTAGAAATTCTTCAGCAATATATCTGTGATTGCAGCGCCCGACCATCTTCATGCAACTCAATTAATTTGTGTCCATGCCGAAAACTCAATTTGTTGTGCAGTAAAATTTGTAAATGCTCCACTCAATGTGCAAATGTCAAACATTTCGATACCATCGATTTTGATTAAGAAAGAAAAAATTGAAGATAATATATGAAAAAATTAACTATTTAAAAAAAATTATTTTATTTTAAGAAGACTTTTCCATTATATTAATTAAATTCATTTTCATATTTTTATGAATTCTTTTCATTTATTCCAAGTTTCAACATAAGCATAACATTATTTACATACTATTATTAGTGTTTTATGAAAATACATTTTTGCTTTTATAAAAAGGACAATAACTTTTTTGTTTGAAGTCACATCGAAAAATATTTTATTGGATTTGGCCTTAAAAACTACCCTAATATCATGTGCCATATGCTTTGGTTGTATCATAATAAATATTTGAGTGTGATAAACTCCAACCTCCCCCTAGTCTCCTACTTTCACCCCTTTTAACACCACACATAAAAAATTCAATGCGTGAATTTCTTGAATTTAGATATACTGTAGAGGCTGAAATTCTGCGTCGACACCCATCTTCAGATTTTATGTATTACTTTTTTTGAGGTTTTGGCAATATTTTTACTTTTACTCATAAAAACATAAGCGTACTAGTCACATGTTAGACTGAGACATACTTCAACTCGTATCTTCCAAACTATTGGTCTAACAAAAAAAAGTTCCAAGACCTAATCTGGGTAGAATTGTATAAGCTATAATTTGTGCCTTAACATTTTTTCTGTAAGGCTGATAATTTTTGAGATATTGAAAAAAACAGGAGCGAATTCTCTTTTAACATCTTTAAATTTGAACATGTTCCGCCACAGTAAAGCTCGGTTCACAATGCGACGTGAAAACGTAACGGGAGCGTGACGTGGATCGCTGTCATTTTTTTCTAGTTATAAAATCGTTCCCCAATTCACAATGCGACGAGTTTCTTGACGACGAGTTTTTTGACAGCGTTAAATTATTTATTATTTTTGTGCTTTTGCTGTGCAGTGTGCGTTCAAAATAATGAAAAAATCAAACTGAAATTACTTTGATTATTTAAATATTGTAATTGTGTTTGTCCATTGGGCTGGTGAAATGATTTTTGGCTAAAAATGCAAAGAAATTAAAACAATACAACATTATAATATTGTCAACACAAATAGATCTATAAATTTAATTTCATTGTCAACAAAATTTATAGTTATTTTTGTTAATTTACACTTATCTGTTGTTTTCTTTATTCCTTTCAAAAATTTCACAAAATTCACCATCAGTCAAATATAAAAAAACATAAAAAACTTCAACGAGAGCGTTATTTGTTTTTTCAATTTTCCCAACTCCGGCGTGACGTGACGACGAGAAACGTTTCATTGTGCATACCCTGGCGTTTCCTCGTATACTTAAATGATTTGAAATCGGCTTGATAATGGCTAAAACAGATGTGCAGCGAGTCTGCACGCATCTCTGCATGCAGAGCTGCACACGAAACACATGTGCATAGTTTCTGACATTCATGATGCATAGTTATGTCAAACAAATACATGAAAGCACAGCGCTGCCGATGTCACACAATAGTGTTGGAATGAGATTTTCTTCGTTGGACGATGGTAGGGTGGTAACGCCGGCTTCATGGATTCTAAAACAAAAATCACCAGCACAAACAAATTTTTGTGAAAGAATGGCAGGTGATGTCAATATGAGTAATGCCAAATAGTAATTATTTAGAAATTTTCGTTTTTCAGTTGTGGCTGCAATGAAACTAGGCAGCAAATTTAGAAATAGAGACATCGTGCAGCGCTGCGCTGCATGCAGACTTTGAGTGAATCGGCTCCCATAAGAACCTGTGTAATTTAATTTCGCTGCATGGAAAAAGCTGCACATCTGTTTTAGGCATAACTACGACGAGATCTAGTCACGCTCACGTCGCGTTTTCACGTCGCATTGTGAATCGAGCATAATTCTGGAAAACTTTTAACCAAAGTACTCTTATATCATATACTTTCGATTAGTATGTGTTAGATAGAGTTATCTTTCAATTGCCACTCAATTCTGAATGGGAGCTAGTTCCAGGCCTATTCGTTGTTAAATGTAAATTAGTTTTGTTTTAATAGCCGCGTTTTGTTATCCACCAAGATCCATATGGCTCATGCTGTGATAATAAAACGATCTAGATCCCACAAAAATTTTGCATTAAAATTGTGGTATTCCTGATTTTGTTGACGTTTTCAAATTGACATGTAAACAAAAAATAAAAATGGAAGAATAGTTGAACTAGGTGTTTTATTATCTTTTATCGGGATCTGGAACTCGTATTTTTTTCACAGTGTTGACAACATTTGCGAATCAAAATGGTCACCTGGTGTTGAGAATTAAAACTAATTCTTGGATCTTGAAATAGATCCAGATTGTTTTTGTATTAGGTGTAAAAGTTAATCCAGATCCAGATCCCGATAAAAGATAATAAAACACAGCTAGTGTTATTTCTAATATGAAAATTAGTTCGTCGATTTGTTGATTGTCAATTTTTGCTGTAGTTGTCAGATTATCTTTAAGTATTTGTATGGTTTCGGGTATAGGTATGTTTGTGTACATATTTGTGACGTCAAATGATAGCATTTTGTAGTATGTTTTTTAGTTTTTCGATTAAATGTGTGGTGTTTTGTATGCTATTGTGATATCTTAAGTTTATTTTATCCTTTATTATTTTTTGTAATTTTTTAGCTACTTCGTAGCCTGGTGCAGTAGTATAATTAATTAGAGGTCGAATAGGTATTCCTTGTTTGTGTATTTTGGGGAGCCCTGTAAGCAGTGGTGATGTGATTTGGTTGTTTAAGTGTATGTTTATTTAAGTTAGAAAATAAGTTAGTGTATTTATTGATAGCGTTGTTGATTTTTTGGTATATGTTTTTGTGGGGTCGTTTTGTAAGAGTTGTATGTTGTTATCGTGCATAAATGTTTTTCTTTTTGTAATGTATTCTTGATGGTCAATTACCATGGTATTGCCTTTATCTGCTTTTGTTATTATTGCTTTATTTTTATGTAATTTTTGTTTTATGGTTTGTAAGTTATTTTTGTCTTCTCTGTATTTTAAGTGAAGATTTTGGTTTATTTCATTGTTCTTTATTAGTTTTTTGAGTTTTTTGTTGATGATGACTCGTTTTTCGTTTTGTATTTCTTGAGTATGTATTGTTTTTATTGCTGCTTCTGGTCGATGACTTCTTGTTCTATTTTGTTTTTGTTTATGTTGGGTATATTGTACTTAAGGTCTTTGTTAAGTGTTTTTATTGCTGTATCGGTGAATGGGATATTAGTTGTATTTATTAATCTGTGATAGAATGAGTGTGTAGTTATGGGTGTTGTGTTAAATTTCTGTTTACATGCTAGTTTTTGTAATTTATTATTTTGTGAATTTGTGATTTCTATTGCAGTTTTTTGTATGTGTTGGTTTATTTCTTCTATGTAAAGGTCTGCAGCGATGCAGTGTGTGTCTTTGTATATTTGTAGGTAAGTTTCATATAACATGTTATTTAGCTTTACTTTGTTGCTATAAAGAAAAAAAGCAAAGCTAAATAACATGTTATATGATGTATTTTGATGTAGTTTTTTTATTCACAAACATTCCAGTACAACTAGCATTAGAATTAGTTGAAAAAAGCTGGGGAAGTCCTGTATCCCCAATTTTAGCAGATATAATAATGGAGACATTACTTGATGACGTTTTAGGGAAATTAACATATACACCAAAAATTGTGATAAAATATGTAGATGATTTATTTTTGATTATCAAATCAAATGAAGTACATTTAACCTTAACAGCACTAAATTCTGTTCATGATAAAATTCAATTTACTGTTGAAGTTGAAAAAGATGGAATGCTCCCCTATCTAGATGTTAAGGTAATTAGAAAAAATAGTCAACTAATTTTTGATTGGTATAAGAAACCAACATCTTCAGGGCGTTTGATAAATTTTAATTTGAAACAACCGGAACAGGTCATTATAAATACAGCTATAAATTTTAAAAATAGAGTGTTAGACCATAGTGATATTACGTTTCGAAAAAATAATATTGAAATCATTATGGACACATTAATTTCTAATTTCTTTCCAACTGAAATTACTAAATCTCTTATTAATAACTATATTAATAATGTAAGACAACCAAGTCCAATCATTAATGTACATCAAATAATATATAAAAGTGCTTTATACATTCCCAACTTATCAAATCGATTATTGAATGCCCCAATAAGAGATAAAGAAAACACTCGTATAGCTTTTAAATCAGCTAATACACTAAGAAATTCAATTTTCTCAAAATTAAAAGATAAAATACCCAAAGAAGATAAATCAAATATTGTTTACAAGATCAAATGTGTAGGTGACGGGTATAGACCATGTCCATCAGTTTATGTAGGAACTTCTATGCAAAAACTCCGTAATCGTATATCAGGTCATAGATCAGATATATAAATAATGGTAGCACGCAAAAGACAGCATTAGCATTACATTGCATTGAAGAAGGTCATCGTCCTGATTTTGAAAATGTAACAATTTTACAATCAGAAAAGAATGTTACTTGAAATGTTACATATAAAAAATACAGACAATTGTATAAACAGACGTTCACATTGTATTAGGCTTGGTAATATATATGGTCAGTTTATTAATAGGTATCAATCCCTATCTGTTTAAATGATACTCAAACTCTAAATACATACACAACACATATACCAGGGACTGTTTTAAGTGGAAGTTGTTATGTTTTCTGGTAGTAGCTTTTTGAAATTGGTAGCTCTAAATCACCTTTCTGGTAGTTGTTATTAAACACTCCGCACTTTCTGCGACCAGTTCAACATAAAGTTGTTCTTAGAATGTCAATTTTCAATCGCAGTGCAAATTTGCTGCCTATTTTAATTTCGAATGATTTATTAATATTCATATTTGTTTGGTAACCAAGCAAATCAAACAAATTTCAGCATCAGCCATCACCAAAAGCGAGGAACTTGTAGAGAAAGTTCAAATTTTATTTACAAAAATATGCATTTGGCATCACTTTTAGCTACAATATAATGGGTTAAAAAATCGGGTGGCACAACAGCTCATGAAGAACCAGGGCCTAGTGACTAAAAACTCGCAATTATTCCTGTGTGCGCCTGTCGACAGGAATGGAAGGGACCTACAATTTTATACCGAATCCGAACGGCTAGACGAGAAGCACTTATTCGTGACAAGTGATACTCTTGGAGGATTTGTCAATTCCTCGCAAGAGGCAGTAGCCCTGCAAAGAAATCTTTTTAGTTTTTAGGTGGACAAGGCTGGGAAGCGAACCCAGACCTCCAGCTTGACAGTCGAACTCACTTACCATTACGCCACGGGCTAGTAATGGGTTACGTCTAAGAAAAAACTATTTAAATCGAAACGAATATTTTCTTTATAATTTTGCTCAATGATGATTTTTTGGTAGTTCTGATTTTTTCTTAAAACAGTCCCTGACATATACATACATATTTGAGTTAGTTTTCAAATTGAAAATATTTGAAATTAAAAATTCAATAATAACAAACTTCATTTTGTTTGGAAAATATTTTCAAACAAAAATACATTCATATTAAATAAATAAAGAAAAGGATACGCCCATCTATTTAAAACGTCTTTTTCAAGGCTTTTAAATAAATAACAAAAAAACACAGACAACAATACAAAAATAAGAATTAATTTTTATTATATTCCTGTTTTGTTTGCAGTTGTAGGTATTGTTATTTTTTCGATTGTTTGTTTTTATTTATGTATATAATTATCTATAACTATATTATCTTTTCAAAAATAGGTCTGAAGAAGGGTGTTAACACACCCGGAACGTTACAACAAATGAAATAAGAATTTTCAAAATCTGACCTAAAGCCCACTTTAGGATTTTCATTTATAATTGAAGAAAGGTCACGAAAAAGGGAAATATTTATTAATACGGAGGGCACACCGTTATAATATTTAAATGGATTTGTATGCATCTATAAGAAACAGATATGGGTTTGAAACTTGTAATAATCTTAAAACATATAGCAAGATGAGCGTAAGTAATATTAAAAACAGAAATGCATTAATATTCCTGCTTAAATGTAGAGAATACGGTTTGATCCTTGAATTTATATCAAATTCAACAAAAAATGTTTTACCAATATTTGATTTTGACTCAGTATTATCTGATAAGGGCTTAAAAAGAAAATTGTCGTCAACAATGAGAAATTTTCATACAAAAATATTGAATCAATCTCCTTAAAATAATCTGTAATAAAAAAAACAAAAAAGTTACTTGATAATTTAGAAGCTAATATTAAAAACGAGCTAGTTTCTAGTGAATTCACAATTTTCTTTAGAAGTCAAGAGCAGACAAAAAACAAAACTAATATTAGTACAAAAACTTCCCAAAAACGAAAGCTAGAATATATGAAATTTAATTTAAAACAAGAAATGAGGATTAAATTTCAGGAACATTGGTTTGTTAACAAAACTGATGTTATATTCCCTGATGATATAAAATACCTTTTGTCATTAGGTCCAAAATTCGCTTTACCTATTGTTAAAACAGAATTTTCAATTTTTCAAATGATAGCCGATGGGGAAGAAATTATTAAAGCTAAAGAACAGGGGGAACATGAGTGCACGAGCATGTTTCACACAAATGTTAAAAAATTATTTGAAGACAAATTCAACACCTCCACTTGATAAATATTTAAATAAAATATTTGTGATACAAAAAAAAATCTAAAACAACATCCTGCAATCTGCATAATCCCAACAGATAAAGGTAATGTCACGGTTGCAGTTTTTAAAGAAGAATATTTTCAAAAGATGAATGATATGATGGGAGTTCGAAATGCATATATTATTTTAAGAAATGATCCTACAAATAAACTTCAAAATAAAAACAACTGTTATATTAAAGATTTATTCAATCAAAAAATTCTTAATGAATCTGAAAAGAAATGTATGATAACAATTACTGCCAACAGCCCAAAAAAAAAATGTATGGCTTACCAAAGATTCATAAAGAAAATTGGCCGCTACGCCCAATATGCTCTTCTTTAAACGTCCCATGCTATCAGCTATCAAAATATGTTGTGAAAATTCTAAATAAAATAACTGAACACTCGAAATATAACGTTAAAAATGCAAAACATTTTATTGAAACTATTTCACCAGTTGTTATAGAAGAAAGTGATATACTTGTTTCTTTTGATGCAGTTTCTTTAATCACAAACATTCCAGTACAACTAGCATTAGAATTAGCTGAAAAAAGCTGAAATACTATCAAAGAAAACACACGTATCAAAAAGAAACAATTCTTAGAACTCTTACGGTTTTGTGTAATTGACGCTTACTACTTAGAATTTAATAAAACAATTTATCAGCAAAAACAAGGTGTCCCTATGGGAAGTCCTATATCCCCAATTTTAGCAGATATAATAATGGAGACATTACTTGATGACGTTTTAGGGAAATTAACATATACACCAAAAATCGTGAGAAAATATGTAGATGATTTATTTTTGATTATCAAATCAAATGAAGTACATTCAACCTTAACAGCACTAAATTCTTTTCATGATAAAATTCAATTTACTGTTGAAGTTGAAAAAGATGGAATGCTCCCCTATCTAGATGTTAAGGTAATTAGAAAAAATAGTCAACAAATTTTTGATTGGTATAAGAAACCAACATCTTCAGGGCGTTTGATAAATTTTCTTTTGAAACAACCGAAACAGGTCATTATAAATACAGCTATAAATTTTAAAAAAAAGTGTTAGACCATAGTGATTTTACGTTTCGAAAAAATAATATTGAAATCATTATGGACACATTAATTTCTAATTCCTTTCCAACTGAAATTACTAAATCTCTTATTAATAACTATATTAATAATGTAAGACAACTAAGTCCAATCATTAATGTACACCAATTAATGTATAAAAGTGCTTTATACATTCTGAACTTATCAAATCGATTATTGAATGCCCCAATAAGAGATAAAGAAAACACTCGTATAGCTTTTAAATCATCTAATACACTAAGAAATTCCATTTTCTCAAAATTAAAAGATAAAATACCCAAAGAAGATAAATCAAATATTGTTTACAAGATCAAATGTGTAGGTGATGGGTCTACACCATGTCCATCAGTTTATGTAGGAACTTCTATGCAAAAACTCCGTAATCGTATATCAGGTCATAGATCAGATATAAATAATGGTAGCACGCAAAAGACAGCATTAGCATTACATTGCATAGAAGAAGGTCATCGTCCTGATTTTAAAAATGTAACAATTTTACAATCAGAAAAGAATTACAATAAATGAATGTTACTTGAAATGTGAAATAAAAATTGTATAAACAGACGTTCAGATTGTGATAGGCTTAGTAATATATATGGTCAGTTTATTAATAGGTATCAATCCCTATCTGTTTAAATGATACTCAAACTCTAAATACATACACAACACATATACATACATATTTGAGTTAATTTTTTAAATCGAAAATATTTAAAATTAAAAATTCTATAATAACAAACTTCATTTTGTTTGGAAAATATTTTCAAACAAATATACAGCCATATTAAATAAATAAAGAAAAGGATACGCCCATCTATTTAAAACGTCTTTTTCAAGGCTTTTAAATAAATAACAAAAAAAACACACACAACAATACAAAAATAAGAATTAATTTTTATTATATTCCTGTTTTGTTTGCAGTTGTAAGTATTGTGATTTTTTCGATTGTTTGCTTTTATTTATGTATATAATTATCTATAACTATAATATATAAAATAATTTTTAGAATTTTGTCCGAAATTCCTACTCTTTGTACTTTATATAAAAGAGCTTTACGGTCTATATAATCGAATGCTGCCTAAAAATCAATAAAAAAAAACAGTAAATTTTCTTGTTTTTTTGCATTTTAAGCTTGATGATGCTAAAAAGGTTGAAGAGATTATCTGCCGTACTGTATCCTTTTCTGAAACCTGCCAGAAACTCATTTATACTGGAATATTCGTTTTCCCTCCTGAAAAGCTCTTAGCAATAGCGTCCATGAAAGATATCCCTCTATAGTTTTGAACTATGTTTTGGTCGCCTTTTTAATAAATGGGGAATATGAGGGACCTACAATTTTATGCCGAATCCGAACGGCTAGACGAGCAGCACTTATTCGTGACAAGTGATACTCATGGAGGATTTGTCAATTCCTCGCAAGAGGCAGTAGCCCTGAAAAAAAAACTTTTTAGTTTTTAGGTGGACGAGGCTGGGAAGCGAACCACAGACCTCCATCGTGACAGTCGAACGCACTAACCCTTACGCTACGGGAAAATTCTAAATAAAATAACTGAAAATTCTAAATAAAATAACTGAAAACTCGAAATATAACGTCAAAAATGCAAAACATTTTATTGAAACTATTTCACCAGTTGTTACAGAAGAAAGTGATATACTTGTTTCTGTTGATGTAGTTTCTTTATTCACAAACATTCCAGTACAACTAGCATTAGAATTAATTTAAAAAAGCTGGAATACTATCAAAGAAAACACACGTATCAAAAAGAAACAATTCTTAGGACTCTTACGGTTTTGTGTAAATGACAGTAACTACTTAGAATTTAATAAAACAATTTATCAGCAAAAACAAGCTGTTCCCATGGGAATTCCTGTATCCCCAATTTTAGCAGATATAATAATGGAGACATTACTTGATGTTGTTTTAGGGAAATTAACAAATACACCAAAAGTTGTGAGAAAATATGTAGAATTTATTTTTGATTATCAAATCAAATGAAGTACATTCAACCTTAACAGCACTAAATTCTTTTCATGATAAAATTCAATTTACTGTTGAAGTTGAAAAAGATGGAATGCTCCTCTATCTAGATGTTAAGGTTATTAGAAAAAATAGTCAACTAATTTTTGATTGGTATAAGAAACCAACATCTTCAGGACGTTTGATAAATTTTCATTCGAAACAACCGAAACAGGTCATTATAAATACAGCTATAAATAGAGTGTTAGACCATAGTGATATTACGTTTCGAAAAATAATACTGAAATCATTATGGACACATTAATTTCAAATTCCTTTCCAACTGAAATTACTAAATCTCTTATTAATAACTATATTAATAATGTAAGACAACCAAGTCCAATCATTAATGTACATCAAATAATATATAAAAGTGCTTTCTACATTCCCAACTTATCAAATCGATTATTGAATGCCCCAATAAGAGATAAATAAAACACTCGTATAGCTTTTAAATCCCAAAGAAGATAAATCAAATATTGTCTACAAGATAAAATATGTAGGTGATGGGTATAGACCATGTCCATCAGTTTATGTAGGAACTTCTATGCAAAAACTCCGTAATCGTATATCAGGTCATAGATCAGATATAAATAATGGTAGCACGCAAAAGACAGCATTAGCATTACATTGCATAGAAGAAGGTCATCGTCCTGATTTTAAAAATGTAACAATTTTACAATCAGAAAAGAATTACTATAAAAGAATGTTACTTGAAATGTGAAATGAAAATTGTATAAACAGACGTTCAGATTGTGATAGGCTTAGTAATATATATGGTCAGTTTATTAATAGGTATCAATCCATATCTGTTTAAATGTTTACTCAAACTCTAAATACATACACAACACATATACATACATATTTGAGTTTGTTTTCAAATTGAAAATATTTGAAATTAAAAATTCTATAATAACAAACTTCATTTTGTTTGGAAAATATTTTCAAACAAATATACAGCCATATTAAATAAATAAAGAAAAGGATACGCCCATCTATTTAAAACGTCTTTTTCAAGGCTTTTAAATAAATAACAAAAAAAACACACAAAAATAAGAATAAATTTTTATTATATTCCTGTTTTGTTTTCAGTTGTAAGTATTGTGATTTTTTCGATTGTTTGTTTTTATTTATGTATATAATTATCTATAACTATAATATCTTTTCAAAAATAGGTCTGAAGAAGAGTGTAAACAAACCCGAAACGTTACAACAAATAAAATGAGAATTTTCAAAATCTGACCTAAAGCCCACTTTAGGATTTTCATTTTTAATTGAAGAAAGGTCACGAAAAAGGGAAATATTCATCCTTGTTTAACACCCATTGACGTTTTGAACCATTCGGAAAGTTTTTCTCCGTCCCAGACAGCTGCCTCTGTGTACATCTTTTATCATTTTTAGAATTTTGTCCTAAATTCCTACTCTTTGTACTTTATATAAAAGAGCTTTACGCTCTATATAATCGAATGCTGCCTTAAAATCAATAATAAAACAGTAAACTTTCTTGTTTTCTTGCATTTTAAGCTTGATGATGCTAAAAAGGTTGAAGAGATTATCTGCCGTACTGTATCCTTCTCTGAAACCTGCAAGAAACTCATTTATACTGGAATATTTGTTTTCCCTCCTGAAAAGATCTTAGCAATAGAGTCCATGAAAGATATCCCTCTATAGTTTTGAACTATGTTTTGGTCGCCTTTTTAATAAATGGGGAATATGAGGGATTTTTTAAAAGCTGGATTAAAAAAATAACTAAATCGGGTGGCACAACGGCTCATGAAAACCAGGGCCTAGTGACTAACAACTCGCAACCATTCCTGTGTGCGCCTGTCGACAGGAATGGAAGGGACCTACAATTTTATGCCGAATCCGAACGGCTAGACGAGCAGCACTTATTCGTGACAAGTGATACTCATGGAGGATTTGTCAATTCCTCGCAAGAGGCAGTAGCCCTGAAAAAAAACTTTTTAGTTTTTAGGTGAACGTGACAGTCGAACGAACTAACCCTTACGCTACGGGCTACTACAAAAGATGGATTAAGGAATATCAAAATTTCCGAGCTACTGATGGCTCCATCGAGCATAGCATTACTTGCAGCTGGAACTAAATCTAGAATAGGCACAGAACATATTGTTGGGTTAAGAAGGCCATCAAAATAATTTAATTTAAAACAAGAAATGAGGAACATTGGTTTGTTAACAAAACTGATGTTATATTCCCTGATGATATAAAATGGCTTTTGTCATTAGGTCCAAAATTCGCTTTACCTCTTGTTAAAACAGAATTTCCAATTTTTCAAATGATAGCCGATGGGGAAGAAATTATTAAAACTAAAGAACAGGGGGAACACTGTCTCCACGAACATGTTTCACACAAATATTACAAAATTATTCAAAGACAAATTCAACACCTCCATTTGATAAATATTAAACTAAAATGTTTTGTGATACAAAATAAAACGACATCCTGAAATCTGCATAATCCCAGCAGATAAAGGTAATGTCACGGTTGCAGTTTTAAAAGAAGAATATTTTCAAAAGATGAATGATATGATTGGAGCTCGAAAAACATATATTATTTTGAGAAATGATCCCACTAATAAACTTCAGAATAAAAACAACTGTTATATTAAAGATTTATTCAATCAAAAAATTCTTAATGAATCTAAAAAAAAAATGTATGATAACATATACTGCCAACAGCCCAAAAAAAAATGTATGGCTTACCAAAGATTCATATAGAAAATTGGACGTTACGCCCAATATGCTCTTCTACAAACGTCCCATGGTATCAGCTATCAAAATATATTGTGAAAATTCTAAATAAAATAACTGAAAACTCGAAATATAACGTCAAAAATGCAAACCATTTTATTGAAACTATTTCACCAGTTGTTACAGAAGAAAGTGATATACTTGTTTCTGTTGATGTAGTTTCTTTATTCACAAACATTCCAGTACAACTAGCATTAGAATTAGTTTAAAAAAGCTGGAATACTATCAAAGAAAACACACGTATCAAAAAGAAACAATTCTTAGGACTCTTACGGTTTTGTGTAAATGACAATAACTACTTAGAATTTAATAAAACAATTTATCAGCAAAAACAAGCTGTTCCCATGGGAATTCCTGTATCCCCAATTTTAGCAGATATAATAATGGAGACATTACTTGATGTTGTTTTAGGGAAATTAACAAATACACCAAAAGTTGTGAGAAAATATGTAGAATTTATTTTTGATTATCAAATCAAATGAAGTACATTCAACCTTAACAGCACTAAATTCTTTTCATGATAAAATTCAATTTACTGTTGAAGTTGAAAAAGATGGAATGCTCCTCTATCTAGATGTTAAGGTTATTAGAAAAAATAGTCAACTAATTTTTGATTGGTATAAGAAACCAACATCTTCAGGACGTTTGATAAATTTTCATTCGAAACAACCGAAACAGGTCATTATAAATACAGCTATAAATAGAGTGTTAGACCATAGTGATATTACGTTTCGAAAAATAATACTGAAATCATTATGGACACATTAATTTCTAATTCCTTTCCAACTGAAATTACTAAATCTCTTATTAATAACTATATTAATAATGTAAGACAACCAAGTCCAATCATTAATGTACATCAAATAATATATAAAAGTGCTTTATACATTCCCAACTTATCAAATCGATTATTGAATGCCCCAATAAGAGATAAATAAAACACTCGTATAGCTTTTAAATCCCAAAGAAGATAAATCAAATATTGTCTACAAGATAAAATATGTAGGTGATGGGTATAGACCATGTCCATCAGTTTATGTAGGAACTTCTATGCAAAAACTCCGTAATCGTATATCAGGTCATAGATCAGATATAAATAATGGTAGCACGCAAAAGACAGCATTAGCATTACATTGCATAGAAGAAGGTCATCGTCCTGATTTTAAAAATGTAACAATTTTACAATCAGAAAAGAATTACTATAAAAGAATGTTACTTGAAATGTGAAATGAAAATTGTATAAACAGACGTTCAGATTGTGATAGGCTTAGTAATATATATGGTCAGTTTATTAATAGGTATCAATCCATATCTGTTTAAATGTTTACTCAAACTCTAAATACATACACAACACATATACATACATATTTGAGTTTGTTTTCAAATTGAAAATATTTGAAATTAAAAATTCTATAATAACAAACTTCATTTTGTTTGGAAAATATTTTCAAACAAATATACAGCCATATTAAATAAATAAAGAAAAGGATACGCCCATCTATTTAAAACGTCTTTTTCAAGGCTTTTAAATAAATAACAAAAAAAACACACAAAAATAAGAATAAATTTTTATTATATTCCTGTTTTGTTTTCAGTTGTAAGTATTGTGATTTTTTCGATTGTTTGTTTTTATTTATGTATATAATTATCTATAACTATAATATCTTTTCAAAAATAGGTCTGAAGAAGAGTGTAAACAAACCCGAAACGTTACAACAAATAAAATGAGAATTTTCAAAATCTGACCTAAAGCCCACTTTAGGATTTTCATTTTTAATTGAAGAAAGGTCACGAAAAAGGGAAATATTCATCCTTGTTTAACACCCATTGACGTTTTGAACCATTCGGAAAGTTTTTCTCCGTCCCAGACAGCTGCCTCTGTGTACATCTTTTATCATTTTTAGAATTTTGTCCTAAATTCCTACTCTTTGTACTTTATATAAAAGAGCTTTACGCTCTATATAATCGAATGCTGCCTTAAAATCAATAATAAAACAGTAAACGTTCTTGTTTTCTTGCATTTTAAGCTTGATGATGCTAAAAAGGTTGAAGAGATTATCTGCCGTACTGTATCCTTCTCTGAAACCTGCAAGAAACTCATTTATACTGGAATATTTGTTTTCCCTCCTGAAAAGATCTTAGCAATAGAGTCCATGAAAGATATCCCTCTATAGTTTTGAACTATGTTTTGGTCGCCTTTTTAATAAATGGGGAATATGAGGGATTTTTTAAAAGCTGGATTAAAAAAATAACTAAATCGGGTGGCACAACGGCTCATGAAAACCAGGGCCTAGTGACTAACAACTCGCAACCATTCCTGTGTGCGCCTGTCGACAGGAATGGAAGGGACCTACAATTTTATGCCGAATCCGAACGGCTAGACGAGCAGCACTTATTCGTGACAAGTGATACTCATGGAGGATTTGTCAATTCCTCGCAAGAGGCAGTAGCCCTGAAAAAAAACTTTTTAGTTTTTAGGTGAACGTGACAGTCGAACGAACTAACCCTTACGCTACGGGCTACTACAAAAGATGGATTAAGGAATATCAAAATTTCCGAGCTACTGATGGCTCCATCGAGCATAGCATTACTTGCAGCTGGAACTAAATCTAGAATAGGCACAGAACATATTGTTGGGTTAAGAAGGCCATCAAAATAATTTAATTTAAAACAAGAAATGAGGAACATTGGTTTGTTAACAAAACTGATGTTATATTCCCTGATGATATAAAATGGCTTTTGTCATTAGGTCCAAAATTCGTTTTACCTCTTGTTAAAACAGAATTTCCAATTTTTCAAATGATAGCCGATGGGGAAGAAATTATTAAAACTAAAGAACAGGGGGAACATGAGTCTGCAAGAGCATGTTTCACACAAATGTTACAAAATTATTTAAAGACAAATTCAGCACCTCCATTTGATAAATATTAAAATAAAATATTTTGTGATACAAAAAAATTTCTAAAACGACATCCTGAAATCTGCATAATCCAAGCAGATAAAGGTAGTGTTACGGTTGCAGTTTTAAAAGAAGAATATTTTCAAAAGATGAGTGATATGATGGGAGCTCGAAAAATCATTTTGAGAAATGATCCCACTAATAAACTTCAAAATAAAAACAACTGTTATATTAAAGATTTATTCAATCACAAAATTCTTAATGAATCTACAAAGTAATGTATGATAACATATACTGCCAACAGCCCAAAAAAAAAAATTTATGGCTTACCAAAGATTCATAAAGAAAATTGGCCGTTACGCCCAATATGCGCTTGTACAAACGTCCCATGCTATCAGCTATCAAAATATATTGTGAAAATTCTAAATAAAATAACTGAACACTCGAAATATAACGTTAAAAATGCAAAACATTTTATTGAAACTATTTCACCAGTTGTTATAGAAGAAAGTGATATACTTGTTTCTTTTGATGCAGTTTCTTTATTCACAAACATTCCAGTACAACTAGCATTAGAATTAGCTGAAAAAAGCTGAAATACTATCAAAGAAAACACACGTATCAAAAAGAAACAATTCTTAGAACTCTTACGGTTTTGTGTAATTGACGCTTACTACTAAGAATTTAATAAAACAATTTATCAGCAAAAACAAGGTGTCCCTATGGGAAGTCCTATATCCCCAATTTTAGCAGATATAATAATGGAGACATTACTTGATGACGTTTTAGGGAAATTAACATATACACCAAAAATCGTGAGAAAATATGTAGATGATTTATTTTTGATTATCAAATCAAATGAAGTACATTCAACCTTAAGAGCACTAAATTCTTTTCATGATAAAATTCAATTTACTGTTGAAGTTGAAAAAGATGGAATGCTCCCCTATCTAGATGTTAAGGTAATTAGAAAAAATAGTCAACAAATTTTTGATTGGTATAAGAAACCAACATCTTCAGGGCGTTTGATAAATTTTCATTTGAAACAACCGAAACAGGTCATTATAAATACAGCTATAAATTTTCTAAATAGAGTGTTAGACCATAGTGATATTACGTTTCGAGAAAATAATATTGAAATCATTATGGACACATTAATTTCTAATTCCTTTCCAACTGAAATTACTAAATCTCTTATTAATAACTATTTTAATAATGTAAGACAACCAATTCCAATCATTAATGTACATCAAATAATATATAAAAGTGCTTTATACATTCCCAACTTATCAAATCGATTATTGAATGCCCCAATAAGAGATAAAGAAAACACTTGTATAGCTTTTAAATTAGCTAATACACTAAGAAATTCAATTTTCTCAAAATTAAAAGATTAAATACTCAAAGAAGATAAATCAAATATTGTTTACAAGATCAAATGTGTAGGTGATGGGTCTACACCATGTCCATCAGTTTATGTAGGAACTTCTATGCAAAAACTCCGTAATCGTATATCAGGTCATAGATCAGATATAAATAATGGTAGCACGCAAAAGACAGCATTAGCATTACATTGCATAGAAGAAGGTCATCATCCTGATTTTAAAAATGTAACAATTTTACAATCAGAAAAGAATTACAATAAAAGAATGTTACTTGAAATGTTACATATAAAAAATACAGAAAATTGTATAAACAGACGTTCATGGTCAGTTTATTAATAGGTATCAATCCATATCTGTTTAAATGATACTCAAACTCTAAATACATACACAACACAATAACATACACATTTGAGCTAGTTTTCAAATTGAAAATATTTGAAATTAAAAATTCAATAATAACAAACTTCATTTTGTTTGGAAAATATTTTCAAACAAATATACAGCCATATTAAATAAATAAAGAAAAGGATACGCCCATCTATTTAAAACGTCTTTTTCAAGGCTTTTAAATAAATAACAAAAAAACACACACAAAAATACAAAAATAAGAATTAATTTTTATTATATTCCTGCTTTGTTTTCAGTTGTAGGTATTGTTATTTTTTCGATTGTTTGTTTTTATTTATGTATATAATTATCTATAACTATAATATCTTTTCAAAAATAGGTCTGAAGAAGGGTGTAAACACAACCGAAACGTTACGACAAATAAAATAAAAATTTTCAAAATCTGACCTAAAGCCCACTTTATGAATTTCATTTATAATTGAAGAAAGGTCACGAAAAAGGGAATATTCATCCTTGTTTAACACCCATTGACGTTTTGAACCATTCGGAAAGTTTTTCTCCGTCCCAGACAGCTGCCTCTGTATTTTCAATAACATCTTTTATAATTTTTAGAATTTTTTCCGAAATTCCTACTCTTTGTAATTTATATAAAAGAGCTTTACTGTCTATATAATATAATATAATTAATAATAAAGAGTAAACTTTCTTGTTTTCTTGCATTTTAAGCTTGATAATGCTAAAAAGGTTGAAGAGATTATCTGCCGTACTGTATCCTTCTCTGAAACCTGCCAGAAACTCATTTCTAATGCAATATTCGTTTTCCCGCTTTTGTAACCGAGCCAAGAGAACTCCTGAAAGATCTTAGCAATAGAGCCCATGAAAGATATCCCTCTATAGTTTTGAACTATGTTTTGGTCGCCTTTTTTATAAATGGGGAATATGAGGGATTTTTTAAAAGATGGATTAATGAACATCAACATTTCCGAGCTACTGATGGCTCCATCGAGCATAGCATAACTTGTAGCTAGAACTAAATCTAGAATAGGCACAGAACATATTGTTGGGTTAAGAAGGCCATCAAAATAATTCTTAAAAACATCACAAGTTATGTGATGACCTTTTACAAAATTGATTGACTTTAGTTCTCTTGCTAGGTTCCACCATTCTTGAATATTTTTAACCCAAATCAACTGATGAGAAGAATGGCTACTCAACAACGACATCCCGTGGCGAGATATCTCAGTACTATGGACATCCTGGATGACAACACGATCACGGACAACGAGCAAACAGTTTCGTTCTGCGCTGACACCGGGTCAGCATATCACCGAGGCCAACCAATTCCCCCACCTAAACCACAACTTGACAACCGGGACAGAACACCCCGAGGACGATAAAGTCAACTGACTTTTAGAATTAATTTTTGTTCATGTATTTTATTTTTATAATCCTTTAAAATTAAGACAAAGTATAAAATTAGGCCCCCTTTCCGCCAATAAATGTATAATATCATCGTATCTAACTAGTTATAAGTCAAATTGTAAATATTATTTTGTTCAATAAATCTTAAATAACTAACTAACTTGAATATTTTTAACTTCTTTGACTTTGAGCCAATAGCTTCATAGTCCGTTTTTGCATAGTTCCTTATTAGCTTTATTCCAACTGAGATAATTTCTTTTATAGCTGGCGAATCGTTGTTACGCAGTTTTTTAAGCCAGAAAAAGGGTATTTTCTCGCCCGTTCGCATGTTCCATCGTACCATTTCTGCTTGCCCTCTATTTTTTCAGTTTGCCGCTGAGCTCCAACAGTTGCCTTTATCGCAACAACTAAATCTTTTACGTTCCACTCTCGGAAGCTGTAATATATTTGTGTAGTCTGAGTTTGTAAGTACCGTCTAGATTATCATTCCATTTGAGCTTAGGCAGCAATTTCATCTCCACAATGTTTTGATGATTATTTTCAAGTTCTAGTGACAGTACCAGAGGTCAGAAAAAATTTGATCTCCTACTTTGAAGCCTTTAAAATTCTTAAGCATACTATAAGTAACACAGCATAAATCTATTGTCGATGATCCAGTTGATTCTACGAATGTAAAATATCCGTCAGCGTCTTCTGGTGTACGACCGTTTAAGATAACCATACCAAAATCTTCACACGTTTCTAACACCTTTCGCCCTCTCGTATTTAAAACCTTGTCCTTTGAGTTTCTGTAATTTGATTTAAGGGAATTTGAAGATGTGATTTCATTTGATATATGTTGTCTATCCCCTATCCTTGAGTTAAAATCACCGATAGTAACATAATTTTGCATATTTTCCTCTTGCAGATCGTTGTAGAGGCTCTGGTAGTCTCTTCCCATCTATTACAATTTAAATAAACAGGTATGATAAAAAAGTCTTCATGTTCTGTGCTCATACATAAAAGATCCCGATCCATTCTTTTCACGAATTTAGCTTGTCTTATGTATATCAGGTTTAATGCCGTAAACTGCACCCCCACTTGCTCTACAACATCTATTCCTCTTTACAGCTGGTACCCAAAATAGTTTGAAACTTTTAAAAAATCTCGCAAACCTTTAAAAACCCTCCGTTAAAAAAGTCTCATATAAGAAGAAAATATCATGTTCACATATATATTTAAAAAAGTTTGGATACAAAATGTTGTTGCCTAAACCATGTACATTGTAAGAAATTTTTTTAATTTGTTTAATGTTAATATTAATTACTTCATTTTTTTTTATTTGACTTAATCTAAAATCGCGACAGACTTCTCACTGCTAATTAATGTTGAAAATTAAGTCTATACTTGAAAGGTCTTTTATGTAAATTTCTTCTAAAACCTCTCTAGCTGGCCGCTCTCCACATTTCAGTTCACTTTCAAACAGCGCAAATAACTTTTCTATTTCCAGTTTGTTCCCTTTGTACGATTGATCTTTTTCAAATCCCTCCGTACTCGAAGAAGAAAGTTTTGATGACTTCATTCCGTCTTTGTCTTGTCTCTTTTGATTCCATAATGTGTATTTGTAAGTTTGTATGTGTTTCTTAGAATATCGAACACTCCTTTCTGATTTTGAAATTCAACAAGGTAGCTGGGTTGATTTCTTTTTCCTATTTGAAGGATTTTTACTATTTCCAATCTCTCGGGGATTCCTAGTACATTTCTGCAAAGATTCCAAATAATCTGTCTCTCTACTTTTTGTCTTTGATATCCATGAAAAATAAGGTTGTTTTTTCGCATGTGTTTGTCAAACGTTTCTGCTTTTCTTTCAGCTTCCGCCTTGAAAGCTTTAAGTGCATGAATTTCCTCTTTTAGGGCTTCATTTTGTTTTTTTATGACTTCAATTTCTGTTGCGTTCGATTTCACCTTAGATATAGTACTTGTCATTTCTTCCTTAAGTATTTTTCGAAACTCCAACAGTTTACCATTGTGGAGTTTAAGGAAATATCCTCTCCATCAGAACCCATCCCAGAACTATTTTGTTTCTTGCTTTGTGGTTGAAAAGGATCTACGGTTGGGGATATCTGTCCTGTAGGTCTTTTAGCTTTACCCCTTGTATATGAAAACCATAGAACTATCATGGACAAAATTTTTTAGTGCAACAATGCTTCGTTAGTGGCGCCACTTTAGCTCGACGGAGACTTCCATTTTTGGGAGACAATTATCGGCGAAGACTTCAATTTTTGGGAGACTTCCATTTTTAGAGAATCGAAACTAGGTAGTTAGAGAAAGAGGAGTGTATTTTTTTCGATTCTGGTGAGAATCAAATGGAGTAAGCGAGATTACCAATCGATTTTTTTTTAAACGTGAATTTTGCCGCTTATTTGGTATTTGGTTGCTGTTCTAAGTTGCCCACACTTGGGGAGCTGCTATTGTTGCTCGGTTCGCCTTATTATACTTGATTTGTTTTTTGATGATGGAGTTGTTATTTTCTCTTTTCCTTATTTTAAAGATGAGCACAGGAAACTATTTTACTGCACTAATGTATTTTTTTTATTTTGATTTATCTCGAAATATTGAAAATCAAATATTTTTTTGCAGAGCTTGTTGGCAAATTGCTTGTGACAGGACTGGGGTTCCCACTCTCTTCACTACAATACGAATTTAAAAAACTAAATACAATACTTTTCGCGACGGAAGAGTACGAGATCTACAAAACTTACAAAATAGAACAAGACAGAATATTGAACGATAAACTAACCTTTAAACCAAACAAACTACACGAAACTGCCATTAAGTACCAACAAAAAACAACTGGATAAAAGAAGACAATATCACCGATACAGAAAAAGCTCCACAAAAAAATAAATTCCAACAACACAACATGAGACAAAGCTCGAATTTGACAACATGAACATCAAAACAAAGTGAATCGCTCGAGGATGGATTAAAGCTTCGAAACGCATCGCATAACTATAATTAAAATAAAAAAAGTTGTGATATTAAGTTTTTAATTTATAAAATTTAAATAAAATTAAAACATAAATTTGTATTTAATTTATTTAGATATTTGTATTTAATTATTTTATGGAGACAAAAATCCCATAAAATGCATTATAGTACAGGTTATGTTGATATCTGCTACCCCCTTGATCAGAATTTTATTGCGTTGGAAGTTCATTAGCTGCACATCACATTTGTTCATGGTTGGCTTTGTAGTTGGCCACAATTTATCGAACACTCGAGTTGACATAATTGTGTATTTTTAGCCTGAATCGATCTTAAATTGATATGAGCGATTATTGATTTCAATTGTTGCTGCCTTCTTCAGCTCGCCCGAGGCGAATTTGATTTATTGCATGTGCTTTCGATTTTGTGCGTGGTGCTTTCGAATTCTTTTTTGGAAGAAGTTAGGTGCAGGCGAAACTCCGCTGCTGCGACAAACACGTTGGAGAAGACCCTTCGTTCCGCAAGAAGAGCAAATCGATTCTTGATAAGGGTATTGTGTTCGTGGGTGTTGGGCCCCACAACCGTTGCATGGTTTTAATCCGATTTTGCCTGTAGATGCCTTATGACGATGCTCAAATGAATTACTCTCCCCTTTTGCAATGAAATGTACTTGGTCAGGATGACGACTTTGCAAAGCGTTGTTGGAAGCGACTTCGGCGGTGGTGGCACGGTCAGTTACGGTTTGTAGCGTTAAATTGCTTTCAGCAAGAAGATTTCGTTGGAGTGGTGCATCACTTAGTCCACAGACCAAACGATCACGAAGCATACGATCGAGATCACTAAATTTGCAATCCACTGCCAGTTTCCGTAATGCAGCTATGTATCCAGAAAATCCTAAATCGGGTTGCTGATCTCGCTTGTGTATAGTGACCATCCGTCCCGCATTTGGCGGGACAGTCCCGCATTTTACATGCCTGTCCCGCGTCATAAACTGTCCCGCAAAATATCCCTCATTTACAGATTTGTTCCGCAAAGTCCTGCGAAATTAAAAATATACAAAAATAATGCAAATGTATATCAGCGTTTTCTGTGCTCAAGTACCTAAGTATTTTATCTAAAAATGAGGAGATGAAGTACCAATTAATAAAAAGAATTGATTAGAATATTTTGAATTATACATCATTTATGGACGCAAGAGAAAACCCAGTTGAGAGATCAAGCGGTATATGTAATCTATTGTTATGTTAAAAATATTTTTCGATAGCTATAATTCCTGCTCCTTTTTTTTATGATAAACACAAAATAATAGCGAAGTTTTGCAGAAAATTCACACAACTGAAAAATATAATTAGGTAATCGACATGCGCAGTTTACTTAGAGATGTGTTTTCTTTATTTTTGTATGAAATATGTTCATGGTATGAACTTTCAATTTCTGTGATTCCTTTTTAATCTAATTTTTTAATTTAATCTTAAATGCTTATTCAAATGTTCCTATGCATTAAAATTTTAACAAAAAAAAAATGAAGAATATACTTATACAAAAAGAAACAATGTTATTTAAAAAAAAAAAATGTTTACAAAGTGTCCCGCATTGTCTTCAAAAAATTATGGTCACTATACGCTTGTGGAATTTGAAATACGCAGTGATTTCCGAAGGCGGGGGAGAAAAATGATTTGTCAAAGTAGTCTTAACTTCAGCGACAGAAGGTCATTGAGTTGAGCCGCAGCTAAAGGGACTTTCTGACGAGTCTCAACCTGTACGTCAGTGGCTACCAAAGAGAGCTCAAATCGGGAGTAGTAAGAATTCCAGTTTTCGGTGTGTGTGAGATCAAATGGTTCTAAGCTGCCTACGTTCGACATGATGTGTTGATTTGGTGTATTTTTCTGATTATAAGGGGGAGTTGGCTCGTTTTTAAAAGTAATCTCTTCTTTAGAATTTGTAGGCATTAAATTTTGTACGCAGAATAAATTTGCACGTAATTTAATTTTTATTCTTTATTTGCTTTTGAAAAAAACTGAGACTGCGCCAATTTAATAAATACGAACAAATTATTCTTAATTCATTTTTTAATTTACAAAACTAAATAATTAAAGAAATTCTAAAATGAACGAATGTATGATTCCAACTGAACTATCTTGTCACTTTGCAGCTGCATGAAAGCAAGTATATAACAAGACATTTCACATAAATTTTATGGCTGTACGCTCGTTAGCTCAGAATTTAATTAAAACCATTTGCGAAGTTGTGTTTAACTGATAAAACCAACGTTTTTTTTTAATCGGCGGAAAGTGATGAAGCTGAAGTACAGCTACATGTATCAATATTTTTTCTTGATATTCTGCTTTGACTTTATCCAACAGAAAACATACAAGTGAATCGTACAAAGAAGGGAAATTTTCATAATTTACAATAGTAGCAAAAATCTTTGTGGTACAGAAATGATAGTTACCTGTAAAATATTCTGGTAAGCTAATGTTTGTAGAATTGGAAACTTGTTTTTTCTTGGTACAGAACTGAAATGCGTCTTGTTTACCAAAGATTTAAAAAAATATTTGGTACACTTGTAAGTTTGTGGTACAGAATTAGAAAAAGACTTGTAATTTTCACACTGTTTAATTTTTGTACAATAGTAAAGTTAAAAATTTACTTGTAGCTTTCTGGTACACAATAAATTGTAATTTGTTAAAGACCACCTCGTGTACAAGACTTGTAGTTTCTTGGTACAGGCCCCATGCATTCGTTATATCAAAGATAAGATTTTTTAAATGTTTTTATTTATTTTTCTTTGAACATATGCTAGGTAGCTAAGAACTGTTTGATGCTAAGAATCTTAAGTTAAGTTTGCTTACAAATGTTAGAGCTTTGCGTTATTCTATCAAAGCTTAATTTCGGATATATCTAAGGGGATTGTGTCATCAACTTTATATGACACTTGCCAGAAATCTACTGTGTGGTCTAACGTCACCCAGATACCTTAAAACTGTTAAATAAACCGTGTCATTTAAGCAACAGTATCAAATATAGCTTTGTAGTAGCCCGTATTGTAATGGTAAGTGCGTTGGACTGTCACGCTGGAGGTCTGGGTTCATTTCCCAGCCTGGTGCACTTTAAAACTAAAAAGTTTTTTTCAGGGCTACTGCCTCTTCCGAGGAATTGACAAATCCTTCAAGAGTATTACTTGTCATGAATAAGTGCTTCTCGTCTAGCCGTTCGGATTCAGAATTCAATTGTAGGTCCCTTCCATTCCTGTCGACACGCGCACACAGGAATGGTTCCGAGTTTTCACTAGGCCCTGGTTCTTCATGGGCCACTGCGCCATCCAATTAATTTTTTTTTTTTTTTTCAAATCTAGCATTTATACTTTGTTTGCGCAAATATTTAACAATATTTCTCAATCAGACAGACACTTACAGTGGGTCCTTACTTTACCTTAAAACTATAAAAATAAAAGTTCTATTGTACTATGACCTGATTTGTTCGATTATTTAAGCTGGTTTTAAATGTCTGTCTGATGAATACGCCCCACTGAAAATTTCTGGCTGAAGAGAAATTATTTTTTAAACCGTTACCCATAGAATAAACAAAATTAGCTTTACAACTATAACGTAAATGGAATTATGAATTTAGCAGACTTATAGCCAATTTCATAAACATTTAACTGGCTTTTTAATTTTTAAATGACGTATTTTGTTAAATTTAAAAAAAAAAAAAAATTTGATCCCATCGCTAAATTTTGACATAACTAAGGTGAATACAGTCATCAAAATTTAACCTACTCAGGAGCTCGTTTAAATTTTATACTACGTTTTCATTAGAGCCGAAATGAGGTTATTTCGAAATTTGGCAAAAAAGTGTTTTCATTATCAAATTTGCTAATTTCATTTGACATCTCATTTCATTTTGAATTTGGAATGGCAGTTAGCCGTTTATTTTTATTGAATTCTGTTTTATGTTGTTGGGTATATAGTGTATTTTCATTCAAAAGCTTTTAAGAGCTCTTGAAACTGATTTCCGCTGGATGCATTCACCTTATTTCGTGCGAATGATGTTGAAATTACCTCATTTCGAGATGTGATTTTGAATGGGAAATTTCGGATCTCATTTGGAAATTTGCAAGGAAATAACCTTATTTGGACGAGTGAAATGGCATATAAACTAGTGGATACATTTTGACGTTTGTATTGAGCTTCTTGCACATTACTTACCCCATAGACCTATTACACCTGAACTGCCAGGAGCCAACATCACGATGGTTCCCTTTATTAAAACAAAAATCGATAGACTAGCGGCAATTTGAAAACGACTTAGGCCTTACTTATTCACTCATAGTTGAACATAACTTTGGGATTTTTACAGTCAACTTGAGAAGTAGTTTTTATTCACTTGAAGTTTTCAACTTTTGATTTTTAACTCTAGAGTTGATCAACGAAATAGTAGAAGTTAGCGAGTAAACTTGGGAATTTCCATCATTTCTGTTTATTCATTCATGATATTCAGTTGTGTAAACTCTTCGCTTTTGACTTCGAAAGAAAAAAAATCTTAAAATAAATAATAATTAAATAAAAATGGAGCTCTGTTTCAATTGGAATAATAAAATAAAAAATGTTTCGTGCAAATTACCTACTTCTGGGAGAAATGGGCGTCATCTTTTTTAAGGAGCGAAGATGATGCAGAGGAAGAAAATGTATCCCTTGAAAGGCGGCAATATAAATTGCTTCCCCGCGTTGTTATCGATAAATAGGACGACCATGATTTCGTTCTCGCCTCTCTAAAGCAACGACAATTATGGTTTTTGTTTATTTAATAAAGGATTCATTGCCTTTTGACGAAAGACGTTACGGAAAATATTGGGTTGAACAAACAAAAACAGGTTTTCGTCAGTCGATCTCGTATTGTGGAAGTGTGTAGACGTTTTCGGCTTTCATAGAGTTTCAAATTAAAATCGCGAGTGGTTAAGTCCAAGTTACGCCAAGCTTTTTTCATAGTGTGAAATAGCACAGAGGTAGAGTGGCAGATCCCGGAGCCGAAGATAGCCAGTTCAAACCCCGGTCAGGGTCAAATATTTTATCGGCTATTTTTCATAATAGAGAAGTCGAAAATATAATTGAGTGGGATAGAACTCATTTTGGTGAAGAAGAGCTGAGTGCGGGGCCATCGAATGGTGGTGTACCAGCGCACATAACAATGCCAGCAACGGCACCAGCAACGAGGGCATCGAAAGATGTCCCAGCAGACAAGCCAAAGAAGGCAACAACAACAAAGCCGACAACGCTAAAAACAGCAACGGCAGCCAAAGCGGGAACAGCTAAATTTTCCTTAGCAACAAGTAATAAAAGAAAAAAAGTAAACTATGTTCCGAATCTGGTAAAGCGCCCAGCACGCCGTCCCACTAACACTTCAGCTCAGCTGCCAGCTGATGGGGGGGAGACGGTGCAAGAGAAAGAACCAGCAGCTAGTATTCAAATGCATCAGACAGTGAATTCCTCGTCATCCAAAGTCATCGAGGACGAGGAAATAGAGATGTCCGAGGGTGGAGAAGGGCTCTTCACCAGCGATGGCAAAAATGATTTCGTCAATCTGACATCGGAAGAGGAGGAAATCCAAGAACAAGCTCTCAATAGCATCGTTGAGAAAAAACAAAAACAAATCGAGCAGTTAAGAGCAGAGGTGCATGAGATAGTTAAAGCCCTCAAATACAAACAAGAAGCTCGAAGAGAGCGAGAAAAACAGGAGCGTGAAAATAAAAAGTCGCAACAGGCTCCACAAAAAGTAGCGCAACAGCAAACGAAGAAGGCGGAGCTGCAACCAACAACAATGCAGCCCCAGCAACAGAAACAACAACCAGAGCAGCAACAAAATAAGCTGCAGATAGAACAGCCTCAGCAAACACACAAACAACAACAACAGCAACAAGATAAAGAACAGCAGCAAAAACAACAGCAGCCGATCCAGAAGAAGCAGCAGCAGCAGATACCACAGCAACAGAGAGAACACCAGCAGCAGCCACAGCCGTCGCAGGTAAAAAAAGAAAAGGTGCCACCAATAAACACTTATAAAATAGAATTACAGGACACAATAAAGCTATGTAAGTCGGCCATAGGCACAAATTTTACAATAAAAAGATTAAGTGTAGATAGGCACTCTATTCAGTGCTTTTCCATTAAAGATTATAAAATTATTAAAGATTTGTTAAAGGAATCCACAACGGAGTTCTTTAGTTTTACCCCAAAAACTGAAAAGTTTCAGACGGTCCTACTAAAGGGCATAGACTCCTACACGGACCCACAGGTGCTCTTAAATGAACTTCGCCAAAAAGCGAGCGACGATCTCGAATTTATTGGGGTTAAGCCGTTCGCTACAGTTAAGGCCAGGCGGGAGAAACGGAATCTGCCGTTCTTCCTGGTACAGCTTTCGCCCAGCAGCAAACTGGAAAGTCTGAGGAGTATCTCCGTCCTCGACTACCAGCTTGTGACTTGGGATAAATTAAAGAGGCGCGGCGACATGCTTCAATGCATGCGCTGCCAAAGGTTCGGCCATGCTGCGGCAAACTGCGAAATGCAGTCACGCTGCGTCAAGTGTGGTGAGAACCACATTGTAGGAGAGTGTAAGCTCGGGCAGGAAAGGGTCGAATTGACCCAACTTAAATGTGCACTTTGCCGAGGCGACGGGCACCCCGCAAACTATCGGGGATGTCCGACGATTCAGCAAATGAAACACAATAAAGCATCAAGGCAAGCAGAGATGATAGAAAGACGCCCACCAACGCGTCCTCAAACAACAATTTCCGTCAATCCCCAAATTTCCTACGCCCAAATGGCGTCAGGAATGGGAAAAAACGGTACAGCCTGCGCCAAAGGCAGCCCAACAGGCCCTTGTGCCTAAGGCTCCGGACGCACAGGCCGAAATAAGAGGTTTGCTACTGGCCATTCAGAGCCAAATAGCAGAACAAATCGAGCAGTTAAGAGCAGAGGTGCATGAGATAGTTAAAGCCCTCAAATACAAACAAGAAGCTCGAAGAGAGCGAGAAAAACAGGAGCGTGAAAATAAAAAGTCGCAACAGGCTCCACAAAAAGTAGCGCAACAGCAAACGAAGAAGGCGGTGCTGCAACCAACAACAATGCAGCCCCAGCAACAGAAACAACAACCAGAGCAGCAACAAAATAAGCTGCAGATAGAACAGCCTCAGCTAACACACAAACAACAACAACAGCAACAAGATAAAGAATAGCAGCAGCCGATCCAGAAGAAGCAGCAGCAGCAGATACCACAGCAACAGGAGAACACCAGCAGCAGCCACAGCCGTCGCAGGTAAAAAAAGAAAAGGTGCCACCAATAAACACTTATAAAATAGAATTACAGGACACAATAAAGCTATGTAAGTCGGCCATAGGCACAAATTTTACAATAAAAAGATTAAGTGTAGATAGGCACGCTATTCAGTGCTTTTCCATTAAAGATTATAAAATTATTAAAGATTTGTTAAAGGAATCCACAACGGAGTTCTTTAGTTTTACCCCAAAAACTGAAAAGTTTCAGACGGTCCTACTAAAGGGCATAGACTCCTACACGGACCCACAGGTGCTCTTAAATGAACTTCGCCAAAAAGCGAGCGACGATCTCGAATTTATTGGGGTTAAGCCGTTCGCTACAGTTAAGGCCAGGCGTGAGAAACGGAATCTGCCGTTCTTCCTGGTACAGCTTTCGCCCAGCATCAAACTGGAAAGTCTGAGGAGTATCTCCGTCCTCGACTACCAGCTTGTGACTTGGGATAAATTAAAGAGGCGCGGCGACATGCTTCAATGCATGCGCTGCCAAAGGGTCGGCCATGCTGCGGCAAACTGCGAAATGCAGTCACGCTGCCTCAAGTGTGGTGAGAACCACATTGTAGGAGAGTGTAAGCTCGGGCAGGAAAGGGTCGAATTGACCCAACTTAAATGTGCACTTTGCCGAGGCGACGGGCACCCCGCAAACTATCGGGGATGTCCGACGATTCAGCAAATGAAACACAATAAAGCATCAAGGCAAGCAGAGATGATAGAAAGACGCCCACCAACGCGTCCTCAAACAACAATTTCCGTCAATCCCCAAATTTCCTACGCCCAAATGGCGTCAGGAATGGGAAAAAACGGTACAGCCTGCGCCAAAGGCAGCCCAACAGGCTGATTTTTAACTCTAGAGTTGATCAACGAAATAGTAGAAGTTAGCGAGTAAACTTGGGAATTTCCATCATTTCTGTTTATTCATTCATGATATTCAGTTGTGTAAACTCTTCGCTTTTGACTTCGAAAGAAAAAAAATCTTAAAATAAATAATAATTAAATAAAAATGGAGCTCTGTTTCAATTGGAATAATAAAATAAAAAATGTTTCGTGCAAATTACCTACTTCTGGGAGAAATGGGCGTCATCTTTTTTAAGGAGCGAAGATGATGCAGAGGAAGAAAATGTATCCCTTGAAAGGCGGCAATATAAATTGCTTCCCCGCGTTGTTATCGATAAATAGGACGACCATGATTTCGTTCTCGCCTCTCTAAAGCAACGACAATTATGGTTTTTGTTTATTTAATAAAGGATTCATTGCCTTTTGACGAAAGACGTTACGGAAAATATTGGGTTGAACAAACAAAAACAGGTTTTCGTCAGTCGATCTCGTATTGTGGAAGTGTGTAGACGTTTTCGGCTTTCATAGAGTTTCAAATTAAAATCGCGAGTGGTTAAGTCCAAGTTACGCCAAGCTTTTTTCATAGTGTGAAATAGCACAGAGGTAGAGTGGCAGATCCCGGAGCCGAAGATAGCCAGTTCAAACCCCGGTCAGGGTCAAATATTTTATCGGCTATTTTTCATAATAGAGAAGTCGAAAATATAATTGAGTGGGATAGAACTCATTTTGGTGAAGAAGAGCTGAGTGCGGGGCCATCGAATGGTGGTGTACCAGCGCACATAACAATGCCAGCAACGGCACCAGCAACGAGGGCATCGAAAGATGTCCCAGCAGACAAGCCAAAGAAGGCAACAACAACAAAGCCGACAACGCTAAAAACAGCAACGGCAGCCAAAGCGGGAACAGCTAAATTTTCCTTAGCAACAAGTAATAAAAGAAAAAAAGTAAACTATGTTCCGAATCTGGTAAAGCGCCCAGCACGCCGTCCCACTAACACTTCAGCTCAGCTGCCAGCTGATGGGGGGGAGACGGTGCAAGAGAAAGAACCAGCAGCTAGTATTCAAATGCATCAGACAGTGAATTCCTCGTCATCCAAAGTCATCGAGGACGAGGAAATAGAGATGTCCGAGGGTGGAGAAGGGCTCTTCACCAGCGATGGCAAAAATGATTTCGTCAATCTGACATCGGAAGAGGAGGAAATCCAAGAACAAGCTCTCAATAGCATCGTTGAGAAAAAACAAAAACAAATCGAGCAGTTAAGAGCAGAGGTGCATGAGATAGTTAAAGCCCTCAAATACAAACAAGAAGCTCGAAGAGAGCGAGAAAAACAGGAGCGTGAAAATAAAAAGTCGCAACAGGCTCCACAAAAAGTAGCGCAACAGCAAACGAAGAAGGCGGAGCTGCAACCAACAACAATGCAGCCCCAGCAACAGAAACAACAACCAGAGCAGCAACAAAATAAGCTGCAGATAGAACAGCCTCAGCAAACACACAAACAACAACAACAGCAACAAGATAAAGAACAGCAGCAAAAACAACAGCAGCCGATCCAGAAGAAGCAGCAGCAGCAGATACCACAGCAACAGAGAGAACACCAGCAGCAGCCACAGCCGTCGCAGGTAAAAAAAGAAAAGGTGCCACCAATAAACACTTATAAAATAGAATTACAGGACACAATAAAGCTATGTAAGTCGGCCATAGGCACAAATTTTACAATAAAAAGATTAAGTGTAGATAGGCACTCTATTCAGTGCTTTTCCATTAAAGATTATAAAATTATTAAAGATTTGTTAAAGGAATCCACAACGGAGTTCTTTAGTTTTACCCCAAAAACTGAAAAGTTTCAGACGGTCCTACTAAAGGGCATAGACTCCTACACGGACCCACAGGTGCTCTTAAATGAACTTCGCCAAAAAGCGAGCGACGATCTCGAATTTATTGGGGTTAAGCCGTTCGCTACAGTTAAGGCCAGGCGGGAGAAACGGAATCTGCCGTTCTTCCTGGTACAGCTTTCGCCCAGCAGCAAACTGGAAAGTCTGAGGAGTATCTCCGTCCTCGACTACCAGCTTGTGACTTGGGATAAATTAAAGAGGCGCGGCGACATGCTTCAATGCATGCGCTGCCAAAGGTTCGGCCATGCTGCGGCAAACTGCGAAATGCAGTCACGCTGCGTCAAGTGTGGTGAGAACCACATTGTAGGAGAGTGTAAGCTCGGGCAGGAAAGGGTCGAATTGACCCAACTTAAATGTGCACTTTGCCGAGGCGACGGGCACCCCGCAAACTATCGGGGATGTCCGACGATTCAGCAAATGAAACACAATAAAGCATCAAGGCAAGCAGAGATGATAGAAAGACGCCCACCAACGCGTCCTCAAACAACAATTTCCGTCAATCCCCAAATTTCCTACGCCCAAATGGCGTCAGGAATGGGAAAAAACGGTACAGCCTGCGCCAAAGGCAGCCCAACAGGCCCTTGTGCCTAAGGCTCCGGACGCACAGGCCGAAATAAGAGGTTTGCTACTGGCCATTCAGAGCCAAATAGCAGAACAAATCGAGCAGTTAAGAGCAGAGGTGCATGAGATAGTTAAAGCCCTCAAATACAAACAAGAAGCTCGAAGAGAGCGAGAAAAACAGGAGCGTGAAAATAAAAAGTCGCAACAGGCTCCACAAAAAGTAGCGCAACAGCAAACGAAGAAGGCGGTGCTGCAACCAACAACAATGCAGCCCCAGCAACAGAAACAACAACCAGAGCAGCAACAAAATAAGCTGCAGATAGAACAGCCTCAGCTAACACACAAACAACAACAACAGCAACAAGATAAAGAATAGCAGCAGCCGATCCAGAAGAAGCAGCAGCAGCAGATACCACAGCAACAGGAGAACACCAGCAGCAGCCACAGCCGTCGCAGGTAAAAAAAGAAAAGGTGCCACCAATAAACACTTATAAAATAGAATTACAGGACACAATAAAGCTATGTAAGTCGGCCATAGGCACAAATTTTACAATAAAAAGATTAAGTGTAGATAGGCACGCTATTCAGTGCTTTTCCATTAAAGATTATAAAATTATTAAAGATTTGTTAAAGGAATCCACAACGGAGTTCTTTAGTTTTACCCCAAAAACTGAAAAGTTTCAGACGGTCCTACTAAAGGGCATAGACTCCTACACGGACCCACAGGTGCTCTTAAATGAACTTCGCCAAAAAGCGAGCGACGATCTCGAATTTATTGGGGTTAAGCCGTTCGCTACAGTTAAGGCCAGGCGTGAGAAACGGAATCTGCCGTTCTTCCTGGTACAGCTTTCGCCCAGCATCAAACTGGAAAGTCTGAGGAGTATCTCCGTCCTCGACTACCAGCTTGTGACTTGGGATAAATTAAAGAGGCGCGGCGACATGCTTCAATGCATGCGCTGCCAAAGGGTCGGCCATGCTGCGGCAAACTGCGAAATGCAGTCACGCTGCCTCAAGTGTGGTGAGAACCACATTGTAGGAGAGTGTAAGCTCGGGCAGGAAAGGGTCGAATTGACCCAACTTAAATGTGCACTTTGCCGAGGCGACGGGCACCCCGCAAACTATCGGGGATGTCCGACGATTCAGCAAATGAAACACAATAAAGCATCAAGGCAAGCAGAGATGATAGAAAGACGCCCACCAACGCGTCCTCAAACAACAATTTCCGTCAATCCCCAAATTTCCTACGCCCAAATGGCGTCAGGAATGGGAAAAAACGGTACAGCCTGCGCCAAAGGCAGCCCAACAGGCCCTTGTGCCTAAGGCTCCGGACGCACAGGCCGAAATAAGAGGTTTGCTACTGGCCATTCAGAGCCAAATAGCAGGACTTCAAAAACAGATAAGTGAGCAGGCGAAAAGGGTAGACAATATCTACTCTGCTTTGCCGAGCTTATCGCATTTTATAGGTTAAGGGCGCGCTGCCGGAGAGGCCCTTAAAGATCCTTGCTGTGAATGTAAATTCATTGATTAGGACCGAACGTAGAGCAAATCTATTCCAATTGTTGAAAGATCAGAGTCCTGATAGGTTTATGGCCAGCGAAACTAAGCTGAACCAGAAATATAAATTGACTAACAATAATCACAATATCGTACGAAGAGATCGGCCCAACTCCACTTTGGGGGAGGAGTCGCAATCTTTGTACGAAAAGGCATAAATTATAAAGTAATATATAATAGTGAAGTACGCAGATTTCGGTTGCTTGAGGCGTGTATCGTATGCATTCCTCTCAAACATGGGAAGCGGATGTATGCGATTGCGGCTTATGCACCGGAATCACCTCAGCCAACTGAATTTTTAACAGAGCTCGAAAAACTTTTTCAATGCTTACAATTTAACTCGGAAGAGAATTACTATCTCATGGCCGGTGATTTGAATGCCAAACATGTAGATTGGGGAAATCAAATACAAAATCCGAGAGGTAGCCATCTATTTAATTGGATGTGTCAATACAACGTTAAGTATATGCTCGACCTTTTGGCTACTGATAGGCCTTCGTTTCCAAAAAGCGGTTCCTATCTGGATCTTTTGTTAAAAGACTCAAGACTGACAATTACTGACACTGAGGGTCAACGACCAAGAAACTGTTTACGAACGATCGAGTACGACAGTGACCACTGCGGACTTGCTGCCGTAATTCAACTTCCGAATGAGCTCGTGGAGTTGGAGGAGTATGTGCCAGTGCATTCTTACAATTACAGTAAGACTCGCTGGCCACGCTTCACCAGCGCTTTATCGAGTGAACTACGAATGAACAACATATCCCCACCAAATGACAGGAAATTAACAAATACCGAAATTGACGATTACTTGGAAAAAATGGACAGTACAATCCAACGAACAATGGAAAAAACAATACCAAAATACAAAGAACGAGAAGCCACAGACATGTACCGCAACGCGACCATCGACGCACTACACAGACAAAAAAGTGGACTTTTGACAAGACTGAAACTCTTGTACAGACACTTTACTGACATACACGATCTGGAGATTAGAACACTGAAGTCGTCAATTAAAAACATCAACCAATTGATCAAGGAAAATTACCGGTTGTCTATTAATTTGTATTGGGACAACAAAATTCGGGCCGTTAATTCTAGCGACCCGAGTATGTTTCCTCAAATTAATAAAATATTTAGACGGAATGATCAAAACGAACTTCCGTGTCTTAAGCTTCAGAGAACGACAGAGAACAGAGACGTACTTCTGATAGCAGGCATAGATCCAGAGGAAGCCGTCTTGGACCATGACCTCTTTATAATCGAAGATCCTCGTGAGAAAGTGGAGGCTGTGGGGGCTGCTTTCCAGCAAGTGTACAAGGTGAATGCTAACATTCGCCCGAACCATGACCTGGAAAACAGAGCCTTGCTTCACCACTTCTACCTTCGAAATGAAATGACGCAATGGCGATCAGAGAATCTCGGTTTCACCGGGTTCAATGAAGAACACTTGGCAACGCCACCATCGCCGAGCGAAACGGGGCTAATTCCCTGTTAATTTCGAAAGTCGAGCTCCAGCTCATCTTCGCTTCATTAAAGAAAAAGAAGTCAGCAGGAATCGATGGTATATCCAACGTTGTATTGCGACATCTGCCTCAGGAAGCAGTTGACATTTATGCCACACTGTTGAACAACCCTCTGAATAATGCATATTATCCAGGGCGGTGGAAGACAGCTGTGGTTCATCCTCTCCCGAAAAAGGGTAAGGACAACTCCAATCCGGCGAATCTCCGGTCGATAAGTCTTCTTCCGAGTATCAGTAAGGTATTTGAGAAAGTTATAAATAGAGCTCTGTCCAAGTGGGCGGAGGACAACAATGTCATACCGGACAATCAGTTCGGTTTTAAGGCGGGACATGACACCATTCATGCCGCGTCTAAGCTCGTTTCTGATGTCCAATGGAACAAATCTAAAAGACAGTGTACGGGTGCTTGTCTGGTTGACTTGGAGAAAGCTTTCGACACCGTATGGTTAGAAGGTCTGTATCTAAAGCTAGCCAGACTGGGCATAAGTAAACCGCTTTTATATATGCTTTATGATATGCTCAATGGTAGAAAGTTTGTTGTCAAAATTGGCAATGTAACTTCTACCGCAACCTTCGAAATTAAAAATGGTCTTCAACAGGGAGCGGTGAACTTACCGATTCTATTCAGTATTTACACCAGCGATCTGATAGGTAGTCTAGCCCATGCCATAGCGTATGCCGACGATCTAATTGCGTACAGAACAGCTCCAACAGTTGAGGTCATCAGAATTCTCTTGCAGCGTGACTTCGACAAGATTCAGCGATATTGCGATGACTGGAAGTTGAAAATCAACTTTCAGAAATCCGAAACCATTCTGTTCAGGACTCCATTGCGTGGAGCCCCTAGGGATACAAGAAAGAACTGGCGCAAGCTGGTGATCGTAGGGCCACATGGACATCCACTGGCGAATAAAAGTGTAGTAAAGTACCTTGGCATCTGGATGGATCAGTATTTGTATTTCGACAGACATATAAATGCTGCTCTGACCAGAGCCAGGGGAGCTTTTGCCCTGACAAAACGGTTGTTTTATAGCAGCCGTCTTGACAGCAGGGTTAAGGTGATTTGCTACATGGCCCTTATCCGGCCAATGATTGCCTATGGATGCCCGGTGTGGTTCAACGTTGCCCCATCTCAAATGGAAAAGATTCGGGTGTTTGAGAGGCAGTGTCTTCGACGCTGCCTTGGATTACACAGAACACCTGAGTCGGAGTACAAACATTATTATTCCAACGAGGTTATATACAATGGAGCCAACATTAACAGAATCGATAATTTTATAATCAAGCTGATTCGGGGTCACATTGCAAGAGCGATGTCCTCAGCCAATAGCTTAATTTTTGGGGCTTACTACCCCAACACCGATTACTACGAGAGTGTGCGTTTAAGTGGATTTATCCCACCCGATGCTTTCCTCTACTTAGACAGTCGAGGGCTGATACAGGATAGAGCGGCGGTTCCGCTAATCTACCACGTCGGCCGCAGAACTGTAGATAGGCGACTCCTTTATAGTCGAGACGTCCTCGCACAGGGCGGAGCAGAGCGCCTTCGGTTCAGTAGGACTGTGTCCGATCGGGACCGAAGAGATAGGGGAAAACAAGAGAACCAGTTTTGGTGGTTTAATGAAGAATTAGATACAATATAGTTGACTTAGTTTTCTCGTCTTGGCCGACTTACATAGTTTTAAGTATATTCATTAAGTAGGGACTGTCAGGGTGGCACCAAAAAAAAAAAAAAAAAAAAAAAAAAAATATAAAATCAAAAAAACCTAAACAAAAAAATTAAAAAAAAAAAGAAATTTAAAAATGCTTGCTGTGGCTGTTCTAGTTTTAAGGTAGTTGTAAGTTGTTTTATAGTAGTTGTAAGTAGTTTTAATTAGTTTCTAATAAGTTTTAATTAGTTTTTAATTAGCTTTAAGTTTTATATAAGAAAAAAAAATGTTAAAGTAACCAAGTTTTTTTTAAAAAAAAAAGTCTTTCTTGGTAAAAAATAAAACCAATTAAAGATATTATTTTTAAGATAGTTCGTAGGCCGAAAGGCATTAGCATTAAGTTATTGTTTAATTTAGAGCGCCCGCTTAGGGCCAGTAAGTTATTTTTAAGATATTGATAAGTAGGCTAGTTTTTCATGAATTTTTGTCTAGCTTTAAGATAGTTATAAGAAAATGAATAAATAAAAATGAATTAAAAAAAAAAAAAAAAAACAGGTTTTCGTCCGATCACCGAAATCAAGCATCTTCGGGCGCGGTTAGTACTTAGATGGAGGACCGCATGAGCAATGAGTTTTTTTTTCTATGTATTCTTTTGACTCCGCGCTTCCGACGAATGAAAAATTGTAATTATTCGGAAAAAATAAGAAATCGACAATAATGGTTCATCTCGAGTATTTTTTGAAAAAAAAAAATCTAAATATTTTGAATATCTAAAATGAATAAAGAAACATATTGTGTGTCATGCTAAGGATAGGTTTCCCTTGCATTTTTATGTTAGTGCGTTGACTGATTGTTACATAACTTTGTTATTTGTGAAGGTAATTTGGCTTTTTTGGTAATAAATAAATATACGCACATACGTACATCATTAAAAATTATATAAATAGTAAACTCAATACTTTTATGAAGAGAAGAAGTGATCTATTTTTTTATAAAATGGGACTCAATTTTTCAAAATATAGAGCTGCTATTACAATACATTTTTTATTATTTTTTTTTGGTTTTGTGAAAAAAGTAAACATGTTTTAGGGATTAACCCTTTAAAGATACTTGGAAAAAAAAAATTTGAAATTGTTGAAATTATATCACTTCGAACGAACGTTTTTCAGTATAACTTTTACATTTTTCATTTTTTTCCAATGAAGTAAAAGAAGGATTATAGAATATGAACTCAGGCACACAGTGAATTTTTTTGAATTCATGTGTAGCTTGTTAAACAGGGTGTTTTAACAGAAAAATATTACCATTTTTTAACTTCAGAGTCATGGGCTTCCCAGGTTTAACTTTAATATTTTTGATGTTCATTCTTATAATTAGTCTCTTAAATTATCTTAGGCATAAAATTTATTAAATTTTCTCATTAAAAATAGCCATTTAACATTTCAAGATTTGCAATGTTACTGTGATATTTTTTTGATATTTTTTCTATTAGTTTCAATAATAAAAAGTCATTACATCCATTAGTTTTTTTTTATATAAATTTTCGAAAAAAAGGTCTTTTTTGCGTTTTTATACCAAAAAATTCTTTCCACACGCACACAAAGAAGTTTGCAGTTCGGAAGAAATCCGCTGCAGTAACAGCGCCAACTCTCTTTGGTCTTTCTCCAAAACCTATATCGCAGGGAGTTCTTCCTTAAGTATTTTTCGAAACTCCAACAGTTTACCATTGTGGAGTTTAAGGAAATATCCTTTCCATCAGAACCCATCCCAGAACTATTTTGTTTTTTGCTTTGTGGTTGAAAAGGATCTACGGATGGGGATATCTGTCCTGTAGGTCTTTTAGCTTTACCCCTTGTATATGAAAACCATAGTACTATCATGGACAACATTTTTTAGATCAACAATGCTTCGTTAGTGGTGCCACTTTAGCTCGGCGGAGACTTCCATTTTTGGGAGACAATTATCGGCGGAGACTTCAATTTTTGGGAGACTTCCATTTTTAGAGAATCGAAACTAGGTAGTTAGAGAAAGAGGTGTATTTTTTTCGATTCTGGTAAGAATCAAATGGAGTAAGCGAGATTACCAATCGAAGTTTTTTTAAACGTGAATTTTGCCGCTTATTTGGTATTTGGTTGCTGTTCTAAGTTGCCCACACTTGGGGAGCTGCTATTGTTGCTCGGTTCTCCTTATTATACTTGATTTGTTTTTTGATGATGGAGTTGTTATTTTCTCTTTTCCTTATTTTAAAGATGAGCACAGGAAACTATTTTACTGCACTAATGTATTTATTTATTTTGATTTATCTCGAAATATTGAAAATCAAATATTTTTTTGCAGAGCTTGTTGACAAATTGCTTGTGACAGGACCAGGGTTCCCACTCTCTTCACTACAATACGAATTTAAAAAACTAAATATAATACTTGACGCGACGGAAGAGTACGAGATCTACAAAACTTACAAAATAGAACAAGACAGAATATTGAACGATAAACTAACCTTTAAACCAAACACACTACACGAAACTGCCATTAAGTACCAACAAAAAACAACTGGATAAAAGAAGACAATATCACCGATACAGAAAAAGCTCAACAAGAAAATAAATTCCAACAACACAACATGAGACAAAGCTCGAATTTGACAACATGAACATCAAAACAAAGTGAATCGCTCGAGGATGGATTAAAGCTTCGAAACGCATCGCATAACTATAATTAAAATAAAAAAAGTTGTGATATTAAGTTTTTAATTTATAAAATTTAAATAAAATTAAAACATAAATTTGTATTTAATTTATTTATATATTTGTATTTAATTATTTTATGGAGACAAAAATCCCATAAAATGCATTATAGTATAGGTTATGTTGATATCTGCTACCCCCTTGATCGGAATTTTATTGCGTTGGAAGTTCATTAGCTGCACATCACATTTGTTCATGGTTGGCTTTGTAGTTGGCCACAATTTATCGAACACTCGAGTTGACATAATTGTGTATTTTTAGCCTGAATCGATCTTAAATTGATATGAGCGATTATTGATTTCAATTGTTGCTGCCTTCTTCAGCTCGCCCGAGGCGAATTTGATTTATTGCATGTGCTTTCGATTTTGTGCGTGGTGCTTTCGAATTCTTTTTTGGAAGAAGTTAGGTGCAGGCGAAACTCCGCTGCTGCGACAAACACGTTGGAGAAGACCCTTCGTTCCGCAAGAAGAGCAAATCGATTCTTGATAAGGGTATTGTGTTCGTGGGTGTTGGGCCCCACAACCGTTGCATGGTTTTAATCCGATTTTGCCTGTAGATGCCTTATGACGATGCTCAAATGAAATACTCTCCCCTTTTGCAATGAAATGTACTTGGTCAGGATGACGAATTTGCAAAGCGTTGTTGGAAGCGACTTCGGCGGTGGTGGCACGGTCAGTTACGGTTTGTAGCGTTAAATTGCTTTCAGCAAGAAGATTTCGTTGGAGAGGTGCATCACTTAGTCCACAGACCAAACGATCACGAAGCATACGATCGAGATCACTAAATTTGCAATCCACTGCCAGTTTCCGTAATGCAGCTACGTATCCAGAAAATCCTAAATCGGGTTGCTGATCTCGCTTGTGTATAGTGACCATCCGTCCCGCATTTGGCGGGACAGTCCCGCATTTTACATGCCTGTCCCGCGTCATAAACTGTCCCGCAAAATATCCCTCATTTACAGATTTGTTCCGCAAAGTCCTGCGAAATTAAAAATATACAAAAATAATGCAAATGTACATCAGCGTTTTCTGTGCTCAAGTACCTAAGTATTTTATCTAAAAATGAGGAGATGAAGTACCAATTAATAAAAAGAATTGATTAGAATATTTTGAATTATACATCATTTATGGACGCAAGAGAAAACCCAGTTGAGAGATCAAGCGGTATATGTAATCTATTGTTCTGTTAAAAATATTTTTCGATAGGTATAATTCCTGCTCCTTTTTTTATGATAAACACAAAATAATAGCGAAGTTTTGCAGAAAATTCACACAACTGAAAAATATAATTAGGTAATCGACATGCGCAGTTTACTTAGAGATGTGTTTTCTTTATTTTTGTATGAAATATGTTCATGGTATGAACTTTCAATTTGTGTGATTCCTTTTTAATCTAATTTCTTAATTTAATCTTAAATGCTTATTCAAATGTTCCTATGCATTAAAATTTTAACAAAAAAAAAATGAAGAATATACTTATAAAAAAAGAAACAATGTTATTTAAAAAAAAAAATGTTTACAAAGTGTCCCGCATTGTCTTCAAAAAATTATGGTCACTATACGCTTGTGGAATTTGAAATACGCAGTGATTTCCGAAGGCGGGGGAGAAAAATGATTTGTCAAAGTAGTCTTAACTTCAGCGACAGAAGGTCATTGAGTTGAGCCGCAGCTAAAGGGACTTTCTGACGAGTCTCAACCTGTACGTCAGTGGCTACCAAAAAGAGTTCAAATCGGGAGTAGTAAGAATTCCAGTTTTCGGTGTGTGTGAGATCAAATGGTTCTAAGCTGCCTACGTTCGACATGATGTGTTGATTTGGTGTATTTTTCTGATTATAAGGGGGAGTTGGCTCGTTTTTAAAAGTAATCTCTTCTTTAGAATTTGTAGGCATTAAATTTTGTACGCAGAATAAATTTGCACGTAATTTAATTTTTATTCTTTATTTGCTTTTGAAAAAAACTGAGACTGCGCCAATTTAATAAATACGAACAAATTATTCTTAATTCATTTATTAATTAACAAAACTAAATAATTAAAGAAATTCTAAAATGAACGACTGTATGATTCCAACTGAACTATCTTGTCACTTTGCAGCTGCATGAAAGCAAGTATATAACAAGACATTTTACATAAATTTTATGGATGTAAGCTCGTTAGCTCAGAATTTAATTAAAACCATTTGCGAAGTTGTGTTTAACTGATAAAACCAACGTTTTTTTTTTTAATCGGCGGAAAGTGATGAAGCTGAAGTACAGCTACATGTATCAATATTTTTTCTTGATATTCTGCTTTGACTTTATCCAACAGAAAACATACAAGTGAATCGTACAAAAAAGGGAAATTTTCATAATTTACAATAGTAGCAAAAATCTTTGTGGTACAGAAATGATAGTTACCTGTAAAATATTCTGGTAAGCTAATGTTTGTAGAATTGTAAACTTGTTTTTTCTTGGTACAGAACTGAAATGCGTCTAGTTTACCAAAGATTTAAAAAAATATTTGGTACACTTGTAAGTTTGTGGTACAGAATTAGAAAAAGACTTGTAATTTTCACACTGTTTAATTTTTGTACAATAGTAAAGTTAAAAATTTACTTGTAGCTTTCTAGTACACAATAAATTGTAATTGGTTAAAGATCACCTCGTGTAAAAGACTTGTAGTTTCTTGGTACAGGCCCCATGCATTCGTTATATTATCAAAGCTAAGATATTTAAAATGTTTTTATTTATTTTTCTTTGAACATATGCTAGGTAGCTAAGAACTGTTTGATTCTAAGAATCTTAAGTTAAGTTTGCTTACAAATGTTAGAGCTTTGCGTTATTCTATCAAAGCTTAATTTTGGATATATCTAAGGGGATTGTGTCATCAACTTTATATGGCACTTGCCAGAAATCTACTGTGTGGTCTAACGTCACCCAGATACCTTAAAACTGTTAAATAAACCGTGTCATTTAAGCAACAGTATCAAATATAGCTTTGTAGTAGCCCGTATTGTAATGGTAAGTGCGTTGGACTGTCACGCTGGAGGTCTGGGTTCACTTCCCAGGCTCGTGCACTTTAAAACTAAAAAGTTTTTTTTCAGGGCTACTGCCTCTTCCGAGGAATTGACAAATCCTCCAAGAGTATTACTTGTCATGAATAAGTGCTTCTCGTCTAGCCGTTCGGATTCAGCATTCAATTGTAGGTCCCTTCCATTCCTGTCGACACGCGCACACAGGAATGGTTCCGAGTTTTCACTAGGCCCTGGTTCTTCATGGGCCACTGCGCCATCCAATTAATTTTATTTTTTTTCAAATCTAGCATTTATACTTTGTTTGCGCAAATATTTAACAATATTTCTCAATCAGACAGACACATACACTGGGTCCTTACTTTACCTTAAAACTATAAAAATAAAAGTTCTATTGTACTATGACCTGATTTTTTCGATTATTGCTGGCTTTAAATGTCTGTCTGATGAATACGCCCCACTGAAAATTTCTGGCTGAAGAGAAATTATTTTTAAAACAGTTACCCATAGAATAAACAAAATTAGCTTTCCAACTATAACGTAAATGGAATTATGAATTTAGCAGACTTATGGCCAATTTCATAAACATTTAACTGGCTTTTTAATTTTTAAATGACGTATTTTGTTAAATTAAAAAAAAAAAAAAAAATTTGATCCCATCGCTAAATTTTGACATAACTAAGGTGAATACAGTCATCAAAATTAAACCTACACAGGAGCTCGTTTAAATTTTATACTACGTTTTCATTAGAGCCGAAATGAGGCTATTTCGAAATTTGGCAAAAAAGTGTTTTCATTATCAAATTTGCTAATTTCATTTGACATCTCATTTCATTTTGAATTTGGAATGGCAGTTAGCCGTTTATTTTTGTTGAATTCTGTTTTATGTTGTTGGGTATAAAGTGTATTGATATTTTCATGCAAAAGCTTTTAAGAGCTTTTGAAACTGATTTCCGCTGGATGCATTCACCTAATTTCGTGCGAATGATGTTGAAATTACCTCATTTCGAGATGTGATTTTGAATGGGAAATTAGGTAATTTCGGATCTCATTTGGAAATTTGCAAGGAAATAACCTCATTTGGATGAGTGAAAACGGCATATAAACTAGTGGATACATTTTGACGTTTGTATTGAGCTTCTTGCACATTACTTACCCCATAGACCTATTATACCTGAACTGCCAGGAGCCAACATCACGATGGTTCCATTTATTTAAACAAAAATCGATAGACTAGCGGCAATTTGAAAACGACTTAGGCCTTACTTATTCACTCATAGTTGAACATAACTTTGGGATTTTTACAGTCAACTTGAGAAGTAGTTTTTATTCACTTGAAGTTTTCAACTTTTGATTTTTAACTCTAGAGTTGATTAACGAAATAGTAGAAGTGAGCGAGTAAACTTGGGAATTTCCATCAATTCTGTTTATTCATTCATGATATTCAGTTGTGTAAACTCTTCGCTTTTGACTTCGAAAGAAAAAAAATCTTAAAATAAATAATAATTAAATAAAAATGGAGCTCTGTTTCAATTGGAATAATAAAATAAAAAATGTTTCGTGCAAATTACCTACTTCTGGGAGAATTGGGCGTCATCTTTTTGGAGGAGCGAAGATGATGCAGAGGAAGAAAATGTATCCCTTGAAAGGCGGCAATATAAATTGCTTCCCCGCGTTGTTATCGATAAATAGGACGACCATGATTTCGTTCTCGCCTCTCTAAAGCAACGACAATTATGGTTTTTGTTTATTTAATAAAGGATTCATTGCCTTTTGACGAAAGACGTTACGGAAAATATTGGGTTGAAAAAACAAAAACAGGTTCTCGTCCGATCACCGAAATCAAGCATCTTCGGGCGCGGTTAGTACTTAGATGGAGGACCGCATGAGCAATGAGTTTTTATTTTCTATGTATTCTTTTGACTCCGCGCTTCCGACGAATGAAAAATTCCAATTATTCGGGAAAAATAAGAAATCGACAATAATGGTTCATCTCGAGTATTTTTTGAAAAAAAAATCTAAATATTTTGAATATCTAAAATGAATAAAGAAACATATTGTGTGTCATGCTTAAGGGTAGGTTTCCCTTGCATTTTTATGTTAGTGCGTTTACTGATTGTTACATAACTTTGTTATTTGTGAAGGTAATTTGGCTTTTTTGGTAATAAATAAATATACGCACATACATACATCATTAAAAATTATATAAATAGTAAATTCAATACTTTTATGAAGAGAAGAAGTGATTTATTTTTTTATAAAATGGGACTCAATTTTTCAAAAAAAAAAAAGGGCTGCTATTACAATACATTTTTTATTATTTTTTTTGGTTTTGTGAAAAAGGTTAACATGTTTTAGGGTTTAACCCTTTAAAAATACTTGGAAAAAAAAATTTGGAATTGTTGAAATTATATCACTTTGAACGAACGTTTTTCAGTATAACTTTTACATTTTTCATTTTTTTCCAATGAAGTAAAAGAAGGATTATAGAATATGAACTCAGGCACACAGTGAATTCTTTTGAATTCATGTGTAGCTTGTTAAACAGGGTGTTTTAACAGAAAAATTGAAATATTACCATTTTTTAACTTCAGAGTCATGGGCTTCCCAGGTTTAACTTTAATATTTTTGATGTTCATTCTTATAATTAGTCTTTTAAATTATCTTAGGCATACAATTTATTAAATTTTCTCATTAAAAATAGCCATTTAACATTTCAAGATTTGCAATGTTACTGTGATATTTTTTCTATTAGTTTCAATAATAAAAAGTCATTACATCCATTAGTTTTTTTTTATATAAATTTTCGAAAAAAAGGTCTTTTTTTGCGTTTTTATACCAAAAAATTCTTTCCACACGCACACAAAGAAGTTTGCAGTTCGGAAGAAATCCGCTGCAGTAACAGCGCCAACTCTCTTTGGTCTTTCTCCAAAACCTATATCGCAGGGAGTTCTTCCTTAAGTATTTTTCGAAACTCTAACAGTTTACCATTGTGGAGTTTAAGGAAATATCCTTTCCATCAGAACCCATCCCAGAACTATTTTGTTTTTTGCTTTGTGGTTGAAAAGGATCTACGGATGGGGATATCTGTCCTGTAGGTCTTTTAGCTTTACCCCTTGTATATGAAAACCATAGTACTATCATGGACAACATTTTTTAGATCAACAATGCTTCGTTAGTGGCGCCACTTTAGGTCGGCGGAGACTTCCATTTTTGGGAGACTTCCATTTTTAGAGAATCGAAACTAGGTAGTTAGAGAAGGAGGTGTATTTTTTTCGATTCTGGTAAGAATCAAATGGAGTAAGCGAGATTACCAATCGAAGTTTTTTTAAACGTGAATTTTGCCGCTCATTTGGTATTTGGTTGCTGTTCTAAGATGCCCACACTTTGGGAGCTGCTATTGTTGCTCGGTTCGCCTTATTATACTTGATTTGTTTTTTGATGATGGAGTTGTTATTTTCTCTTTTCCTTATTTTAAAGATGAGCACAGGAAACTATTTTACTGCACTAATGTATTTATTTATTTTGATTTATCTCGAAATATTGAAAATCAAATATTTTTTTGCACAGCTTGTTGACAAATTGCTTGTGACAGGACCAGGGTTCCCACTCTCTTCACTACAATACGAATTTAAAAAACTAAATATAATACTTGACGCGACGGAAGAGTACGAGATCTACAAAACTTACAAAATAGAACAAGACAGAATATTGAACGATAAACTAACCTTTAAACCAAACACACTACACGAAACTGCCATTAAGTACCAACAAAAAACAACTGGATAAAAGAAGACAATATCACCGATACAGAAAAAGCTCCACAAGAAAATAAATTCCAACAACACAACATGAGACAAAGCTCGAATTTGACAACATGAACATCAAAACAAAGTGAATCGCTCGAGGATGGATTAAAGCTTCGAAACGCATCGCATAACTATAATTAAAATAAAAAAAGTTGTGATATTAAGTTTTTAATTTATAAAATTTAAATAAAATTAAAACATAAATTTGTATTTAATTTATTTATATATTTGTATTTAATTATTTTATGGAGACAAAAATCCCATAAAATGCATTATAGTATAGGTTATGTTGATATCTGCTACCCCCTTGATCGGAATTTTATTGCGTTGGAAGTTCATTAGCTGCACATCACATTTGTTCATGGTTGGCTTTGTAGTTGGCCACAATTTATCGAACACTCGAGTTGACATAATTGTGTATTTTTAGCCTGAATCGATCTTAAATTGATATGAGCGATTATTGATTTCAATTGTTGCTGCCTTCTTCAGCTCGCCCGAGGGCGAATTTGATTTATTGCATGTGCTTTCGATTTTGTGCGTGGTGCTTTCGAATTCTTTTTTGGAAGAAGTTAGGTGCAGGCGAAACTCCGCTGCTGCGACAAACACGTTGGAGAAGACCCTTCGTTCCGCAAGAAGAGCAAATCGATTCTTGATAAGGGTATTGTGTTCGTGGGTGTTGGGCCCCACAACCGTTGCATGGTTTTAATCCGATTTTGCCTGTAGATGCCTTATGACGATGCTCAAATGAATTACTCTCCCCTTTTGCAATGAAATGAACTTGGTCAGGATGACGAATTTGCAAAGCGTTGTTGGAAGCGACTTCGGCGGTGGTGGCACGGTCAGTTACGGTTTGTAGCGTTAAATTGCTTTCAGCAAGAAGATTTCGTTGGAGTGGTGCATCACTTAGTCCACAGACCAAACGATCACGAAGCATACGATCGAGATCACTAAATTTGCAATCCACTGCCAGTTTCCGTAATGCAGCTACGTATCCAGAAAATCCTAAATCGGGTTGCTGATCTCGCTTGTGTATAGTGACCATCCGTCCCGCATTTTACATGCCTGCCCCGCGTCATAAACTGTCCCGCAAAATATCCCTCATTTACAGATTTGTCCCGCAAAGTCCTGCGAAATTAAAAATATACAAAAATAATGCAAATGTACATCAGCGTTTTCTGTGCTCAAGTACCTAAGTATTTTATCTAAAAATGAGGAGATGAAGTACCAATTAATAAAAAGAATTGATTAGAATATTTTGAATTATACATCATTTATGGACGCAAGAGAAAACCCAGTTGAGAGATCAAGCGGTATATGTAATCTATTGTTCTGTTAAAAATATTTTTCGTTAGGTATAATTCCTGCTCCTTTTTTTTATGATAAACACAAAATAACACAAAGTTTTGCAGAAAATTCACACAACTGAAAAATATAATTAGGTAATCGACATGCGCAGTTTACTTAGAGATGTGTTTTCTTTATTTTTGTATGAAATATGTTCATGGTATGAACTTTCAATTTGTGTGATTCCTTTTTAATCTAATTTCTTAATTTAATCTTAAATGCTTATTCAAATGTTCCTATGCATTAAAATTTTAACAAAAAAAAAAATGAAGAATATACTTATAAAAAAAGAAACAATGTTATGTAAAAAAAAAATGTTTACAAAGTGTCCCGCATTGTCTTCAAAAAATTATGGTCACTATACGCTTGTGGAATTTGAAATACGCAGTGATTTCCGAAGGCGGGGGAGAAAAATGATTTGTCAAAGTAGTCTTAACTTCAGCGACAGAAGGTCATTGAGTTGAGCCCCAGCTAAAGGGACTTTCTGCCGAGTCTCAACCTGTACGTCAGTGGCTACCAAAAAGAGTTCAAATCGGGAGTAGTAAGAATTCCAGTTTTCGGTGTGTGTGAGATCAAATGGTTCTAAGCTGCCTACGTTCGACATGATGTGTTGATTTGGTGTATTTTTCTGATTATAAGGGGGAGTTGGCTCGTTTTTAAAAGTAATCTCTTCTTTAGAATTTGTAGGCATTAAATTTTGTACGCAGAATAAATTTGCACGTAATTTAATTTTTATTCTTTATTTGCTTTTGAAAAAACTGAGACTGCGCCAATTTAATAAATACGAACAAATTATTCTTAATTCATTTATTAATTAACAAAACTAAATAATTAAAGAAATTCTAAAATGAACGACTGTATGATTCCAACTGAACTATCTTGTCACTTTGCAGCTGCATGAAAGCAAGTATATAACAAGACATTTTACATAAATTTTATGGATGTAAGCTCGTTAGCTCAGAATTTAATTAAAACCATTTGCGAAGTTGTGTTTAACTGATAAAACCAACGTTTTTTTTTTTAATCGGCGGAAAGTGATGAAGCTGAAGTACAGCTACATGTATCAATATTTTTTCGAAAACATACAAGTGAATCGTACAAAAAAGGGAAATTTTCATAATTTACAATAGTAGCAAAAATCTTTGTGGTACAGAAATGATAGTTACCTGTAAAATATTCTGGTAAGCTAATGTTTGTAGAATTGTAAACTTGTTTTTTCTTGGTACAGAACTGAAATGCGTCTAGTTTACCAAAGATTTAAAAAAATATTTGGTACACTTGTAAGTTTGTGGTACAGAATTAGAAAAAGACTTGTAATTTTCACACTGTTTAATTTTTGTACAATAGTAAAGTTAAAAATTTACTTGTAGCTTTCTGGTACACAATAAATTGTAATTGGTTAAAGATCACCTCGTGTAAAAGACTTGTAGTTTCTTGGTACAGGCCCTATGCATTCGTTATATTATCAAAGCTAAGATTTTTTAAATGTTTTTATTTATTTTTCTTTGAACATATGCTAGGTAGCTAAGAACTGTTTGATCTTAAGTTAAGTTTGCTTACAAATGTTAGAACTTTGCGTTATTCTATCAAAGCTGAATTTTGGATATATCTAAGGCGATTGTGTCATCAACTTTATATGACACTTGCCAGAAATCTTCTGTGTGGTTTAACGTCACCCAGATACCTTAAAACTGTTAAATAAACCGTGTCATTTAAGCAACAGTATCAAATATAACTTTGTAGTAGCCCGTATCGTAATGGTAAGTTCACTTCCCAGCCTCGTGCACCTTAAAACTAAAAAGTTTTTTTCAGGGCTACTGCCTCTTCCGAGGAATTGACAAATCCTCCAAGAGTATTACTTGTCATGAATAAGTGCTTCTCGTCTAGCCGTTCGGATTCAGCATTCAATTGTAGGTCCCTTCCATTCCTGTCAACACGCTCACACAGGAATGGTTCCGAGTTTTCACTAGGCCCTGGTTCTTCATGGGCCACTGCGCCATCCAATTAATTTTTTTTTTTTCAAATCTAGCATTTATACTTTGTTTGCGCAAATATTTAACAATATTTCTCAATCAGACAGACACTTACAGTGGGTCCTTACTTTACCTTAAAACTATAAAAATAAAAGTTCTATTGTACTATGACCTGATTTTTTCGATTATTTAAGCTGGTTTTAAATGTCTGTCTGATGAATACGCCCCACTGAAAATTTCGGGCTGAAGAGAAATTATTTTTTAAACAGTTACCCATAGAATAAACAAAATTAGCTTTACAACTATAACGTAAATAGAATTATGAATTTAGCAGACTTATGGCCAAGTTCATAAACATTTAACTGGCTTTTTAATTTTTAAATGACGTATTTTGTTAAATTAAAAATGGAAAACAAATATTAAAAAACAACGGCAACACTTACAATAAAGGACTATACCGGTTTTGAAAGCCAGAAATCTGTTCTTTAGTGTCAATTGCGTTAAAAGTGCGTTAAATTTGATCCCATCGCTAAATTTTGACATAACTAAGGTGAATACAGTCATCAAAATTTAACCTACTCAGGAGCTCGTTTAAATTTTATACTACGTTTTCATTAGAGCCGAAATGAGGTTATTTCGAAATTTGGCAAAAAAGTGTTTTCATTATCAAATTTGCTAATTTCATTTGACATCTCATTTCATTTTGAATTTGGAATGGCAGTTAGCTGTTTATTTTTGTTGAATTCTGTTTTATGTTGTTGGGTATATAGTGTATTGATATTTTCATGCAAAAGCTTTTAAGAGCTTTTGAAACTGATTTCCGCTGGATGCATTCACCTAATTTCGTGCGAATGATGTTGAAATAACCTCATTTCGAGATGTGATTTTGAATGGGAAATTTCGGATCTCATTTGGAAATTTGCAAGGAAATAACCTTATTTGGACGAGTGAAATGGCATATAAACTAGTGGATACATTTTGACGTTTGTATTGAGCTTCTTGCACATTACTTACTCCATAGACCTATTATACCTGAACTGCTAGGAGCCAACATCACGATGGTTCCATTTATTAAAACAAAAATCGATAGACTAGCGGCAATTTGAAAACGACTTAGGCCTTACTTATTCACTCATAGTTGAACATAACTTTGGGATTTTTACAGTCAACTTGAGAAGTAGTTTTTATTCACTTGAAGTTTTCAACTTTTGATTTTTAACTCTAGAGTTGATCAACGAAATAGTAGAAGTTTGCGAGTAAACTTGGGAATTTCCATCATTTCTGTTTATTCATTCATGATATTCAGTTGTGTAAACTCTTCGCTTTTGACTTCGAAAGAAAAAAAATCTTAAAATAAATAATAATTAAATAAAAATGGAGCTCTGTTTCAATTGGAATAATAAAATAAAAAATGTTTCGTGCAAATTACCTACTTCTGGGAGAAATGGGCGTCATCTTTTTGGAGGAGCGAAGATGATGCAGAGGAAGAAAATGTATCCCTTGAAAGGCGGCAATATAAATTGCTTCCCCGCGTTGTTATCGATAAATAGGACGACCATGATTTCGTTCTCGCCTCTCTAAAGCAACGACAATTATGGTTTTTGTTTATTTAATAAAAGATTCATTGCCTTTTGACGAAAGACGTTACGGAAAATATTGGGTTGAACAAACAAAAACAGGTTCTCGTCCGATCACCGAAATCAAGCATCTTCGGGCGTGGTTAGTACTTAGATGGAGGACCGCATGAGCAATGAGTTTTTTTTTCTATGTATTCTTTTGACTCCGCGCTTCCGACGAATGAAAAATTGCAATTATTCGGAAAAAATAAGAAATCGACAATAATGGTTCATCTCGAGTATTTTTTGAAAAAAAAAAATCTAAATATTTTGAATATCTAAAATGAATAAAGAAACATATTGTGTGTCATGCTAAGGATAGGTTTCCCTTGCATTTTTATGTTAGTGCGTTGACTGATTGTTACATAACTTTGTTATTTGTGAAGGTAATTTGGCTTTTTTGGTAATAAATAAATATACGCACATACGTACATCATTAAAAATTATATAAATAGTAAATTCAATACTTTTATGAAGAGAAGAAGTGATCTATTTTTTTTATAAAATGGGACTCAATTTTTCAAAATATAGAGCTGCTATTACAATACATTTTTTATTATTTTTTTTTGGTTTTGTGAAAAAAGTAAACATGTTTTAGGGATTAACCCGTTAAAAATACTTGGAGAAAAAAAAATTTAAATTGTTGAAATTATATCACTTTGAACGAACGTTTTTCAGTATAACTTTTACATTTTTTTCCAATGAAGTAAAAGAAGGATTATAGAATATGAACTCAGGCACACAGTGAATTCTTTTGAATTCATGTGTAGCTTGTTAAACAGGGTGTTTTAACAGAAAAATTGAAATATTACCATTTTATAACTTCAGAGTCATGGGCTTCCCAGGTTTAACTTTAATATTTTTGATGTTCATTCTTATAATTAGTCTTTTAAATTATCTTAGGCATAAAATTTATTAAATTTTCTCATTAAAAATAGCAATTTAACATTTCAAGATTTGCAATGTTACTGTGAAAAAAGGAGAATCTTTACAGATTTAAATTATTTTTATTATTTTTTTTTGATATTTTTTCTATTAGATTCAATTAAAAAAAGTCATTACAGCCATTAGTTTTTTTTTATATAAATTTTCGAAAAAAAGGTCTTTTTTGCGTTTTTATACCAAAAAATTCTTTCCACACGCACACAAAGAAGTTTGCAGTTCGGAAGAAATCCGCTGCAGTAACAGCGCCAACTCTCTTTGGTCTTTCTCCAAAACCTATATCGCAGGGAGTTCTTCCTTAAGTATTTTTCGAAACTCCAACAGTTTACCATTGTGGAGTTTAAGGAAATATCCTTTCCATCAGAACCCATCCCAGAACTATTTTGTTTTTTGCTTTGTGGTTGAAAAGGATCTACGGATGGGGATATCTGTCCTGTAGGTCTTTTAGCTTTACCCCTTGTATATGAAAACCATAGTACTATCATGGACAACATTTTTTAGATCAACAATGCTTCGTTAGTGGCGCCACTTTAGGTCGGCGGAGACTTCCATTTTTGGGAGACTTCCATTTTTAGAGAATCGAAACTAGGTAGTTAGAGAAGGAGGTGTATTTTTTTCGATTCTGGTAAGAATCAAATGGAGTAAGCGAGATTACCAATCGAAGTTTTTTTAAACGTGAATTTTGCCGCTCATTTGGTATTTGGTTGCTGTTCTAAGATGCCCACACTTTGGGAGCTGCTATTGTTGCTCGGTTCGCCTTATTATACTTGATTTGTTTTTTGATGATGGAGTTGTTATTTTCTCTTTTCCTTATTTTAAAGATGAGCACAGGAAACTATTTTACTGCACTAATGTATTTATTTATTTTGATTTATCTCGAAATATTGAAAATCAAATATTTTTTTGCACAGCTTGTTGACAAATTGCTTGTGACAGGACCAGGGTTCCCACTCTCTTCACTACAATACGAATTTAAAAAACTAAATATAATACTTGACGCGACGGAAGAGTACGAGATCTACAAAACTTACAAAATAGAACAAGACAGAATATTGAACGATAAACTAACCTTTAAACCAAACACACTACACGAAACTGCCATTAAGTACCAACAAAAAACAACTGGATAAAAGAAGACAATATCACCGATACAGAAAAAGCTCCACAAGAAAATAAATTCCAACAACACAACATGAGACAAAGCTCGAATTTGACAACATGAACATCAAAACAAAGTGAATCGCTCGAGGATGGATTAAAGCTTCGAAACGCATCGCATAACTATAATTAAAATAAAAAAAGTTGTGATATTAAGTTTTTAATTTATAAAATTTAAATAAAATTAAAACATAAATTTGTATTTAATTTATTTATATATTTGTATTTAATTATTTTATGGAGACAAAAATCCCATAAAATGCATCATAGTATAGGTTATGTTGATATCTGCTACCCCCTTGATCGGAATTTTATTGCGTTGGAAGTTCATTAGCTGCACATCACATTTGTTCATGGTTGGCTTTGTAGTTGGCCACAATTTATCGAACACTCGAGTTGACATAATTGTGTATTTTTAGCCTGAATCGATCTTAAATTGATATGAGCGATTATTGATTTCAATTGTTGCTGCCTTCTTCAGCTCGCGCGAAGGCGAATTTGATTTATTGGATGTGCTTTCGATTTTGTGCGTGGTGCTTTCGAATTCTTTTTGGAAGAAGTTAGGTGCAGGCGAAACTCCACTGCTGCGACAAACACGTTGGAGAAGACCCTTCGTTCCGCAAGAAGAGCAAATCGATTCTTGATAAGGGCATTGTGTTCGTGGGTGTTGGGCCCCACAACCGTTGCATGGTTTTAATCCGATTTTGCCTGTAGATGTCTTATGACGATGCTGAAATGAATTACTCTCCCCTTTTGCAATTAAATGTACTTGGTCAGGATGACGAATTTGCAAAGCGTTGTTGGAAGCGACTTCGGCGGTGGTGGCACGGTCAGTTACGGTTTGTAGCGTTAAATTGCCTTCAGCAAGAAGATTTCGTTGGAGTGGTGCATCACTTAGTCCACAGACCAAACGATCACGAAGCATACGATCGAGATCACTAAATTTGAAATCCACTGCCAGTTTCCGTAATGCAGCTACGTATCCAGAAAATCCTAAATCGGGATCTCGCTTGTGTATAGTGACCATCCGTCCCGCATTTTACATGCCTGCCCCGCGTCATAAACTGTCCCGCAAAATATCCCTCATTTACAGATTTGTCCCGCAAAGTCCTGCGAAATTAAAAATTAATCAGCGTTTTCTGTGCTCAAGTACCTAAGTATTTTATCTAAAAATGAGGAGATGAAGTACCAATTAATAAAAAGAATTGATTAGAATATTTTGAATTATACATCATTTATGGACGCAAGAGAAAACCCAGTTGAGAGATCAAGCGGTATATGTAATCTATTGTTCTGTTAAAAATATTTTTCGTTAGGTATAATTCCTGCTCCTTTTTTTTATGATAAACACAAAATAACACAAAGTTTTGCAGAAAATTCACACAACTGAAAAATATAATTAGGTAATCGACATGCGCAGTTTACTTAGAGATGTGTTTTCTTTATTTTTGTATGAAATATGTTCATGGTATGAACTTTCAATTTGTGTGATTCCTTTTTAATCTAATTTCTTAATTTAATCTTAAATGCTTATTCAAATGTTCCTATGCATTAAAATTTTAACAAAAAAAAAAAATGAAGAATATACTTATAAAAAAAGAAACAATGTTATTTAAAAAAAAAATGTTTACAAAGTGTCCCGCATTGTCTTCAAAAAATTATGGTCACTATACGCTTGTGGAATTTGAAATACGCAGTGATTTCCGAAGGCGGGGGAGAAAAATGATTTGTCAAAGTAGTCTTAACTTCAGCGACAGAAGGTCATTGAGTTGAGCCCCAGCTAAAGGGACTTTCTGACGAGTCTCAACCTGTACGTCAGTGGCTACCAAAAAGAGTTCAAATCGGGAGTAGTAAGAATTCCAGTTTTCGGTGTGTGTGAGATCAAATGGTTCTAAGCTGCCTACGTTCGACATGATGTGTTGATTTGGTGTATTTTTCTGATTATAAGGGGGAGTTGGCTCGTTTTTAAAAGTAATCTCTTCTTTAGAATTTGTAGGCATTAAATTTTGTACGCAGAATAAATTTGCACGTAATTTAATTTTTATTCTTTATTTGCTTTTGAAAAAACTGAGACTGCGCCAATTTAATAAATACGAACAAATTATTCTTAATTCATTTATTAATTAACAAAACTAAATAATTAAAGAAATTCTAAAATGAACGACTGTATGATTCCAACTGAACTATCTTGTCACTTTGCAGCTGCATGAAAGCAAGTATATAACAAGACATTTTACATACATTTTATGGATGTAAGCTCGTTAGCTCAGAATTTAATTAAAACCATTTGCGAAGTTGTGTTTAACTGATAAAACCAACGTTTTTTTTTTTAATCGGCGGAAAGTGATGAAGCTGAAGTACAGCTACATGTATCAATATTTTTTCGAAAACATACAAGTGAATCGTACAAAAAAGGGAAATTTTCATAATTTACAATAGTAGCAAAAATCTTTGTGGTACAGAAATGATAGTTACCTGTAAAATATTCTGGAAAGCTAATGTTTGTAGAATTGTAAACTTGTTTTTTCTTGGTACAGAACTGAAATGCGTCTAGTTTACCAAAGATTTAAAAAAATATTTGGTACACTTGTAAGTTTGTGGTACAGAATTAGAAAAAGACTTGTAATTTTCACACTGTTTAATTTTTGTACAATAGTAAAGTTAAAAATTTACTTGTAGCTTTCTGGTACACAATAAATTGTAATTGGTTAAAGATCACCTCGTGTAAAAGACTTGTAGTTTCTTGGTACAGGCCCCATGCATTCGTTATATTATCAAAGCTAAGATTTTTTAAATGTTTTTATTTATTTTTCTTTGAACATATGCTAGGTAGCTAAGAACTGTTTGATCTTAAGTTAAGTTTGCTTACAAATGTTAGAACTTTGCGTTATTCTATCAAAGCTGAATTTTGGATATATCTAAGGCGATTGTGTCATCAACTTTATATGACACTTGCCAGAAATCTTCTGTGTGGTTTATCGTCACCCAGATACCTTAAAACTGTTAAATAAACCGTGTCATTTAAGCAACAGTATCAAATATAACTTTGTAGTAGCCCGTATCGTAATGGTAAGTTCACTTCCCAGCCTCGTGCACCTTAAAACTAAAAAGTTTTTTTCAGGGATACTGCCTCTTCCGAGGAATTGACAAATCCTCCAAGAGTATTACTTGTCATGAATAAGTGCTTCTCGTCTAGCCGTTCGGATTCAGCATTCAATTGTAGGTCCCTTCCATTCCTGTCAACACGCTCACACAGGAATGGTTCCGAGTTTTCACTAGGCCCTGGTTCTTCATGGGCCACTGCGCCATCCAATTAATTTTTTTTTTTCAAATCTAGCATTTATACTTTGTTTGCGCAAATATTTAACAATATTTCTCAATCAGACAGACACTTACAGTGGGACCTTACTTTACCTTAAAACTATAAAAATAAAAGTTCTATTGTACTATGACCTGATTTTTTCGATTATTTAAGCTGGTTTTAAATGTCTGTCTGATGAATACGCCCCACTGAAAATTTCTGGCTGAAGAGAAATTATTTTTTAAACAGTTACCCATAGAATAAACAAAATTAGCTTTACAACTATAACGTAAATAGAATTATGAATTTAGCAGACTTATGGCCAAGTTCATAAACATTTAACTGGCTTTTTAATTTTTAAATGACGTATTTTGTTAAATTAAAAATGGAAAAAAAATATTAAAAAACAACGGCAACACTTACAATAAAGGACTATACCGGTTTTGAAAGCCAGAAATCTGTTCTTTAGTGTCAATTGCGTTAAAAGTGCGTTAAATTTGATCCCATCGCTAAATTTTGACATAACTAAGGTGAATACAGTCATCAAAATTTAACCTACTCAGGAGCTCGTTTAAATTTTATACTACGTTTTCATTAGAGCCGAAATGAGGTTATTTCGAAATTTGGCAAAAAAGTGTTTTCATTATCAAATTTGCTAATTTCATTTGACATCTCATTTCATTTTGAATTTGGAATGGCAGTTAGCTGTTTATTTTTGTTGAATTCTGTTTTATGTTGTTGGGTATATAGTGTATTGATATTTTCATGCAAAAGCTTTTAAGAGCTTTTGAAACTGATTTCCGCTGGATGCATTCACCTAATTTCGTGCGAATGATGTTGAAATAACCTCATTTCGAGATGTGATTTTGAACGGGAAATTTCGGATCTCATTTGGAAATTTGCAAGGAAATAACCTTATTTGGACGAGTGAAATGGCATATAAACTAGTGGATACATTTTGACGTTTGTATTGAGCTTCTTGCACATTACTTACCCCATAGACCTATTATAACTGAACTGCTAGGAGCCAACATCACGATGGTTCCATTTATTAAAACAAAAATCGATAGACTAGCGGCAATTTGAAAACGACTTAGGCCTTACTTATTCACTCATAGTTGAACATAACTTTGGGATTTTTACAGTCAACTTGAGAAGTAGTTTTTATTCACTTGAAGTTTTCAACTTTTGATTTTTAACTCTAGAGTTGATCAACGAAATAGTAGAAGTTTGCGAGTAAACTTGGGAATTTCCATCATTTCTGTTTATTCATTCATGATATTCAGTTGTGTAAACTCTTCGCTTTTGACTTCGAAAGAAAAAAAATCTTAAAATAAATAATAATTAAATAAAAATGGAGCTCTGTTTCAATTGGAATAATAAAATAAAAAATGTTTCGTGCAAATTACCTACTTCTGGGAGAAATGGGCGTCATCTTTTTGGAGGAGCGAAGATGATGCAGAGGAAGAAAATGTATCCCTTGAAAGGCGGCAATATAAATTGCTTCCCCGCGTTGTTATCGATAAATAGGACGACCATGATTTCGTTCTCGCCTCTCTAAAGCAACGACAATTATGGTTTTTGTTTATTTAATAAAAGATTCATTGCCTTTTGACGAAAGACGTTACGGAAAATATTGGGTTGAACAAACAAAAACAGGTTCTCGTCCGATCACCGAAATCAAGCATCTTCGGGCGTGGTTAGTACTTAGATGGAGGACCGCATGAGCAATGAGTTTTTTTTTCTATGTATTCTTTTGACTCCGCGCTTCCGACGAATGAAAAATTGCAATTATTCGGAAAAAATAAGAAATCGACAATAATGGTTCATCTCGAGTATTTTTTGAAAAAAAAAAATCTAAATATTTTGAATATCTAAAATGAATAAAGAAACATATTGTGTGTCATGCTAAGGATAGGTTTCCCTTGCATTTTTATGTTAGTGCGTTGACTGATTGTTACATAACTTTGTTATTTGTGAAGGTAATTTGGCTTTTTTGGTAATAAATAAATATACGCACATACGTACATCATTAAAAATTATATAAATAGTAAATTCAATACTTTTATGAAGAGAAGAAGTGATCTATTTTTTTTATAAAATGGGACTCAATTTTTCAAAATATAGAGCTGCTATTACAATACATTTTTTATTATTTTTTTTTGGTTTTGTGAAAAAAGTAAACATGTTTTAGGGATTAACCCGTTAAAAATACTTGGAGAAAAAAAATTTTAAATTGTTGAAATTATATCACTTTGAACGAACGTTTTTCAGTATAACTTTTACATTTTTCATTTTTTTCCAATGAAGTAAAAGAAGGATTATAGAATATGAACTCAGGCACACAGTGAATTCTTTTGAATTCATGTGTAGCTTGTTAAACAGGGTGTCTTAACAGAAAAATTGAAATATTACCATTTTTTAACTTCAGAGTCATGGGCTTCCCAGGTTTAACTTTAATATTTTTGATGTTCATTCTTATAATTAGTCTTTTAAATTATCTTAGGCATAAAATTTATTAAATTTTCTCATTAAAAATAGCAATTTAACATTTCAAGATTTGCAATGTTACTGTGAAAAAAGGAGAATCTTTACAGATTTAAATTATTTTTATTATTTTTTTTTGATATTTTTTCTATTAGATTCAATTAAAAAAAGTCATTACATCCATTAGTTTTTTTTTATATAAATTTTCGAAAAAAAGGTCTTTTTTGCGTTTTTATACCAAAAAATTCTTTCCACACGCACACAAAGAAGTTTGCAGTTCGGAAGAAATCCGCTGCAGTAACAGCGCCAACTCTCTTTGGTCTTTCTCCAAAACCTATATCGCAGGGAGTTCTTCCTTAAGTATTTTTCGAAACTCCAACAGTTTACCATTGTGGAGTTTAAGGAAATATCCTTTCCATCAGAACCCATCCCAGAACTATTTTGTTTTTTGCTTTGTGGTTGAAAAGGATCTACGGATGGGGATATCTGTCCTGTAGGTCTTTTAGCTTTACCCCTTGTATATGAAAACCATAGTACTATCATGGACAACATTTTTTAGATCAACAATGCTTCGTTAGTGGCGCCACTTTAGCTCGGCGGAGACTTCCATTTTTGGGAGACAATTATCGGCGGAGACTTCAATTTTTGGGAGACTTCCATTTTTAGAGAATCGAAACTAGGTAGTTAGAGAAAGAGGTGTATTTTTTTCGATTCTGGTAAGAATCAAATGGAGTAAGCGAGATTACCAATCGAAGTTTTTTTAAACGTGAATTTTGCCGCTTATTTGGTATTTGGTTGCTGTTCTAAGTTGCCCACACTTGGGGAGCTGCTATTGTTGCTCGGTTCGCCTTATTATACTTGATTTGTTTTTTGATGATGGAGTTGTTATTTTCTCTTTTCCTTATTTTAAAGATAAGCACAGGAAACTATTTTACTGCACTAATGTATTTATTTATTTTGATTTATCTCGAAATATTGAAAATCAAATATTTTTTTGCAGAGCTTGTTGACAAATTGCTTGTGACAGGACCAGGGTTCCCACTCTCTTCACTACAATACGAATTTAAAAAAACTAAATATAATACTTGACGCGACGGAAGAGTACGAGATCTACAAAACTTACAAAATAGAACAAGACAGAATATTGAACGATAAACTAACCTTTAAACCAAACACACTACACGAAACTGCCATTAAGTACCAACAAAAAACAACTGGATAAAAGAAGACAATATCACCGAAGACAATATCACAAGAAAATAAATTCCAACAACACAACATGAGACAAAGCTCGTATTTGACAACATGAACATCAAAACAAAGTGAATCGCTCGAGGATGGATTAAAGCTTCGAAACGCATCGCATAACTATAATTAAAATAAAAAAAGTTGTGATATTAAGTTTTTAATTTATAAAATTTAAATAAAATTAAAACATAAATTTGTATTTAATTTATTTATATATTTGTATTTAATTATTTTATGGAGACAAAAATCCCATAAAATGCATTATAGTATAGGTTATGTTGATATCTGCTACCCCCTTGATCGGAATTTTATTGCGTTGGAAGTTCATTAGCTGCACATCACATTTGTTCATGGTTGGCTTTGTAGTTGGCCACAATTTATCGAACACTCGAGTTGACATAATTGTGTATTTTTAGCCTGAATCGATTTTAAATTGATATGAGCGATTATTGATTTCAATTGTTGCTGCCTTCTTCAGCTCGCGCGAAGGCGAATTTGATTTATTGGATGTGCTTTCGATTTTGTGCGTGGTGCTTTCGAATTCTTTTTGGAAGAAGTTAGGTGCAGGCGAAACTCCACTGCTGCGACAAACACGTTGGAGAAGACCCTTCGTTCCGCAAGAAGAGCAAATCGATTCTTGATAAGGGCATTGTGTTCGTGGGTGTTGGGCCCCACAACCGTTGCATGGTTTTAATCCGATTTTGCCTGTAGATGTCTTATGACGATGCTGAAATGAATTACTCTCCCCTTTTGCAATTAAATGTACTTGGTCAGGATGACGAATTTGCAAAGCGTTGTTGGAAGCGACTTCGGCGGTGGTGGCACGGTCAGTTACGGTTTGTAGCGTTAAATTGCCTTCAGCAAGAAGATTTCGTTGGAGTGGTGCATCACTTAGTCCACAGACCAAACGATCACGAAGCATACGATCGAGATCACTAAATTTGAAATCCACTGCCAGTTTCCGTAATGCAGCTACGTATCCAGAAAATCCTAAATCGGGTTGCTGATCTCGCTTGTGTATAGTGACCATCCGTCCCGCATTTTACATGCCTGCCCCGCGTCATAAACTGTCCCGCAAAATATCCCTCATTTACAGATTTGTCCCGCAAAGTCCTGCGAAATTAAAAATATACAAAAATAATGCAAATGTACATCAGCGTTTTCTGTGCTCAAGTACCTAAGTATTTTATCTAAAAATGAGGAGATGAAGTACCAATTAATAAAAAGAATTGATTAGAATATTTTGAATTATACATCATTTATGGACGCAAGAGAAAACCCAGTTGAGAGATCAAGCGGTATATGTAATCTATTGTTCTGTTAAAAATATTTTTCGTTAGGTATAATTCCTGCTCCTTTTTTTTATGATAAACACAAAATAACACAAAGTTTTGCAGAAAATTCACACAACTGAAAAATATAATTAGGTAATCGACATGCGCAGTTTACTTAGAGATGTGTTTTCTTTATTTTTGTATGAAATATGTTCATGGTATGAACTTTCAATTTGTGTGATTCCTTTTTAATCTAATTTCTTAATTTAATCTTAAATGCTTATTCAAATGTTCCTATGCATTAAAATTTTAACAAAAAAAAAAATGAAGAATATACTTATAAAAAAAGAAACAATGTTATTTAAAAAAAAAATGTTTACAAAGTGTCCCGCATTGTCTTCAAAAAATTATGGTCACTATACGCTTGTGGAATTTGAAATACGCAGTGATTTCCGAAGGCGGGGGAGAAAAATGATTTGTCAAAGTAGTCTTAACTTCAGCGACAGAAGGTCATTGAGTTGAGCCCCAGCTAAAGGGACTTTCTGACGAGTCTCAACCTGTACGTCAGTGGCTACCAAAAAGAGTTCAAATCGGGAGTAGTAAGAATTCCAGTTTTCGGTGTGTGTGAGATCAAATGGTTCTAAGCTGCCTACGTTCGACATGATGTGTTGATTTGGTGTATTTTTCTGATTATAAGGGGGAGTTGGCTCGTTTTTAAAAGTAATCTCTTCTTTAGAATTTGTAGGCATTAAATTTTGTACGCAGAATAAATTTGCACGTAATTTAATTTTTATTCTTTATTTGCTTTTGAAAAAACTGAGACTGCGCCAATTTAATAAATACGAACAAATTATTCTTAATTCATTTATTAATTAACAAAACTAAATAATTAAAGAAATTCTAAAATGAACGACTGTATGATTCCAACTGAACTATCTTGTCACTTTGCAGCTGCATGAAAGCAAGTATATAACAAGACATTTTACATAAATTTTATGGATGTAAGCTCGTTAGCTCAGAATTTAATTAAAACCATTTGCGAAGTTGTGTTTAACTGATAAAACCAACGTTTTTTTTTTTAATCGGCGGAAAGTGATGAAGCTGAAGTACAGCTACATGTATCAATATTTTTTCTTGATATTCTGCTTTGACTTTATCCAACAGAAAACATACAAGTGAATCGTACAAAAAAGGGAAATTTTCATAATTTACAATAGTAGCAAAAATCTTTGTGGTACAGAAATGATAGTTACCTGTAAAATATTCTGGTAAGCTAATGTTTGTAGAATTGTAAACTTGTTTTTTCTTGGTACAGAACTGAAATGCGTCTAGTTTACCAAAGATTTAAAAAAATATTTGGTACACTTGTAAGTTTGTGGTACAGAATTAGAAAAAGACTTGTAATTTTCACACTGTTTAATTTTTGTACAATAGTAAAGTTAAAAATTTACTTGTAGCTTTCTAGTACACAATAAATTGTAATTGGTTAAAGATCACCTCGTGTAAAAGACTTGTAGTTTCTTGGTACAGGCCCCATGCATTCGTTAAATTATCAAAGCTAAGATTTTTTAAATGTTTTTATTTATTTTTCTTTGAACATATGCTAGGTAGCTAAGAACTGTTTGATCTTAAGTTAAGTTTGCTTACAAATGTTAGAACTTTGCGTTATTCTATCAAAGCTGAATTTTGGATATATCTAAGGCGATTGTGTCATCAACTTTATATGACACTTGCCAGAAATCTTCTGTGTGGTTTAACGTCACCCAGATACCTTAAAACTGTTAAATAAACCGTGTCATTTAAGCAACAGTATCAAATATAACTTTGTAGTAGCCCGTATCGTAATGGTAAGTTCACTTCCCAGCCTCGTGCACCTTAAAACTAAAAAGTTTTTTTCAGGGCTACTGCCTCTTCCGAGGAATTGACAAATCCTCCAAGAGTATTACTTGTCATGAATAAGTGCTTCTCGTCTAGCCGTTCGGATTCAGCATTCAATTGTAGGTCCCTTCCATTCCTGTCAACACGCTCACACAGGAATGGTTCCGAGTTTTCACTAGGCCCTGGTTCTTCATGGGCCACTGCGCCATCCAATTAATTTTTTTTTTTCAAATCTAGCATTTATACTTTGTTTGCGCAAATATTTAACAATATTTCTCAATCAGACAGACACTTACAGTGGGTCCTTACTTTACCTTAAAACTATAAAAATAAAAGTTCTATTGTACTATGACCTGATTTTTTCGATTATTTAAGCTGGTTTTAAATGTCTGTCTGATGAATACGCCCCACTGAAAATTTCTGGCTGAAGAGAAATTATTTTTTAAACAGTTACCCATAGAATAAACAAAATTAGCTTTACAACTATAACGTAAATGGAATTCTGAATTTAGCAGACTTATGGCCAATTTCATAAACATTTACCTGGCTTTTTAATTTTTAAATGACGTATTTTGTTAAATTTTTAAAAATGGAAAAGAAAATATTAAAAAACAACGGCAATACTTACAATAAGGGACTATACCGGATTTGAAAGCCAGAAATCTGTTCTTTAGACCGTGTGTCAATTGCGTTAAAAGTGCGTTAAATTTGATCCCATCGCTAAATTTTGACATAAATAAGGTAAATACAGTCATCAAAATTTAACCTACTCAGTTGCTCGTTTAAATTTTATACTACGTTTTCATTAGAGCCGAAATGAGGTTATTTCGAAATTTGGCAAAAAAGTGTTTTCATTATCAAATTTGCTAATTTCATTTGACATCTCATTTCATTTTGAATTTGGAATGGCAGTTAGCCGTTTATTTTTGTTGAATTCTGTTTTATGTTGTTGGGTATAAAGTGTATTGATATTTTCATGCAAAAGCTTTTAAGAGCTTTTGAAACTGATTTCCGCTGGATGCATTCACCTAATTTCGTGCGAATGATGTTGAAATTACCTCATTTCGAGATGTGATTTTGAATGGGAAATTAGGTAATTTCGGATCTCATTTGGAAATTTGCAAGGAAATAACCTCATTTGGACGAGTGAAAACGGCATATAAACTAGTGGATACATTTTGACGTTTGTATTGAGCTTCTTGCACATTACTTACCCCATAGACCTATTATACCTGAACTGCCAGGAGCCAACATCACGATGGTTCCATTTATTAAAACAAAAATCGATAGACTAGCGGCAATTTGAAAACGACTTAGGCCTTACTTATTCACTCATAGTTGAACATAACTTTGGGATTTTTACAGTCAACTTGAGAAGTAGTTTTTATTCACTTGAAGTTTTCAACTTTTGATTTTTAACTCTAGAGTTGATCAACGAAATAGTAGAAGTGAGCGAGTAAACTTGGGAATTTCCATCATTTCTGTTTATTCATTCATGATATTCAGTTGTGTAAACTCTTCGCTTTTGACTTCGAAAGAAAAAAAATCTTAAAATAAATAATAATTAAATAAAAATGGAGCTCTGTTTCAATTGGAATAATAAAATAAAAAATGTTTCGTGCAAATTACCTACTTCTGGGAGAATTGGGCGTCATCTTTTTGGAGGAGCGAAGATGATGCAGAGGAAGAAAATGTATCCCTTGAAAGGCGGCAATATAAATTGCTTCCCCGCGTTGTTATCGATAAATAGGACGACCATGATTTCGTTCTCGCCTCTCTAAAGCAACGACAATTATGGTTTTTGTTTATTTAATAAAGGATGCATTGCCTTTTGAAGAAAGACGTTACGGAAAATATTGGGTTGAAAAAACAAAAACAGGTTCTCGTCCGATCACCGAAATCAAGCATCTTCGGGCGCGGTTAGTACTTAGATGGAGGACCGCATGAGCAATGAGTTTTTATTTTCTATGTATTCTTTTGACTCCGCGCTTCCGACGAATGAAAAATTCCAATTATTCGGGAAAAATAAGAAATCGACAATAATGGTTCATCTCGAGTATTTTTTGAAAAAAAAATCTAAATATTTTGAATATCTAAAATGAATAAAGAAACATATTGTGTGTCATGCTTAAAGGTAGGTTTCCCTTGCATTTTTATGTTAGTGCGTTGACTGATTGTTACATAACTTTGTTATTTGTGAAGGTAATTTGGCTTTTTTGGTAATAAATAAATATACACACTTACATACATCATTAAAAATTATATAAATAGTAAATTCAATACTTTTATGAAGAGAAGAAGTGATTTATTTTTTTATAAAATGGGACTCAATTTTTCAAAAAAAAAAAAAGGGCTGCTATTACAATACATTTTTTATTATTTTTTTTGGTTTTGTGAAAAAGGTTAACATGTTTAAGGGATTAACCCTTTAAAAATACTTGGAAAAAAAAAATTGAAATTGTTGAAATTATATCACTTTGAACGAACGTTTTTCAGTATAACTTTTACATTTTTCATTTTTTTCCAATGAAGTAAAAGACGGATTATAGAATATGAACTCAGACACACAGTGAATTCTTTTGAATTCATGTGTAAACAGGGTGTTTTAACAGAAAAATTGAAATATTACCATTTTTTAACTTCAGAGTCATGGGCTTCCCAGGTTTAACTTTAATATTTTTGATGTTCATTCTTATAAATTATCTTAGGCATAAAATTTATTAAATTTTCTCATTAAAAATAGCGACTTAACATTTCAAGATTTGCAATGTTACTGTGAAAAAAGGAGAATATTTACAGATTAAATTATTTTTTTTGATATTTTTTCTATTAGGTCTTTTTTGCGTTTTTATACCAAAAAATTCTTTCCACACGCACACAAAGAAGTTTGCAGTTCGGAAGAAATCCGCTGCAGTAACAGCGCCAACTCTCTTTGGTCTTTCTCCAAAACCTATATCGCAGGGAGTTCGATTAAGGAAAGCAACGAGGCAGGTTATGCTGCTGCACAACCTTCCACCAGTTTTATTTATTTAAAACAGTAACTGTTAATTATTTTTTATAAATAATTTTTTTCTTAAATCCTAGGATGGAGCTTATTGGGGAGTAGGATTTCACCTGGGTACACAGGAGATGTTAATCTCCAGCAAACCAAAATCTTATTCCTGGAATTGGATAAAATACAATCCCGTTGTATATTATAACGGACCACCAGGCTGTACCAAGTTTCGGCCTAGCAACTGTACCAGTTTTTGGTAATATACCGTTCCCGTTTCCCGTTAAAATGGACCTTCAGGTGGAATGTTTCTGCCTAGCAACCGCTTCAGTCTCTTAACCGGGCTGATAATAACGTCTGTCACCTGACAAGACACACCACCTGCGCAGCTTTTGAAGCAGATTTAAACGGAGTTATTGCCCACAAGAAGCAAGGTCGGACCATACCTGACAAAAATTTTGACTATTCACAACACAGCCGAACCGCATGAATTCGGCATGAGCGTCCTAGCGAAGTAAAATTATTTTCAACTTCTGTTGACCATGAAGCTGCATCGGACATGAGAAGATGCCCAATTGATGTTCCTAAATGAAACCTGTTCAGTGATTTATTGTATCTAGTGCTATACTAATTTTTATTCTGTTTTACATAATAATATCTTGGATCATTTTCTTTCGAATAAAATTGTCACATTTTATGGCGTTTTTATGTAAAATAATATTTGGAATTTTATTATTAACAAATAATTTGATTAAAGAGCTTTCTCGCTCTAAAAGAAAAAAAAAATTAACAGTTGATCCATTTCAGTTTAACCTTAGAAGAAGAAATAGAGGAAGAGGTGTTTTTCACATATACAGTGTACGTGAGTGAAGCAATTTTTGAGAACCAGAAGTGTGGCGTGTGATTAGCAAAAACAGGTGAATTTTATTATATTTTTCTCAAAAAGAGTGCTGTAAAGTTTTTGTATGTAGATTGATGAACTATTAAACAATATATTTAGAATGGGTTACACTTTAAATTAAGTCAAGAATATTATAATTTAGTTGAAAATGTGCACATAATTTTTTTGTTAGAATTTAAGAACCAGAAATGTCAAACTGAAATTCTTGTTAACAGGTGTGCAAGAGATTATATTGGAGGTTGAAAGGCGCAGCTATCTGTTAAGCGCCCTTCTTATGAGAAAATTATTTTTTGTTATTAAGTCGATTTCTTACGTTTTAAGTTAGTAATAAAAAATCTATTTGTTCCGTCGCCAACTTATTGGTTCATATGTTTTAATGTTAATTTGTCTGTTCAGTAAGGTGTCTATCAGTTCATATTTGGTGGTTCATGGTTAAAGTTTAATCCATTATAAATAATTTGTTCTTCGATAGTTAATTATTCTACATAAATACAAACAGTTAACAGCACTTGCTTTGAGAAAAATATAATAAAACTCACTTGTGAGAGGAAATGCTCTTACCGCACTAAATGTTTTTTTTTTTTTTTTTGATTGCTTGTTTTGTCTTTTCATTTTTTTTTATATATATATGCGTCTTAATTTGTAACATTTTTTATTGTATTTTTTTTAAATCACACTAGCGATTTGACATTTCAGATTGACAAATTGCTTCACGCACGCACTCTTTCTTTTTTTAGAACATTCCACTAAAGCAACTTCGGAAAATAACAAAAATGACTATTCTGATGGCGCCCCAGTGAGTTGCCTTCAAAGAGCACTCCGTCCCTGCTGTAATGCATTTGTGTTTGTGAGACCTCACACCATTTTAAAAACTGTTTCACTTTTTTTCAACAAGGGCAGTTCCTCTATTTCTTCTTCTAAGAGTTTAACAATAATTATGTGATCGTTTTCATAAATTTGAATATTCTTAATAGAGCGTTCTCGCTCTAAAGCACATGAACATTTATGTATATAAATTTATATTCTAGGCGATTTTAGTTTTTTTAAGGTATTTGTATATAAGTATGTATCTCTCGTTGCATCAATAAGCCAACACGTAACTGTCATTGCTCTCAGAGCAGGAGCAACATAGCATTTATATAAATACAAAAAATAATTGATAAAGCAGGCAATACTTTATAGCCGCAGTTGTTCTTTGCACTCTTAAATATATATAACTCTGAATTGTCTACTCTGTAAACGTTTGTTAAAAGTCTCAATAAAATCAATTCAATTCAACCTATATCGCACATGCGCTCTCATATATTATTTTGTTCTTGTTTTTTTGTCATTATGAATGAAGTTTTTTTTCTTTTTCGATTTCTCATCTCGCGACATAAACAGAACATTATTAAAAAAACATGTTGTGGGATATTTTTTTGTTTAGCTGAAAGGTCTTTTGGATGGAGGAAGGAGGAGTAAAAAAAGTATATGGCACATGCACTCGCATATATTTTTGTGTGTCTTCTTTTCCGATCTTTCATCTTGCAGTAAAGTAGATAATTTGAGAAAAAAAACCTGTTCTTCAATATACATATAAATTAAACTATTTAATGTTACTTTTACTTAAAAAAATAGTTCTTTATTCAATGAAATCTAAATCTAAACTGAATTACAAATATTTTCTTAATAATAATGTAAATTATTGCCGCAGGCAGAAGTTCGTTGTCGCAGACGCTTCGTCAGCACATCTGTTTGAGTTCGTTGCTGGTCAGTAGAATGGATCGTATTCGTGTGCAACTTTTTTTATGCTAGTCAGCAGAATGGGTTGTTGACCCATTTCCTTTCCCACAGGAAGCTTAGTTTTGTTATTATTGCTTGTCAGCGCAAATAGCGTTAACTCCTCCCTTCTTAGTCCCGGTCTACATTGAACGATATTTTTAGTGCCGACAAAAAATTGTTGTTGTAATCGTGTGCGATTGAGAGGTACAGACCGGGACTTAGAATAATGCGTCCACGCATTTTTACATGATATTGTAGAGGCTGGGATATTTCTGCAGGGGTGCTGGCTGATTGGATTCGCCTTGGTTTGTTATCATAATCATAGGTGGTGTTGTTATCGAGTTACTGGTGGATGTTCTGGATTTGTATCGTGTCAATACTATTGTGAGGAATACGACTACAAATATAGCGTAAGTTGTTATTTGGTGCACGTCCTTCTCTAGTTGAATCTTGGTGAGATGCTGAGTGTTTTTCGTATGCAGCTCTTTCATAAGTTCTAAGGACAAAACTTCTTCTACTGCTAGGTCTGTATAAGTTGGATGTAATGTTGGTGGTAAAGCTTGAATATTGACGATTTCTTGTGCAACGTACTGTTGGTTATTGATTGTTATTGTTTCGTTGTAGAATTTGACTATGTAGTTTCCTTTAAGAGACTGAGTGTGATTGTTAGCTTCTATTGTACCGTTGAATTGATTGAGGATGATAAGTCCTGGTAATACTTCTTCGACCTGGGCAATGTGTTGGCTATTTGTGGAGTTACATGATGCATTTCTATTTTCTAGTAAACCTATTAAACATTTATTATTACTTAAATTAATTAGATCTGATTGTTTACAGAGATAAATTTCTTCAATTTTCTTACAATTATTTATCATTCCATATATATTTTTCTTATTTCTTAACATATTTCTATGAGATATTTTGTTTTTCATAAATTTCTTTTTTTGTTTTTGGAATACTAACAATGTAAAGTAAATCTTTTAAATTAGATGCAATTTTTACATCAGCAAATTTAATTGCCTGTTCAATATTTGTATATGGTAATATTTCTTTATTCATTTTATTTAATACAATATTTATCTCATATTTTGACATAATATTGGAAATAACAATATTTTCTTTAGCAAGTTCAATAGCGTAAATAGTATTCGTTAATTCTTCTTTTATAAGTTTTATCTTAAATAATAATATTATATTAAATTGATATTCAATAGTACTGTCTTCTTGTATTGTATTTATAATTTCATTAGTTACATTGGTAAGCAAATTAATTTTTTTCTTATATTCTTCATTAATTATTATTTGTTCGTTATTGTTTTCTATTACATTATTTATCTTATTTCTAAGGATAGTGAAATCTTCGTGATCAGGTGATCCCGCTATCCACTTCCATCCTGTCCCTATGAAATCTATTGATCGTTTTGATCTACTAACTTTAAGATTTTGGATTAAATTTTTTATTTGTTCTATTTCGTGGTGGATGATGTTAAAGTAAGGATTAGTCTTAGGGATTTTTTTAAGGATAATAGATTGTGCATTTGCGAGGAAATTTTCGTATGGAGTTATTTCGATGGTGTGGATGAGTTTGAAGTTCCTTTCGGATATTTTAGCCATTCCATTATTAAGGATGATGATGGGGGAATTGGAGTGGTCTAGGATGTTGATGGTTCCTGGGATTGGCTTTATTAGGTATCTGTTGGATAAAGGAAAAGGAGTACGATTAGTTTCTAATTTTTGATTTGTGAACAATTTTGCCTGAATATGTTACAACGGTTGATGACTTATTTTCTTTTACTTTTTCTTTTTTGTATCGTGCTGAAAGTTTTGAACCTAATCGTTTATTTACTTTGACGTAGATGGTATCTCCAGGGGAATAGTCTTTTAAATCAGGTATTTTCTTATTATGGTATGTTATATCAGTTTCTTGTTTGGACTTTAATTTATCTATATTTTTTTGGTGTGTGTCCTTGATTTGAGCTGGGCTTTTGGTGTGTCTGCTAAAAAATCAATCGATTGGCTTCCTGTTTGTTACTGAATGTACAGAAAGGTTATATGCATTAACGGCAGCTTCTAAGAGTTCCGTGAAGGATTCGTAGATTTTCTCAGATTTTAAACATCGCATAATCTCAGCGAGAGTTGAATGAAATCTCTCTATCTAACCATTAGATGTGCTTGTGTAGGGAGGTGTAGTAAAAACATTAATTCCAAATTGATTTTGCAACATGAAGAGTATTGAGGCTGAATTAAATGATTTTTCATTATCACAGACTATTACTTTAGGTATTCCGAAACCAAAGACAATGTCTCTTATTGGTTGTCTTACATCTTCTGTAGCTTTTGAATTGATTGTTTTTGTAACGGCATATTTAGAAAATTTATCTATTGCAGTGATAACTAGTTTTCCTTCTGTAGAGAAAATATCAATGTGTATAATTTCACCGGGATATTTGGGTATGGGAGTAGATTGTATTGGAAATTTATTGGGGTGCCTATCATATTTATTTTGTTTTCAAATTAGACAAAGCTTAGTAAATTTTTTTAGTTTTTTACTTAGTGTAGGGAAAAAGTATTTTTCCAAAATTTGGACCCTATTTTCCTTTTGGTTTCGATGAGCACGATTATGCTCTTCCATTACTAGATTTTCTTGATCCTGTTCGTTTTCCACATCTTGAACTTGTATTTGTGTAAAACGGATCCTGTAAGAACTGAAATTGTCTTTGTAAATATTTTGGATTAAACCCATTATGCGTTCGCCTGTTTTAATTCCATTGGTTACAGATGGATTAAGGCATTTTTTTAGAATTTGAATAAGTTTTGATTCGTTAAAAAGGGGTTCAATGATAGTATGCCTGTGGTAAGTTGGGAATATGATTTGGAAATTTTGACTGGTAGGTGTACCTTCTTGAAGTAATATTTGGTTTTTGAAACAATTTATCGGTGATTCTACGCTATAAATTAAGCCATGCGACGATGATTCGTCGCTATGTATCGTAGATGTTAGAGAATTAATTTGTGTTAACAGAGGTGGTCTAGATAGCGCATCCGCAACTACATTAGTCTTACCTGGTTTATATTTGAGTTCATAATTGAATTCTTCTAAAGATGCTTTCCATCTCTTGAGTTTGGTGTTGTTATTCTTTGTGCTAAGCGCACCGGTGAGAGGTTGATGATCTGTAAAAATAAGAACTTTTGCCGAACCGTATAGGTAATTTCTTAGGGAGTCTAATGCCCATATAATGGCAAGCATCTCCTTCTCATTTGTCGCATAGTTCTCTTCCGCTTTACTTAATGTTCTTGATATGAAGGTAATTGGTTTGTTCTTTTGTGACAGGACAGCGCCTATGGCGTAATTCGAGGCATCTGTTGTAAGTTCAAAGGGACTTTTAAAATTAGGATAAGTTAGTATTATATCATCGGAAACCAAGGAATTTTTTGTTTTATTGAATGCTTCGATTGCACTTTTGTCGAGATGAATTGGTTTTTTACGAGAAGTGTTTTTTGAAACACGGCCATCCTCCCCTCTCAAAAGGGATGTCAGGGGCTTAGCGAGTTTTGCGTAGTCCCGAAGGAAGCGTCGGTAGTAACCTGACGGACCTAGAAATGATCTTAATTCCTTCAGGGTTGTTGGAGGCGGAAAATTCTTTATAGCACTCACTTTTTCGGGATTTGTTTTAATACCTTTGGAAGAGACAATAAATCCAATAAATCTAAGGAATTCTATTTCTTGTTTAAAAAACTCGCACTTGTCGAGCTGAACCTTCATATGAGCATTATTTAAAGTTTCAAAGACTTTGTGAATATTCTCAAGGTAAGAAGCCTCGTCTTGACTAAAAATGATAATATCGTCGATATACACGTAGCATATTTTGCCAATGTGGTCACGAAGAATATCATCAAGGGCTCTCTGGAATATTGATGGGGCGTTTTTAAGGCCGAATGGCAACCTGGTGAACTCATATTTGCCATGGTTAATCGAGAAAGCTGTTTTTTCCATGTCAGATTCTTTTAAGGGAATTTGGTGGAAACCGCTTTTTAAATCAAGAACTGTGAACCAATTATTCTTTCCTAAATTGGATAAGACATCATTTATCTCTGGAATTGGGTATCGGTCAGCTACTGTAATTGAATTCAATTTACGATAATCTATTACTAATCTGAATTTTTTTCTTCCAGAAGCATCAGCCTTTTTGGGTACAATCCACACGGGTGAATTGTAGGGTGATCTTGAACGTCGAATAATACCGTCTTTAAGAAGATCTTCTATTTGACTCTCAACTTCGTCTTTGAGTGCCATTGGGTAAGGGTAAAATTTAGAATACACAGGAGAATCTGTTGTTGTTCTAATTTCTCCTTTAACAACAGTGGTGCACGAAAGTTTATTATTGGGGTCATCAAATAATCTAGGGTATTTGCTAACTATGTTTTGAATATCTGTTTTTTGTTTAGTGGACATGTGGTTTGTTCTTATGTTAATGGTGTTGACTGATTGTGCAACTAGTTGTTTGACTTTAACCTTAACAGAATTATTTATCATCATGAAATTGTCTTTTATATGGATGACAGCTGAAAGATCTTTTAGACTATCATTTCCGAGGATAGCATGAAAAGATTTCAGTTCAGGCATTAAGAAGAATTTAATTTTTATGTTATTGAGACCGAAAAGGTTTAGAAAGGTGTGTTGTGTAATTTTGACATTTCCTCCTATAGAATTAGCATAAAATGGTTTTTCGTTAGTATGGGGTTTTGATACGAGGCAAGGTTGGATGTAATTTTTGTTCGACCCGGTGTCGATTAGAATTTTTACTATTGTTCCACTCTTCGTTTTGCATTCGAAGTATGGAAGAGAGGAACAGCTTAATCTAAAAAATGGATATCATTGTATTCTATATTATGCTGTTCAGTTAAAAAATCTGTATTTGATTGTGGAAGAGATTCCGTATGTTCTTGAGGTAGTGCATCAGCGTATTCTTGTAGAGTTTGCTCGTATTGCTGATCTTCATATTGGATGTTCTGCTCGTAACTGTCTGCAGGGTTTACTTCGTTCGTAGTATTCAATTGAAATTTTCTTTGCAACTTGTTGGGGTGTATTTGATGTGATGGTGGGTCAACTGCTCTTTTAGGTGCTGGTGGCCAATTTTTTTGTAAGGGTTGATTCATGTAGTTGATATTATTTGTCTTAATTGTTGATGTGTCCATTCGTCTTGGTGGCGGTTGAGGTTTTGGTGCATACTGCATTTGTGGGCGATTAAAATTCGTGTAAGGTTGTTGGGGTCTTTGGGGTATTCCGTACCGTGGTTGGAAATTATTGGAACCTTGCGGAGTAGTCCAACTTGTAGGTTGTCGCATTAGTTCTGGATAGAACTGTTGTTGATTTTGAGAAGGATAGTTAATATTTGGACGTCTAGGTGGAGCTAGAGGTGGTAATTGATGAGTTTTTCTAACATTGTTGTTTGTTGCTGTTGCATATTGTGTTCGAAAATTTTGGTTTTCGAGTTTTAGGCATAAATGCAAGGCTTGAGGTAAATCTGAGGGTTCTCGTATGCCTAGGAGCCTAGGTAGATCACCCTTTAAACCTCTAACAAATGTGTCTAAGGCTTTCTCCCTATATGCGTGCATTAATAAGTTCAAGGCTTCTTGACTAGCATCCATTGAGGATATTTTGTTTAAAATCAATGAAAGGTGCGAATAAACTTCTTGGTAGAAGTCCTGAATAGAGAAGTTGCCTTGTACAAGTGATGTTAATTGGTACTCTAGTGTACCTAGATCCCGTTTGTCTGCATAATGCAGAGTTAAACATCTGGAAATGTTGTCCCAGTTTAGTAGTGTATTATATGATTCTAAAACATGGTCTGCATGACCAACAATCTTGTTTCTTATAACGTTAATAATACCAAAATAATTTGGAGATCCTCTCAAGGGCTCATAAATCTTTAGGATTCTCTCTACACTTTTAAGCCATGAACTAAATTCACCTGGTTGACCAGAGAATTCTCGTAGGCTTCTGACAACGTCTGGAATTTTATGGAGATCATTTACGTTCCCTCTTTGATCTGGATTTATCGCCTGATCAACTCCAGCGAATTGGTCAGCATTTGGGTTCAAGACTGAATATATTTAATTTCTTCCTTCTGTTCGAAGGGTTTGGTTCACAATAGAAGATATAAGGTTTGAGAGTGCTGGATTTCCAGCCAGATTTTCAAATTGAGGATTGGGATTACCTTGAGGATTAGGATTTATTGGTGGTCGGAGAAGGTTGTTCGGGTTTGCCATGGTTTATTTAAATTTTATATAAAAAAAAAAAAAAAATAATCGCTAGATTTCAATGGTTGTATAAATGAATAATTTATGTTCCTACCTAATAGTACTTTGTATTTTATTTAAAAATTCTAAATATTAATATTTTAATTAAATTATTGGTTTCAGTTAAAGAGTTTAAACTTTCTATCAGACAAATTGGAATTATCAAAAATTTTATCAAAAATTATTATTGAGTAATATTATTTTCTATTTATAGCACAAATTAAAAGTAATATTTTCTATTTATAGCACAAATTAAAAGTAATTGTTATTTTGTTTGTAAATGTTTTATTTTCTTATCTTAAAATTTTATTGTTACTTATATTAAATTTAAATTTTGTTTATAAATCTTACACTAATAATACCAATAATACCACGTCCGACGCTGGTGTAGACAACATTAATCCCGTTTGCTCTGCTACTAGTGGTATTGTCTGCACACTCCTTCGTAGGCCTCAGTGTCTAAGGACTCCTGATATTGGTGGTTGATGGTTGTGGATTCGTAGTGGCTGTTGTTTGATATTTTTTTCACACGCGGCGAGGTACCTAACGTCGTCTTAAGCTTTGTAAGTTTTTTTTTTTAACACGCGGCGAGGTACTTGACGTCGTCTTAAGCTTTGTTATTATTTTTTTCTAAAACCCGCGGCGAAGTACTTGACGTCGACTTAAGCTTTTTCTTAGGTTTTTTAATTTATTATAAAACAGCCACACAGGTTGGGCGCCAATTAAACTATTTAATGTTACTTTTACTTAAAAAAAATAGTTCTTTATTCAATGAAATCTAAATCTAAACTGAATTACAAATATTTTCTTAATAATAATGTAAGTTATTGCCGCAGGCAGAAGTTCGTTGTCGCAGACGCTTCGTCAGCACATCTGTTTGAGTTCGTTGCTGGTCAGTAGAATGGATCGTATTCGTGTGCAACGTTTGTTATGCTAGTCAGCAGAATGGGTTGTTGACCCATTTCCTTTCCCACGGGAAGCTTAGTTTTGTTGTTATTGCTTGTCAGCGCAAATAGCGTTAACTTATACATCCATGTTATTTTTTTTCAACTTGTCATAGACGAATTAGGATAATTTCTTTGTTGGTTCGATGGTTTGTCAGAAAATTTTGAGAGTTGGGTGGAATGTTTTTTTAGCGCAATGCATAATTTGAATGTGTCATACTCGTATCGTTGTCATTTTTTTGTTGCATTTTTAGTAGGTTTGGTGGTTGATTAGGAATATTGCAAAAGTTAGGGTGGGTATGAGAGAATTGTTTTGTGAAAAAAAAAATAAATTGGACATTTGTGTAACTTATCCGTATATACCTATGATTTTTATTGCCTCATCTGTTGGACGGTTTTTTTAAATATCTGTCATTAGAATTATTATGTAAATATAGAATTATTATGCAAATTACAAACCTACTTCGGTGTTTGGTGGTTGATTAGGAATATTTGAGAAGGAGAGTGGAGAGTTTTCTAAGTGGAAAAAAGAATGTGGCACATACTGTCGCATGTCAGTGGTGGTAGTGGTTCAGAAAAAATTGAAAGGCAGGGTGGGAAGTAAGTCATCGTGGTCAAGTGTATTGCACTGTCGCATTTCTTTGTTGTGTTTCTTTTTTGTTGACTAATTTTAGGTGTATTTTTTCATTTTTTTATTCTTGAATTTTTTTTTGGGATCTCAGAAAGAAATATAAAAACCGTTGAAAATACAATGTTTTTTTTTAGCTGGGTAGACATGATGAATGTGTCATTGGAGAAATTAATTTTAAGTAGATATGTGTGCCTGTCTTTTGCGGTGGTTGAGGAATGTTGCGAGAAAAAGGGTTGTAGTAAGAGGACAGTCAACACTATGTGGAAATAAGTAAGTTGCACATGAGAACTTATATAGTGTTTCATATAGTTTTGCATATAGTTGGTATCGTTTATAGGTTTTAGAAAAAGTGTAGCACATTTGTTCTCCTCTTGTATTGTGATTTTTTGCAACTCAATAATGCATCAGATCCAGTATTGTTTATATTTTTTTAAAAGAAAGGATAATTTTGATTTCTTGTTAGTGATTTTATTGGATTTGTAAAAAAAAAAAAACAAAGCGATTGAACCGATCGCCTTAAAAATTTAAATAAATCTTATGCATACCTACAAACTAAAATTTATATTAGATATTCGCCATATTTCAGAAGTTTATGGCATAGGTACATGAACGGTGATTTGCATAAGAATGTGACTAAAGGCTAGGGCGTGAAGATTGAGTTGAGACAAAGAAATTCGTATGAGAGGGGGTCTATTTCAAAAAAAAAATAATATAAAAAAACAATGGCAACACTTTTAATATTATGCTATAACTTTTTTGAAAGCCAGAAACCTATTCTTAAATTTGCTTTTTAAATCAAGTTGTTCGAGAAATTAATTTTCAAACCCTAAATTTTGAAAAAAAAAACATATTTTTTTTTGTTCAAACTGAAATTTTTCCAAACTTAGATACCCTAATTAAGTATTATTTAAAGTTTCAATATTTAATGCTCTTTTTAATTTAAAGTCAAATACTGAAAACCAGAAGGTTCTAGGAATTATATCTACTTTTTTACAGATATAAGCAAATATCTAAACAACTTCGGTAAAACAAGAAGAAAAATTAAACTGACTTTGTTTTTTTAGATTTTTGCTTATGTCCTTAAAAGTAATTTTTTTTCAAGATCTACACGCCTTAGCATATGCAACACCTTATGCAAATCACCCTGTACGTTGTACACTTCATCAAAATCGGTTGTCAATTTTTAACTTTTAGACACTTAGATATAGTTGTGTTCTCAAATATATTTTTAGAATATTAAAATATTGAAAGGATTGTACGACATTCCCATCTTGATATTTTAAATATCTATTTATTTATAAAAACAAAAACTTCCTTGTCCTTCCCAGTTTCTTGAAGCCTTAAACAACCTTACGCTTTCTTACTCTACTTTTATGCAGGAACCTTATTCAAAAAATCCCGTGTTTCCTACCTACTCACTTTCAAAAAATTTTATTCCGTATATTTTTTCATAATTGTAGTCCAACCTACAATGCAACCGTATGAATGAGTCGGTCAGTGGCCGGTTCCTTAAAAATTCTCAAAACAAAACTTACATTTTACGTAATAACTTATAAAGAACATTTTTTCTTTATCAATATTAATATCATGACGAACAAAAAATATAATGTCTCCGAAACATCCTAAGGATTTTTTGGCCGAACACCATCTCCAACCAAGAACTCCTTCGGAGAACGGGCCAAAGTCCTATTGACATCGTTATTAGGAAAAGAAAGTGGCAGTGGATTGGTCACACCCTACGTCGTGGTGCAGACTCTATTGCAAGACATGCACTGGAGTGGGATCCACTCATCCAAGATGGCAGAAGATTTGGAGGCCAGAGAAAATCTTGGCGCAGAACAGTCGACAAGGAATCACAAAAGCTCGGTAAAAGTTGGGGAGAGCTAAAATACATTTCCAGAAACCGAACGAGATGGTGTGTAGCGGTAGTTGACGCCCCGTGCCCCTTAAAGCGGCAAGGATCTAAGTAAGTAAAGTAAGTAAGAACAAAAAATATATAGGTACCTTTTTGCATCTATATTTACATCTCCTTCTCCATGTACTCTACCTACAGTCTATACCCGTACTAGTACAGGCAATGGGGAAAAATCTGAAAAAAGTTTTGACGTGTGAAAAGTTTGAATGCAGTTTTGAAGACGGGTTGATTTTTAGCATAAATCTCGATTTGCGGGATTTTTGGTCTTGTGGGGCGTTCGCCATCTTGGAAAAACGACTTCTTTTGATAATTTGCGTTTTTCTCACTTCCATTGCTTTTTTATGAAAAAAGGATTTTATACTTTTTTGTTTTCCTACAAATCGGTATATAAATTAATTTTCTGGTGCAGATAAATCAAAAGTTATTAATGAAAAACGAGTACAAAATTAGTCATTACGGACTAAGTTATCGAATAACTCCCATACTATTTATTTTTATGAACAAAAGTCTTAAATTAAAGGTGTAACAAAAGGCTAGGGCTTGTAGGTTAAGAAAAGAAAAAAAATTTCTAAAAAAATTACTTAAAATATAAAAACAATTATTAAAAATCAACGGCAACACTCAAATATCATGTTATTGCTTTTTTGAAAGCCAAAAATCTATTCTTAAATTAAGTGTTTGAATCAAGTTGTTTCAGCAAACATTTTTTGAGAAAATATTTTTCAAACTCAAAATTAAAAAAAAAAAAACTTATTTTTGTTTCTTCTTTCCAAGATGGCGGACGCCCCACAACACCAACAATCCCGCAAATCTAGATTTATGTTTAGAAGCAACCCCTCTTAAAAACTGCTTTTAAACTTTTCAGACGTCAAAACTTTTTTCAGATTGCCCTTATTTGACTCCCCGTTGCCTGTACTATACATGCATTTGGTAAAATGATAAAGCAAAAAAATAAAAAAAATCCACCGCAAGCAAACCGCAAACCTATCTCGCCTAATTCGCTCATCCATACATAAAATATTCTCATTCCTCATATCCAAATTCCAAACGACAAAACAATAGTAAAAGAAAAACTATAAACAAAATCATTCGTAACGTGCCATATCGCCGTCGCGTCGCTCATGCTCGATTCACAATGCGCCGTAAGCCTAGTATGCAGTTCATGCTTAACTAAATTTTATCTCTACAATTTTCATCTTAACTTTATGTAGAGATAAATTTTGAAGTTGGAGATATAAATTGAAATGTCAACTTAGTGACAGCAGCTGATTATTTTCAAGTCCCGACATTCTATTCGTGAATTATATTTTTCTTAAATAATTAAAATTAGACGCGAGACAAATTGAAGATTTGGTTATTGTGTGTGCTACAATAAAGAATACTTCAAAAGTATATGTACAGCTCAAGTGCAGTGTGTGCTTTTTAAACATGATTTCAGGTATAATACTTTGGCAACTTCGTATTTAGCAGTCCAAGAGTAGAGGCACCCACAAAAGACTCCAGTACAAGCTGCACCACCGTCGCCAGTAGTAGCAGTAGGGACAACGTAGTAATACCTATTTGGCTGTGGTTACTATATTGTTTTGGGGATGCCTTCAACTATCAAATTTATATAGGTACATAATTCAATCTTGTTTACATTAGGATAATACATACATACTGTAAATCAAACGAGGGTCTGCTCGCATTACACATACAAAGTTCAACTAAACGACGGCAAACAGATAACTATTCAAGTACTCCGTGCCGTGAATATCATTTATTTATTATTTATATTTTGTATCGATTTCAAAGATGTCACTTTGTCATAAATGTATATACACACTTTGTCTTATATATACACAAAGTGTCAAAATTTAGCAGCGAAAGAATGTTTTGAACATTATTTCGCGTGCTAAATTAAGTGGAGACTTTTTGATACAGTACGAGATGACAGTTTGAATTTAGCACGTGAACTGCGTACTTCTCAGCTAAAAATCCTCCCTAAAATTTATCTTGGGAGGAAATTTGTATGGAAGATAAAATTTAGCGCGATCTGCGTACTAGGCTGTAGTTGGGAAAATTGAAAAAAAACGCTCTCGTCGACGTTTTTTTTCCACTATGGGGATTAATAATAATCCTTCTAGTTAGCATTTGGTTGATCAGTTCACCAAGCGAATCGTTTACCTTCAGATTTGACAGCGCAGATGTGATTGCAGATTTGTCGGCATTGTTAAAAGCACCTTCTATATCTAAGAAAGCAACCAATGTGTATTCTTTGTGGTGGAGGGAATATTCGATAATACGTACTAACGTGTGGAGAGCTGTTTCCACCGGCTTCCCTTTACAATAAGCATGTTGAGCATTAGATAAGAGTCTCGTATCTATGCTTGATATTAAGTGGATATCAATCATTCGTTCAAAGGTTTTTAGAAGGAATGATGATAGGCTTAGGCAAAAATAACATACATCTAAAAAATAACAATAGCATAAAAAACAGTACACATTTAATCGAAAAACTAAAAAACACAAACATAACAACAAACCATAAAATGATTTCATTCGACGTCACGAATATGTATACCAACATAACTATAGATGAAACTATACAAATTCCAAAAACAATATCCGCAATACAGCAACAATTAACCAACAGCAAATCGACGAACTAATTATTTTATTAGAAATTATATTAAAACAAAACTATTTCATATTTAATAACGAATTCTACAACCAAACAGAAGGATTAGCCATGGGTTCACCATTAAGTGGACTTTTGGCTGATATCTACCTAAATGATTATGAAAATAAATACATTTTGTCTGATAACAAGCCACAAAAACTCAAAATAGTATCATATTTAAGATATGTCGATCACACCTTTGTAATATTCGAAGGTACACAAAGCCAAATAGACATACTAACTAAATATATCAATAACATAAACACAAAAATAAAAGTCACAAGTGAAATCGAAAACAATAATTCCCTAAATTTCTTAGATTTAAACATAACAAAAACCAACAACAAACTCAAATATAAAATTTATCGAAAACCCACCCCCACCGATACCACTATACATAAAGATTCCCACCACCCATACCCACAAAAAATGGCAGCCTTTAATGCATTTATAAATCGAGCAATCAATATTCCAATGGATAAAATAGATTATTTAAACAAAATTAACACCATTAAATACATTGCACACACAAACGACTATAGCACAACAATAATTGATAAACTACTCACAAAAAAGAAAAAGAAAATAAAATACAACAAAAATATAAACAACATAAATATACCAAAAGAAAACATAAAATACACATCCGTTAACTACACCAATTTAATTCCACCAACTCTTTTATATGAATTTAAAAAACTAAACATACATATTTCATTTAGAACCAGTAATAACATAAACAATGTATTAAAACTAAAACCTAAAAACAATAAAAAAAAATTATGCGACGACTGTCAAATGTTCTACATAGGACAAACAGGCAGAACATTAAACGATCGATTCAAAAAACACATACCGAAACCAAATTCCTTAGCAACAACCTCAACTTGCTAATAGCCAGCTTATATAGATCGCACGATCTCTGACCCTCACAAACGATAAGTTTGACATGGCCTTGATGCCAGCCACCATCGCTAGTGATAGGAGGAGGTCCTGAGTTTTCCCTCATTAAACTCAAGAAGCTACCCGAGAGCTTCAGTTAGACCTCCTGCCAACGACCAGGTGCAATCGTTCCATCCATATCGCTCCTATGACCGCAACCACTATTTTACCTTGCAGCACATCGCTGAAGGATTTGCCTCCAATATGGGGATAAAGGGGTTTAGGGGGAGTGCTGATGTTGATCACTTTTGGTTTTGGTACTCGAGTCCCAGAAGGTGAAGGTTTTTGCTTTCCCCACTGCGATCCTCTTTGAGAGGTTTACTCTCATTAGTGGTGGAAGGGCCATGCTTTACAATCATACCACCACCGAAACCCGCCTTCGGCGTTTGGGAAGGATTTCTCCCCTTAGCGGGTGCGGGGCCATGCTTCACGATCCCACCACCTCTGAACTTTGGTTTCGAAGTTGAGAGAGGTTAACTCTCTGTAGTGTTAGAGGGGCCATGCTTCACGATCCCTCCACCACTGAAATTAGATATTTCTATCCTACTCTCGCTGTTCTTACTGTCAGCGGCTTGACCATGAGTTGACATGGTCACATCACTGACAGAAAGGACAGGAGGAACGGCAGACGACTTTTCAGTCGCACTACTGGCCGATCTTAAAGAAGAACCAGGCTTACCACAAACAACAACAGAAAAAGTATTCATTTACTTCCCACGAGTATCGGAGAAAGGGTGGACCATCTGCACAGAGATCCGTATATGCAGATAAAGCTAGTTAATCCGGAGGTCGCCAGGTATCTGGATACTCCGTTAACGACTGAGCTAGTATTTTAATCTGAGACCCCAGCTAGGCTGATCCTCGGCACGGTACGTATAACACCTTGATCCGGCCCAAGGAATAAGGAATTGGGTTAGTTGGGTAAGGAAGGATGGAAGGAAGGGGAAGGGTTGGGAAAAAAGAAGGGAAAGGAAGGCGCCCTTTGGTTTTGGGACTCATCTAGAGCACTTCACTCGAGACTCATTGACCCTACTCAGCTTCTACAACTCGACAAGTTCGACGCTCAAGTAGAAGGACCGACCAGTAGTTGCTGCTACTCTCTTCATTTAAGTTAGGTTAGGTTAGGTTAGTGGGCTGACAGTTTATCTTGTTACCGTCATACTTAGATCAGTTTAGATCCATTGTGATACTCTGGGGATTAATCCCCATAAAAGAAACCTATGATAAATCCTATGACATAGCCCGTAGAGGGCTTCGATACAGTTCTTACAAGCTGAAGCTTGGAAAAGTCGTTTACAAATTGATTGAAGGAGTGTCAGTCGCTGCGTAAATACCGGGTTGAGGATAGGTTGACGCACCATTGTCTTTTAAGGGCGTGTCCCTTTCCTTTACCCTCACTGGATTGATCATCCCCACACCAGACCCGTAGGAGCAGAGGCTCCATAAAACGTCTGGCGCTGGGTTCGATAAATTGGTTGGTGCCAGCGACTGCCCAGTTAGGTCAGATAAGGAGAGTCCGTCGACACAATCACCGGCAAAGGAGAGGCCAGTCCACCATAGTGTTTTTAGAGCGTGAACCTTTCCCTTACCCCCAACAGGTTTATCATTCCTCCGCCAGGTCCGTAGGAGCAGTGGCTCCATGCAACGTCTGGCGGGTAAGTTTGATAAATCAGTGGTTGGTTTATGTGGTAGCTTTGTTAAGTTGGTCCCATTAAGGTGTTGGAGAAGTGCCTGTTTGCGCGTAATCACCGGGTTGTGGAGAGGTTAACGCACCGTTGTCTTTTAAGGGCGTGATCTCTACCTCTACCCCCTCTGAATAGATCATCCACTCACAAGGCCTGTAGGAGCAGTGGCTCCATTTAACGTCTGGTGAGTGAGTTTGATAGATTAGTGGTTTGTGTCTGCGTCTACCCCGTTCTGTCATATAAACCTACGTCGTCGGCACAATCACCGGGCTTAGGAGAGACCAACGTATCACTGTCCTTTAAGGGCGTGATCCCCCTACCCCCACCGATTATCCGTGCAACGTCTGGTGCTTGAGTTTGAAAGATCAGTGGTTGGTGTATGTGTCTGTCTAGTGAACTCTGTGAAGCTATCAAGGTATTGAAGAATTGTCTGACGGCATATCAACAACGGGTTGAGGAGAGTTAAACACACCATTGACTTCTTAGGGCGTGATCCCCTCATTTGAGTCAGATTAGTCTTCAGGTTACTGATGAAGTGTCCGTAAGCACAATCACCAGGTTGAGGAGAGGCCATCGCACCATCGTCTTTTCAAGGGCGTGGTCCCTTCTCTTTACCTCCACTGTTTAAAACATCCCCACCGCCAGGCCCGTAGGAGCAATGGCTCCATGCAACGTCTGGCGGTTAAGTTTGATAGATCAGTGGGTTGGTGTATGTGACTAATTTGTTTAGCTGTATTTAAGAATTGTCAAGCCATTTTGTAGCGTTAATAAATTTTAACATGGTAGTGTAGAGTATCCTCATGTATCTCTTCGTCACCACATCCTCTACATAAGTCGTCCATACTGAGACTCATCTTTTTCTTATGGTAACCCAGTTGGTTTGCCCAGTGGTAACGCTCACGAGAATAGATAGAGACTTTTTTCCCAGGTGGATGATCTTGTCGGTCTTTTGATTATCGAAACTAGCCCATAATTTTCTAGTTATAACACAGGTATCGAGTGAGTTCCATATCTTGTTGGTTATAGCTAGAAGTTTACTCTCGATTACCCTCTTAAGATTACAGGGCGGGACTTGAACAGTTGAATCTGCTTGATTAAGAACAAGTGCTGATCCCATTCTTGCCAGTTCGTCAGCACTTTCATTACCTGGGACACCACTGTGGCCAGGAACCCAGCAGAGTCTTATGTCGTGCTGTGTACCAAGAACCCTTAGCTCTTCGCGACAGCATGTCACAAGCTTCGATTTTATTTCAATGGCAGAAATTGCTTTTATTGCCGCTTGGCTGTCAATGAAAAAGGTTATATTCGCTTCTGGTATTGCCATCATTTAGACCTGTCTAGCAGCTTTCGTCACTGCCAGGACCTCAGCTTGGAAGACACTGCTGTAATTAGGAAGTCTGAATGAGCTGGCTAGTCCAAGAGTTTCCGAAAAGAAGCCTGCACCAACACCAGTATCCATCTTGGAACCGTCGGTATATATTGCTATCATCGATTCGCAGGTTGATGGTTCTTTGGTTTGCCAATCCTCTCTACTAGGAAAGGCGATCGTGAACGGCTTGTGAAAGTCTAAACGGGGTGTAATGTAGTCAGTGCATACCATACTTCCCGTGTATTTCTGCAGAATCTGCGCGTGTCCTATGGCGCTGCGCTTCCAGCTACCAGTTTGTCTAAGCCGAAGTGCGCTCTTGGCTGCCGATTCTTGTACAAATAGATCAAGGGGTGTTAAGTTGAGTATAGCTTCCAAGCCCAATGTGGGGGTGGACCTCATAGCCCCAGTGATTCCAATACATGCCATTCTTTGTACCTTGGTCATGAAGTTAAGGTTAGTAACTTTGTCGAGCGCATTCCACCAGACTACGTTACCGTATGTCAGTACAGGTCTAACTGTCGCCGTGTACATCCACCTGATAATTTTTGGGCTAGGTCCCCAGGTTTTACCAAATATACTGTTGCAGGAGTAGAATGCAGACATGGCTTTGTTAATTCGTTCTTCAACGTTGCGACTCCAATTCAATTTCTTATCCAAGATTAAACCAAGGTATTTTGCGTGATCGGAGATTTTGAGTTGGGTCCCTTTAATGAAAGGAATCTTGAAAGTCGGTATTTTCGGTTTGTTCGTAAAAAGGACTAGTTCGGTTTTTTTGCGGATTAACCGCAAGTCCACAATTGCTAGTCCATGTATTCACTATTGATAGGGCATTTTCTGTTTGTTCACTAATTGTGGAGGGAAGTTTGCCTGTCGCTAGTAATGCTAGATCATCTGCATATGCAATTACTTTGACTCCACTGTATCTAAGGCTCACAAGAATTGTGTTCATCACGAGTGCCCAGAGAAGGGGAGAAAGCACCCCACCTTGTGGGGTTCCTGTGGAAGTAGATACTTTGATTTGCACTCCTCCTAGCTCTGAGTTGATCTCTCTGTTTTTCAACATGAATATTATCCATCTGATGATAGCGTTATTCACATTAAGATTCACGAGCGCTTCTTCCACCGCCTCGTTCAGAACATTGTTGAAGGCTCCTTCAATGTCTTTGAGCGTTTTTTCAATTGTGCTGAAGACATTGTGTAGTGCTGTCTCAGCACTTTTGCCTTTTGTATAAGCATGCTGGGCTGGAGATATGACTTCCGGGCTCAGTGCGTTGCGTATACATATATCAATCAATCTTTCTAATGTCTTTAAGAGAAAAGACGTGAGACTAATGGGTCTGAAATTTTTAGCGGTCGTGTGGCTTGGCTTTCCCGCTTTCGGAATGAATACCACTTTGTCTTCTCGCCACGCCTTCGGCACATATCCTAATTTAGCGCTACTAAGGAATATGTTTTTTAAGTATGGGATAACATGGTGATTTATACGGTGAAACGGAGTTAATAGCCCATTTTATCCTTTCTTCCGTAATCAGCTCCGTTGGTGTTTTGTTCTCTTTGCAGAGTTCTACTTGTGGGTTGTTATTCCCTTTAGAGTTGCAACCAGGAAAGTGAGCGTTTACCAGTGTTTCGCTACATGATTCCGTCCAATGTCCATTGGGTTCCTTAAGAGATCCTAGAACAATTGGTCCCTTCGCAAGTATGTTTCTGAGTCTAGCTGATTCGATGGTACTCTTAATTTGACTGCAGAAGTTTCTCCATGAGGCTCTGTTTGGCTCTTTGAGTTTCCATCTTGAATTTCTTTTGACTAGGTTTGTAAGTTTCCCAGTCACTATCTGCTCTTGTGCGCTTGGCAACATTAAAAAGTCTTCTTGTTTTCTTTCTGATGTTGCCAAGTTCAGTTGTCCACCAGGGTGGTTTCTTTTTACCCTGTCCCCCTGGTTTTAATGGACATCCTTTTTCGAATGCCTTACCGAGAATTTCAGTGAAGCTATCAGTATAATCTCGGGTTCTTGCGACGCATCAGTATTTAGCTTTCGTAATTCTGTTTGTACATCCCTATTAAACATTTCACAGTTTGTTCGTCTGAGATTTCTAAATGGTTTGTGAGGATCTGGCGTGTCAGGTATTAAGAATTCTATGAGTTTATGGTTAGAGAATCATTCCTCTTTTAATACCTTCCACTGATCTATAAATATGGTATCTGAGTTATTTAATAAAGTTACATCAAGTACCTCTTTACGAGTTTTGGTGACAAAAGTGGGCTCATTCCCTCTGTTCGCTACCAATATGTTATTTTCAATAATAAATTCAAGGAGTAACTCACCCCTTTCGTTGATATCAGTGCTTCCCCACTGCAAATGGTGCGCGTTGGCATCACAGCCCACAACAGCGTCCCATTTCTCCAGTGCAGCATGTGCAATAAGTTACTTTGTCATCTCAGCCGGTGGTCCTTCAATTCAATCACCCGGCATATAGCATGATGCTATAACTATTGGTGGGAGCCCGGCTCGATCAAGTTTGACCGTGTTTGGTCTAAACAACTGTATGTAGATAGAAGGAAGAGATTCATCTGTTCTCTAGCTACGATACAAGCTCTAATACTACTGTTAATATCTACGTTTATTGTCTTATACAGCGTTAGTTCTTTAAGTGAAAGCCCTTAATTCTGCCACCTGCAATCCAAGGTTCTTGAATAAGGACACAATTCTATTTGTCTATCCTCCATGAGGTAGACTAGGTTGGCACTGGCGGCTTTACTGTGTTGGAGATTAATTTGTATTATTTTCATATTGTTATAAACCTTTCTCCCCCCTATTTACCTTCTTCTTGTTGTCTATCAGCCGCAGTCTGCATCGGTTTGTACCGACGCGTACCTTAAAATCAATTTTTCTGAGCAGCGGTATTGATTTGTGATTTAAGATCACAACCACTTCAGTGACATCTTTAGTTTTCTGACCCATCTCGACTACCTCTCCATTCAGTGACAGTCAGTCGACACATACGGACGTGCTAGCGTACAAAAATATTCAGTGAATTTTAAACCACCCCTAATTAAAAAAGGAACAAATACAGGTATACCTGGCGGTTACCTGAGTTTATTACCCAACCGAAATAAAAAAGGGTTTATCCCATTCAATAAAAATACAGATTAATGTGCAGTGCAAGTTATATTTTAAACAAGTGTTTGTGTTGTTAATCCGTTATAAAGTAATTTAAATAACAAAAAGAAAAGTAGCTAATCCAGTAATGGATGAGCCGCTAAATCCGGAATCAGCATTCGCATCATTAGAGGCGTTGCTGAAAAGGATTGTCAACGACCTGGGCCCCGAGTACCACCCGAGATTACTTATGACAATAAATAGTATAGTCAAGTCAAACAACAACGGAGGCAATGAAGACCAAACCATCAGAAACAACGAGAATGAGGTCATGGAAACTGAGTGCATAGACATTGAAAAGGAAAGAGCTATTACCTCTTGTAGCGAAGATGAGTTATTGAGCAAGGAAGAGGTGAGCGAGACCTGTAGTAGCTCCGAAGATGGCAGCGAATCACCCTACCTGGGCAGAAACGACCCCGAAAGTCAAGAAAGGCAGCCACCATGCCAAAAAAGCAGCAGACGGGATAAATGAGCCATGAAGCCAAAACAGCTTAAAACTCTTCAACCATAGCTGAAAAACTCACGCCAAACCAGCCACCAAACAAGACACCAGACCAGCTACCTACACAACAACTGATTACTGGTTATCTGATAACGAAGCAGCCAGCTCCCACAGCCGCAGTCAGCAAGGCAACTCCAACCACGACCATTGAAACCATCAACCCAGTCATCCACTCCTAATAAAACCACTACCAACCCAGCCAAGGCCCCAGGAATGCCACCAATTTTCTGCTTTTCGGGAAACATTGCTGAAATCAGCAAGTTCTGCAAAGGCAGGCAATTGATTGTAACATTTAAGAATCGGAATACTAAAACTACGATAATCAGCGCAGGAAACCGGGATTCTTTCGAGGAAGTGAAAAAATTCCTCAAGGAGCTTACTTCCTTTACTTTTGATGGCGCTCACAGCCCAGGGTGGGCTTCGGCCTCAACTAACAAGCCCCTCCAGCCAGCTCTGTCCCTAGCTAGCCGCTTCCAGTTGCGCACACCGAGTGCTTTGATGTCGTCATCCACTTGTTTGCGCCACCTGTTACGGGTTCTTTCTCTGCTGCGTACCCCATCGGGGTTGGATTCGAAGACTCGTCGGGCAGGTGCGTTGCTTTCCATACGCTCCACGTGCCCCAGCCATCTCAGCCGCTGTATTTTCAGCTTTTTGACCAGGCCAACGTCGCTGTATAGCCCGTATAGCTCGTCGTTGAATCTTCTCCTGCATACTCCTTCGATACACACCGGAGCGAAAATCACACGAAGAATCTTCCTCTCAAAGCACCCTAGCAGATTTTTATCCGAATATTTCAGTGTCCATGCTTCTGACCCATATGCCCCCCGGCACTTCTGATGGCTTGTTGACAGTGTTCCCACTGGTCCTCTGCACTTGATGCTGGTGGCGGACCTGCTGAGAGATTAAGAGTTACGTGGTCTGCAAAAGTTCTGGCGGTCTCTTGCGATTTAAGCTTCGTGACATCGAATCTTTTTACAGCATCTGCTCTGCGTTGTCGCGTCATGGATATCCGCATACGTAGTCTAGCTACCACCAGGTATTGATCCGAGTCAATGTTGGCCCTCGGAACGTTCGGACGTCCAAGATACTGGAAGCATGTCTCGCTTCCGATTCTTGCGTTAAAGTCACCAAGAATGATCTTCACGTCGTACTTCGGGCACATATCATACGTTGTCTCCAGGAGATCGTAGAATGCTTCTTTGGTTGAGTCCTCTCTCCCTTCATGGGGGGCATGAACACAGATCAGCGAAATGTTCTTAAATTTGCCCTTGATGCGGATTGTGACCAGGCGCTCGCTTACACTTCGGAAGCCCAAGACTTCTTGCCTAAGTCTTCCCCTTATCACAAAACCACAACCAAGGAGCCGCTGACCCTGTTCCTTCAAGCACGCGCTGTAGTAGATGTCACACGTTTTCAGTCTCCGTATGCCCTCTCAATCCCATCGCACTTCCTGGATGGCTGTTATGTCAGCCTTTAGCCTGTCCAGGTTCTCCACTAATTGTTCGGCTGCACGTGTTCTGTATAGGGACAGGACGTTCCACGTGCAGATCCGAAATTCATTGTCCTTGTTTCGTTTGCTGGGGTCGTCAACTTTAAAATCATCCATATCCGAGGCTTGTTGTTGTTTCGGAACAACTTTTTTTTACGTGGTAGGGAAGTTACCCCGACGCACAACCCCTGACCCGGAGGACCAGACCCTTCGTATAACTCCAAGGGTAGGGAGCCGGATAAACCGCTCCTTATAGGCCTGAGCTACAAATATGTCGTAGTAGCCCATATAAGGTGTTCACTAAGTAGTTCAACCTAACTGGAACTGTAGACGCTACCGTTGATTCCATCTAGAGAATTCGTCCGCTGCCGCCTCGATGAAAGGAGAAGTGCCTTAGTGGGAACACTCCTCCCCCCCTCTCTCGTTGGCTGTCCCCAACAGCTTTCCACGGGGATTTAAACCCCGTCTCCAGCTGAGGTACTAGACACCCGATGTTCACCACTAGGTGAACATCGGAGCGAAAGATCCAATATAACTCCTACACGCCACGAGAAAACAGGAAAAACTTATTGCTCCTAAAAGGGATTCACTACTCGCATGAAGCCATTGAAGTGGAAGACGAGCTCCGGATTGAAGGACTGCCAGTGGTGAATGTCACACCATTTAAAGCCAAGAAGGGACCAGGCAAGGTATACAAAAACTTTGTTGTAGAGCTGGGAAAATCCTGTGACGTCAGCGAGGTCTACACGAAGACCTTGATCATGAACCAGAGAGTGCACTGGGAGCGATTGAAATCCAATGACCTTGTACAATGCCGAAACTGCCAGCGGTTTGGACACGTTGCAACTAACTGTGGATGCCAATACGTATGCGTGAAGTGAAGGAGGAACACGATCCTGGAATGTGCAAGCGCAAGGAAAAAGCGGGATCGGACGTATGGTGTGCGAACTGCCAAAAGGACGGTCATCCAGCAAGCTTTAAGGGTTGCCCAACTCTTAAAGCAAAACTGACCAAAAGGAACAAGGTCCTGGCCAAGAAAAAATCTCAAAAGGAGTTTGTTGCCAAGTCCGCCTGTACCGTAACCCGCACAGCAGTTAGTTTCGCTAACGTGGTCAAGGGAGGCACATCACCCAAACCAGCAGCTTTCAAGAACCAGCAGCAAAAACAGCCACAACCAACAAGGACCCCAGCCAAAACCATTTCAGCAAGTACAGCACCATCAAAGATATCCAGACCAACATCAGCTTCGTCAGCGATGAACCTCAGCTCTGAAGTGAAACGTATTTTCGGATCCAACCTCATGTCTGTGATGGAAAAAGCTAGGAGTGCTGTACCACATAACTATGGTCACCTAAGCGAGGGGTAAAAGTCCGTGGCACTGGCCACCTTCATATTCCAGTTATGCAACTAAAGAAACTCCGAACACTGACGTATAACGCAAACTCGTTATACAGCCTGGAAAGAAGGACGTCATTCAACTTGTTTATGAAGAACAACAAACCGGACATTGCGCGCATCAGCGAGACCAACGAAACCAAATGCAACAACATTGACATCATTGGCTACAAAACTTTCCGGAAGGACAAGAAGGAGGACCGGAAAGGCACAGCTATTTACTTGCGGAAGAACCTGTCGCCCAACACCAAAGAAGTCACCATTTCTGGTCCAAAGACTAGTGAAGCCACCGCCGTCACCATACAAATAGGAAGAGATGAGACCCTCGCCATCATCGGCGTGTATTTCAAATGCCATTCCAGCATGAGAAATATACAAAGCGACCTACACGTCTTAAACAGCGTACGTCAAAGGAGCACATATGGACTAATCGGCGGAGACTTCAATGCAAGACACCACCTTTGGCTGGATACCACAGTTTCACCCGAGGGAAAAGCGATTGCAGACTGGTTGGACGCTTACCAGGACCAGCATTCATTGGTGGTTGTTTTTCAACCTAAACCAACTTTTCCCCGAACATCATCTACATTGGATTCTTTTATTTCAAATTCTAATTTTGTTTATTTACTTCCAGAAATCTGCAACTACACCTGTAAACTTGTGAACAGCGACTCGGATCATGAAGCTGTTCAGCTTAGCATCAAGCTCCACCAACCCATCTGCCTAGCAACAGAGCCAACAGAGAACTTCATTAATTATAGACGACTGGATGCTGAACAACTCCAACGGGACATTGAAGAAAATATTACGCTTCCGCCTTCAAACCGGAACCTGCTAGACAGTGAGATAGACGCTGCTGTAGATGGTCTGGAGCAAGCTGTCTGTGATGCATTGGAAGTCCAAAAGCGTCCTAGGACGTCAAGGGCTAGGTACCAACATCTTCCCGTGTACATACAGAATCTGTACGCACACAGACAGTGGCTGAGGAAGCGGGTCCAAAGGATACATCAGAGAGAGCTGAACACCACCAACAGCAACTACCGGACGGTTTGGAGCGAGTTGCAATGTGTCAACGTCATGTTCTGAAACTCTGTGCAGCATCATAATAACATCCAGTTCCAGAAGCGGCTACAAGCAATCGAGCCAGGACCAGAAGCTTTCAAGAACTTTAATAAAATCGTTGGAAGACGGGCCTCGATTCCGGAAATCCTAATTCACAAAAATATTGAAGTATCATCAACACAGGACAAAGTGGAAATGTTCGCCAAATAGGGAAACTTTACACCAAACCCACCTGATGATCCAGCGTTTCTGAACGAGGTCGAAGCATCCAATCAGCAAACCCTGCGGCCAAATCCGGATAGCGTCGTTTTTAGTGACTCCAACCCAGCAAGTGACCCAACGGATAGCACACATCTCTGCATCTCTGCAATATGGAGGAGGTAGCAGACATCATCGAGAATTCAAAGCCAAAAAAGTCAGCCGGACCAGACGGAGTCTCAAACTACATCCTGAAAAGGCTGCCACATGCAGTGATGATCCTTTTAACTATCATCATGAACAACTGCATCAATAACTGCTACTTCCCCCAAATGTGGAAAACAGCTAAGATCGTGGCCATCCCGAAGGAAGGCACTAACAATCGTGTATCCAATTACAGGGCAATCTCGCTTCTGAACAACATAAGTAAAATACTGGAAGAAGTATTACTTCGTAGACTAAAGAGGTTTTCCAGCGAAAACGCCATCATCCCGGACATACAGTTTGGCTTTAGGGAAAAGCACTCCACTTTGCATCCGCTCCTGAAGTTCCAGCATGACATCACCATAGCGCTCAACAACCATCGAGAAAGCATTCGACAGCGTATGGATTGAAGCCCTTATCCATAAGCTTCGCGTATTGCATTTACCTCCGTCTTTAATAAAAATTCTTTTTTCTTTTCTTTCTGCCAGAAAATTCTAAGTTCAAATGGACAACTGCAAATCCCAAGTGAAGAACATCACAGTCGGAGTTGCCCGAGGTTCGAAGCTAGGCCCCTTCCTCTACAGCCTGATGACATCTGACCAACCATTGCCATCTGGATGCCGAAATCTCCTGTATGCTGATGACTTCCTTACGTATGCCGAATTTATGTCTCCTCTGGTAGCTTTCGAAAAGTTGAGCAACACGTCAATAGACTCTACGCCTTCTACAAGAAATGGGGCATCCGGATAAACACCTCCAGATCGGAGCTTGTGTGTTTCAGGAGACCCAGTAGAGGTAGTTGCAGCGCAGCCAAGTGCAGAAGTCTGGTTCTGAAACTTCCGGACGGATCTACAATAGCAGCTAAAAAGAACGTGAAGTACCTAGGCATCCACTTCAACGAGTTGTTAAGGTTCAACCCACACTCACGAAACGTCCCCAAAAAAGCCAACTGGGCCTTCCACCGACTCCACCCATTGATGAGACGCAAAAACGGACTAAGCCAGAAGACGAGGATACTTATGTACAAGCAACTCCTGCGGCCTGTAATCAGCTTTTCCTTCCCAGCCTGGTTCTCCATCTCGAAGACGGCCATGAAGGAACTTCAAATGTTCGAAAGAAAGTTACTAAGGATTTGTACCGGACTACATTTTGATCGGCAGCGAATGAGACATCACAGCAACGAGCGTCTTTACACAGAGGTGAGCATCATCCCTCTGGACAGGTACCTACTGCTTCAAGCAAAGAAGCTTGTAGGACTCACTTACAGTCACCCAAATCAACTGATGACAAGGATGGCCACTCAGCAGCGACACTCCGAGCCGAGATACCTCAGTAGGATGGAAATCCAGGTTGACAACATCATCACGTGCAACGAGCCAGCAGTTTCGTTCTACGCTGACACAGTGTCAGCATATCACCGCGGCTAAATGCCAACCCATCCCCCCACCAAAACCACAACTTGACAACCGGGACGAAACACCCCGAGGACCATAAAGTCAGCCGAGTTTTAGATTTAATTATTTTGACATGTATTTTATGATCCTTTAAATTTAAGACAAAGTATAAGATTAGGTCCCCTATGTGCCAATAAATGCATAATATCATCGTATCTAACTAGTTATAAGTCAAATTGTTCAATAAACATATATATACTCTTATATATATATGTCGACTACCTCCCAGTTTTGACTAAGCTGTTCAGTATTGAGTGACCTGAGGTATCTTTCAATTCGATCCCTCGGGATGAGCGGTCCCTTCATAATTAGCTTTGCTCTAGGTCTTGACAGTTCACCGATTTCCTTCCTCCCCATGAGGCGAAGGTCAGCGTTTGGCCAGGGAGATTCAGCTTTACTGACAAATTCTTGAAGCCATGTGTGGGTACGTTCATCCTCACATGTCAGCATTTTGAATCTTTGGTAGGTGCCGAGAGTACCGAAGAGTGGCGGTGGCCGGCTCTTGACGATAGCCTCATTTACCTCCTCAAGGATCCGAAGTTCGATTAATTACCATTGGTCTTCCGTTAGTTTCCGTGTAGGATTACCGTAGTCTACTACGGCGTAGTCTACCTGCTAAAGGCACCTTAGAAAGTTTGGCTTTTTTCTCCATGCAACGTCTGTACGGTGTGACAGGAAGCTTAGTGGTGTGTTTCTTTACAGGGTCCTCAAATAGTAATTCTTCCTTAAAAAAATACCCAACAAATATTGTATAGCAGCATTTTAACCAAGATGTAAGCACAAGATGTAAATAAAGATGTAAGCAGAAAAACACGAAGTGACAACACTTCTTTCCTTAAACATAAAATATATGCTCTTTATAGCTTTTATAAAGCTATAATTCTGAAAGCTACATAGCAAAAACCAAAGAAAAATGTATAAGAATTCCTATCCCCCGACGTATGGGAACTCTGAAGTTCGATTCACAATGCGACGTGAAAACGTGACGAGACCGTGTTGTGAATCGCTGTCATTTTTTTCTAGTTACAAAATCGTTCCCAAATTCACAATGCGACGAGTTTCTTGGCGACGAGTTTTTTAACAGCATTAAATTATTTATTATCTTTGTTCTTGCTGTGCTGTGTGCGTTCAAAATAATGAAAAAAAAATTAAACTGAAATTACTTTAATTATTAAAATATTATAATTCTGTTTGTACATTGGGCTGGTGAAATGATTTTCGGCTAAAAGTGCAAAGACATTAAAACAATACAACATTATAATATTATCAACACAAATAGATCTATAAATATAATTTCATTGTCAACAACATGTTGTTTTCTTTATTCTTTTCCACAATTTCATAAAATTCACCATCAGTCAAATATAAAAAAAAAACAAAAAAAAAACGTCGACGAGAGCGTTTTTTTTTTCAATTACCCAACCCTGGCGTGACGTGACGACGAAAAACGCTTCATTGTGCATGCCCTGGCGTTTCCTCGTATAATTACAGTTTGACAACTACGACGAGTTCTCGTCACGCTCACGTCGCGGGATGTACGTGGGTTTATAGAATATAACAAAAATAATTTCAATGAAATTCAGGGGTTCTGTTTTTTATTTCACAGGCAATTTCTTAAGTTGAGTGCAATGCAAACACCAACCAGCACGTGTATATTTGAAAAAGCTCTCCCATAAAGCCTGTACTGAAAATACAAACTGAACAGAGTATACTTACTTACTTACTTAGGTCCTCGGACCTATTACGTCCGTGATGTTTCCCTTCCGGGACATAGGGCCTCCACTACACCTACGCGCCATCGTGTACGATTTCTTGAAATATATTTCAGCTCTCTCCAACTTTTCCCCAGTCGTGCCGATTCCTGCTCGACCATTCTTCGCCATGTACTTCTAGGCCGGCCCACTTGTCTTCCCTCCTGTGTGAGCGGGTTCCACTGCATTGCTTGAGATGCAATGCACCGATCGCCTTTTCGAAGCGTATGGCCAATCCACTGCCACTTTCTTCTTCGTATAATGGAGTCTATGGGCTCCTGACCCGTTCTCGCATGAAGTTCGGCATTGGAGATACGGTTGGGCCAGAAAATCCTCAAGATGTTTCGTAGACATCTATTAACGAAGGTTTGCAGCTTTCTAGTGACAATTTCAGTGACTTTCCAAGTGCTGCAGCCGTAAAGCAGAACGGATTCAACATTGGAGCGGAACAGTCGTAGCTTGGTCTTTAAGCTAAAAGAGTTGTTTCTCCATATTTTGGACAGCATTCCGAACGCAGCCTTTGCTTTCCTGATTCGGATGTTTACGTCCAGTTCAGTTCCGCCACCCGTAGAGACAATACTCCCAAGATATTGGAAATCCTCTACCATCTCTACCGGTTGTCCAGAAATATTTACTTGGATTGACGAGGAAGTTCCAAGGCTGATCCTTTTAGTTTTTGCCGAGTTGATCTTAAGCCCTACGATTTCTGCTTCTCTCTCCACCCTTGTTTTCATTTGATGGAGATCCATGATCCTATGAGAGAGTAAGCATACGTCGTCCGCGTAGTCCAGATGTTTGAGGTGAGATTGCAGAGTCCACTGAATTCCTCCATTTCCATTTGACAAAGCTGCGTGCATTACGTCACTTATCACCAACAGGAACAGTATTGGTGACAGTATACAGCCTTGCCTAACTCCACTTTGGATTTCAAACTCCTCTGACAGCCTACCTTTGTGCAAAACGTGACACCTGGATCCATCATATGTAGCCTTGATAATAGCAATCAATTTATCTGGGATGTCCCTCCTGTGCAAAGCAAGCCAAATAAATTCTCTATTGACACTGTCGAACGCCTTTTCAAAATCGATGAACAGCAGGTGAAGTGGTGATCGATATTCAACGCACTGTTCGATGATGATCCGCAAGGTGTTGATGTGATCCACACAGGAAGATCCAGTGCGGAAACCTGCTTGTTCGGCGTCGAGTGTGTCTTCGAGGTGGTCTTTAATTCGGTCCAATATTATCCTTGCTATTATCTTGGCTACTGCAGGCAGAACGCATATTCCTCTCCAGTTTTCGCACTGTGTGAGATCTCCTTTCTTTGGGAGCTTGACAATCATTCCTTTTTTCCACTCTTCAGGAAAGCTCTCTGTTTCCCAAGCTCTCTTAATAAGTGGGTGCAGTAGCTCGCTCGATGTCGTTGGGGCTGCTCCTAAGAGCTCTTCAGGAATACCGTCAAGTCCAACCGCTTTGTTGTTCTTCAGTGCTTTGATGGCGGTGATAATTTCTTCTTTACTGGGGGGTACGGTGCGTATTCGGGAATTTGTTACTTCGGGTAGCTCAGTGGGAATAGGGTTCTCTTCACTTGCGAAAACGCGGTTTAAAACCGCAGAAAAGTGTTCCCTCTACCTTATGAGCTGGTCCTCATCCGAAATTAGCAGGGATCCGTTTGTGTCTTTAACCAGGTGTTGTTTAGAGCTCTGGACACAAGTGAGCTCTTTGCTAATTCTGTAGACGGTCCTACTGTCACACCTACTAGCGGCTTCTTCTGCTTCTGTAGCCAGTGCGTTGATGTAGTTACGCTTATCACGTCGCACACTACGGTGAACTTCCCTCATCTTCATGCGGTACGTAGACTCAAGCTCGTTTCTCCCTGCTGGTGGGGTAGCTGCAATGCGAGCTTTAAGGTGTTTCCTTTCTTCGATCCTTGCCCAAGTTTCGTCGGAAAGCCAAGCACTATTTCTTCCTTGCGCCCGGCCGACTATACTTTCAGCACCGGATATGAACACATTTTTCACAGCACACCAATGATTTTCGATGGATGTGGTTTCCGTGCTGCTGATTGCGTTCAATCCTTGTGAAAGGTGGTCCCCTAGTTGTTGGCGCACTGCAGGATCCTTTAGTCTATCTGTATTAAACTTGGGCATTCGAGTGTTTCCTTGGGATCTCCGAACTGCAGCTGTACGCAATCTTACGGTAGCAACCATCAGATGGTGGTCCCGGGCCATTCCCATGTCAGCACCTCTTCTGTTACGGACGTCCTGGAGACTGCTTCTAAAACGCCGGCTGATCGCGAAGTGGTCAATTTGGTTGGAAGTTGCTTGTCTGTCAGTCGACACCCAACTGACTTTGTGGCACGTCTTATGCTCGAACATGGTCCCTCCAATAACAAGGCCGTTGGCGTTGCAGAAATCGACAAATCGTTCGCCATTGTCGTTTCGGTTACCAACACCATGTTTTCCCATGACATGCCTTAGCCCAGTGTTGTCATTGCCAACCTTGGCATTTAAGTCTCCCATCACCATAACTATATCACCTCGTGGAACGCTATCATAAGCAGCACTCAGCCGGTTATAAAAGGCCTCCTTCTCCTCGTCAGAAGAGAGCAAAGTTGGGGCGTAACACTGTATGATGGTGACGCGACGTACTCTAGTCCGGAACCTGGCTTTCAGGATCCTGTCACCTAAAGGCTCCCAGAAAATTAGGCTTTTGAGAGCTGTTTTGGAAAGCAGCAATCCAACGCCAGATTCCCGAGCGCTTCCAGGTGTTTTTCCGGAATAGAATAGTACAGTGTTACGGGTTGGTGACTTGAACTTCCCCGAACCCAGCCATCTAACTTCACTTATCCCTAAGATGTCCATCCTATACCGCATGAATTCCTTCTCTAGTTGCAGGAATCTGGCATTCTGAGGACCTTCTTTTCCATTGTTATATTTATGCTTATCTTATTTCTATGTAAAGATATCCTGTGTTTTGTGTACGTGACCATATGTATGTCTGGTTTTATCTTTATTATTAGACATTCCATTGGACATTGTGCGCAAGGTATGTGTTATCTTTTGCTTTCTATTTGTTTGACTGTACTTTATATATTTAGGATTTGTACGGTCAGAGCTGAAATGAGGTAATTTCGGAATTTTGGCAAAAAAGTGTTTTCATTATCAAATTTCCTAATTCCGCACGGAGCCCAACGAAGAACAGATTCATCGAAACCAAATACGCGCAATTTCGATAAGAGAGTTTGGTGCCGAACTCTATCAAATGCTTTTGCAATATCAAGTGCAATTATCATACTTTCTTCAAAACGATGTAAAGATTTGGTCCACTGTTCGGTGAGATATACGATCAGATCACCAGTGGACGTATTGCTACGAAAGCCGTACTGACGGTCATTAAGAAGCTTTCGTTCCTAGGGATATTTCTTGAGCTGGAAATTAATCAGCGTTTCCATGACCTTGAAAAGAAATGACGTAAGCGTAATTGATAGATAGTTAGAGGGTGAAGAAGATACGCCTTTTTAGGGACAGGCTGGACGAATGCTGTTTTCCATCCACTCGGAAGGAGACCAGTAGAGTAGGACAGATGGAAAAGCTTACGCAATGGTTTTGCCAGCGTTAAAGAACACTTCTTCAGTACAATGGGCCAGCGGATTTGTTTACGTCGAGATCTTTTAGAACTCTAGCAACTGCACGAGTGCGAAAGAAGATCTGTCCCATAAAATCATTTACGCTCTCAAGTACTGGCGGAGTCATTACACTTTCTGGCAGCGTCAAATTAACAGCAACTGTGCTGCAAGCAAATAAGCTTTATCTTGCGAGCTGACAAAAGGAGTTTCGTTAAAGACGAGCGTTGGAACCGAGGACGAGGTGTTATTTCGTATGTTTCTTACAGTATTTTTTGACGTAATTTTTGACCATGTTAAAATTTGGTTCTACGTTATAGGTCTTTCTAGCTTGCTGAAACCTTTTCTGGTTCTCCTCAGTAGGGTTGGCTTTATAACAGCGGAAGCTTACTTCTCTAACCCTAATAACCTCTTTACAACTCGAATCAAACCATGAGTTTTCTTTGGCTTTGATAGGTTACACCCTTTTCGGGATCACATTTTACATTCCACAAAGAATAAAATTTGTGATCATATCTGCGCTGGAGTCTATGACACTATCGAGGAAGCATAGTGACCAGTTGAAGCTCTTGAAGAAATTATTGGACGTCCCAGTTGGCTTTCTCGTATTCCCAAACGGTTCTCTTTGAAATTTTTTCTTCAACTGTGATTTTGTGGCACGAGAAATTCGCAGATATGACACAATGGTCTGATGTGCCTAGAGGTGATAATACACTAATAGTGTATTTTTTAGGGTCAGAGGTAAGGAATAGAGTGTTGGCGGTTTGACCTGCAACGTCAGGAATCCGAGTAGACTGGTCAACAAGGTGAGTGAGGTGGTTTAACTCAGCAAAAATCTCGACATACCTTTCTTCGGGTGTTGTCTGGCCAGAATTGCGTAGCCACGAAGAATTGTGTACATTGAAATCGCCCGTAACAACGATTTCACTGTGCGGAAAATGGAAAACAATTCTCTGGATTAAGTCGGATAGCACATCGAATTCGTTAGAAGTCGAATTACCATACAAAATTGGGCTACGATAAATGAAACATGTATGGATGATGTGCTTATTGACGGTGAATTTTAACCAGATGAAGTTAAAGTTTGTATTTAAACAAGGGCCATATTGTGGTTGTAGCTGATAAGCCACATCATTACGTACATATATTGCGAGACCATCGTGTAAGAAAAGTAAAGGCACTAAGCTATAACCATGTAGGCTGAATTCGGAGTAATCAGAATTTTCACCTATCAGTTCAGTATACACAGCACAGAAATTTTTTCTCAGCCCCCGAAAGTTGCTGATATCGACCCTAAATTCACCTACCATTACGAAAAACAATCATAAAACACTGACACTGACTTTAGGCTATTGTTTTTTTTTTTTCGTACGGTGGGTTCGCGGGGATTTGTTAATTATTATTTTGTTTTTGCACTTTCATAAAAGTGGTATATGGCAAAAGGTTGGTTTTATTTTTTTTAAATTTGTTTATTGGGATATTCGGCGCGGTTATGCGTTTGATATCTCATTTCATTTTGAATTTGGAATGGCAGTTTAACGTTGTTTTTGTTGTTTTGACATTTTCATGCAAGAGCTTTTAAAGCTTTTGGAATCGACTGCTAATGTATGTATTTATCTCATTTCGAACCCCATTTCGTGCAAATTTGGTTGAAATTAGCTCATCTGAGAACGAGAATTTGTATGGGAAATGAGGTAATTTCGAATCTCATTTGAAAATTTGCATCGAAATTACCTCATTTGGCCCAGTAAAAACGTAATATAAGGATTTCTTTATATAATTTGTATGATGATCATTAACTCGCGCCTATGTCGTCAGTCGGTCTGTTATTAAAGTTTTTTGTACTATATAGTATTTTGGGAGGTCCGCTTCGCGGGTTCAAGGATTTTAACTCCCTTTTCGGGTCCTCTGTCCCGCTCACACGAATCCGTAGCTACGCTTAGGGTTTGCTCAGTCGTCTGGCAGGCGCCTATATTTATGTTGTCGGTCGGTCTGTTATCAAATTTTCTTGAACTAAACTAAAAAAATTCGACCGAATTTTATGATACTACCTTATTAATGATAATTGGCCTTAAGAATTTTTGTTTGAAATAAAAATAAATATTTTGTTACTTAAAATACATATTTTTATAATTTTTATAAGGCTTTATTGCACTCTAAGGTGTAAAACAAAGTCCAAAATGGCTTTGTACTTTATTTCACACCTTTTAAATTTTCTGTTGGACTTTATTTCATTGGACTTTATCTCGTTAATGGCACCAAAATGAAATGAGTACCGATCTGCAACCCACTGTGAGTGGACGTGGGCGAGAGCAGTGAATTGTCTTGTAAAATACCCCCAACAGTTTTCATTAATTAATTTATTGCATCAAGTTCAACATTCAGTGTTTTTTCATTATTGCCCCTTCCATCCACTCGGAAGGAGACCAGTAGAGTAGGACAGATGAAAAAGCTTACGCAGTGATTTTGCCAGCGTAAAAGAACACCTCTTCAGTACAATGGGAGGGATACTACCCGGGCCAGCGGATTTTCATTCATTGTGCATAACCTGGCTTTTCCTCGTATAATTACATGTTTTGAAATCGGTTTGACAACTACGTCGAGTTCTCGTCACGCTCACGTCGCGTTTTAACGTTGCATTGTTAATCGAGCATAAGTCTCAGTAGGTTCTTTTTGCACATAAATATAATGTATGCATGTGTGCCCTTATGCAACTCTGTCTGCTATGCAAAACATGTGTATGAGTATATGTCTCTCTGTGGCTGGCATCATCCGGCTCTGAGAAAAGAATATTACAAGAGAGTTTAATTTGCTAAGAAGAAAATCGCACTAATGTATTCAAATGCATTTACATGAGTTCTGAGTTTGCTTCTGAGGTAGACCCACCTTTAACAAATGAGAATGATGATCAACTAGCACTCCAGGGCAATGCTGTCGAACGTACTGCAAAAGCAATATTTGTATTGCTTTAGCTTGGTGCGTACTGCCGTACTGCATACTTTTTTGTTTTACTGCATTTTCCTTTTTGTATTGCCACTTGTATTGCTTTTTCCAATTCGTTGTTCATAAAAACCAATATAAAAAAAAAAAATGTAGAGATGGCATCACTTTACATATTTTCCATGAAAAAACACTTCCAAGTTCCACATCCAATCTGAACTCAATTGATTTTTGTAATAAAGATTGCTTTTTAGACTCAAATGAAATCTACCTTGGGGCGTAAGCTAACATTTTAATTGGCTCTGGGGTCTTAACAGGTGAAGTTATAAAAAATATAAGAAAAAAGTGTAGAGATTACTACTTCGAATTATGTACGCAAATAAGAAAATGAATAAAGTTTCAAGATAAAGTTTTAGAAGCCGTACAAATAATTGATCCACAAAATAAATCCCCAGCCTTACCCCGCTTATACAATTGTTTCCAAATTTGATTCAAGATGAATTTGTCGATCACCTTGTTGATGAATGGAGGGCTCTTTCACATCAAAACATGATAAGTATAAATTTGAAAGTTGAAGATTTTTAGAGCGCTACCTTTAATTTAAAAAACGCATAAAATGCTCCAATGTTTCCCCTTTTAAAAACATTTGTTGGGTCCATTTTATGCTTTCCGCATAGCAGTGCGAGTGCAGAGCGCATATTTTAGCAAGTCGCTTTGATAAAAGATAAAAAAAGAAACTCCTTGCTGACATCCACAGTCAATTCAATTTTAATGGCAAAGGAATTTATAAGGCATAGCAGCGCTATGGAGTGGGCTCCATCCAAAGAAATTTTATCAAAATACAAATAATGTAAAAATGCAATAAAATGTGTTTACCTTCTATAATTATTACTATTTAGCTGAATTGAAAATATAATTTTATTTTGAGGCTTTAAAAAAAATATTCGTATGCATAAATTATATATTAAAATGTGTTTAAAAATTCATAAATATGAATTGAAATCAACTGCGATATTTGTATAATACCATATATTTATTTTTTATTATAAAAAAGTTCCTATTTTATAAAAATGAAGTAAAATTAATAAAAAATTTATTATAAAAATAAGACTAAGATATTAAACTAAAAGACTTATAGATAGATAAAGTAGATATAATGTATCTAAGTTTATTTTTTGTTATAAAGAAAGATTTAACAAAAAAAAAAAATATGAATTACAAAAAAATTATATGCGTATTGCTTTTGTCCAAAAATTATGCAAATTTTTTTGGAATGTACTGCTTTGGACTTTTCATAAACGACAGCACTAGTCCAGGGCCCTGTTTCACAGCACATACATCATAATATACAATGTATGATTTTGGCAGTTATCAAACATAAATTCTGTTTCACAGAATTGTTGTATGAACGCTGTCATACACAAATGTATGTGAGGTGAATTGACTGGAATTTTTAAGTAGTGTAAATCCTGTTTCACAGAATGTTATCATATATTTGTGTGTCTACATTGTATGTGAAACTTCATACAACGGTAACATCGAACAATTTTGAAATAAAAAAGGAGATGAGTGGAACAAAACGCAAATACAAAAAAGTAAGTTGTTATTATTATTGAAATAAAATTATTATGATTAATAATAGGCGTGTTTTTTTGTGCCATCTATGTTAGCTTAAGAAATAATGGCACAAAAAACGCTCATCGTTGCTTCATAAAATAATCTGGCAGCACTGATATAACAATGACATTTACCGCGATCAAAAACCTATGCAGAGCTATCCGGATAGGTTTGTGTGTTGCAATCCGTGTTATAGCTATCCGAAAATGTCAAAAACCGCTGACTGCTAAATGCAAAATTGAAGTTTGTTTGCCGTCGTCGAGTTGTATTTTTGATTTTTTCAGAAAAATAATTAAAATAATACAATAATAAAATATGGATACGAAACTATCTTATCGGATCGATTCTTGATCACAGTTATTTTGTTGTGCTGTTTTTTGTTCGCTGAGAAGCACGATTCTCAGTTGGGTTCTTACCTTTCTTTTGTGTTATTATTCACCAATTATATAAACAAGAGTTTAAATTTACACTGAGATTTCTTTATTTGTTTTATTTATAATTAACTTAGTTACTAATTATATATACAAGAGTTTAAGTTTAAACTGTGTTTTCTTTATTTATTTATAATCAACTTAGCCACCAATTATATAAACAAGAGTTTAAGTTTACACTGTGTTTTCTTTATTTATTTCTTTTTAATTAAATAGTATAGATTATTAAAAAAAGATATGGTAAAGATATACGACGCGCAGTTTTGTTGTTTGTTATAATTTTCTTAGTTTGATATCAAGTTTGAGTAAAAGATATGGAAAAGGAATAAGATATCCGACTGCAATGTCCGAACACAAGATACAGAGTGACCCATCGATTGCTCGTCACCCGACATGACGGCAACTGCGGGAAATGCAACATCATGCACAAGTGTGTCTGTTTGTAGTTGCGATCTGGTGTTCGTTTAATAGGTTGAAAAGTTGGATATATAAATGAAAATGATGATCTGGGAATTATGGGTTTTGTTTCTTTCAATAGAGCAGGCAATGAAATTGGAGAAGTTAAGCGGATTGGAAAAGTGAATGGGTTTAAGTGGAGCGATCGTTGACTGCGTGGTTAAAGACTTTGGAGTGGAATGGAATTTGTAAGTAATTAAATGGAAATGATGATATGGGAATTTTAAGTGGGTCGGATATTGGTCAATCAAAAGAAATGATGACCATGGGAATTTCAATCAAAGGAAATGATGACCATGGGAATTTGAAGTGGAGTTGAATGGATGGATGGGGTCATGAAAGGGCATAAGAAATGACCGTTGGAGGTTGTGAAGTACGTACTTTACAACATCTCCCCCCTTAAGAACGAAACTTGTACCTTGGAATGGTGCGAGTTTCGGCTTTAGAAGATGGAATCGGAAGTGAACGAGAAAGATTAGATGGAGCTAGACGAGGTGTAGGTATTGGTAATGGTTCTTGAATTTTTACGTTGATGGTTTGAACTGAATCTAAGGTTTTTATTTCTTTTAATGGTAAGCAATTCGATATTTTGTTTGTGTTTGCGAAGGTTTTATTTTTATATCGCACAAGTAATATGATTATAACCATAAGTATGGCGGGGAACATTGCAAGAAGGAACACGACTACCATATTTTTATTTTCTTGATCGACTTTAGAATATATGAACCGTGAATTTTGTATGTTTTCTATATCTTTACTTATAGAATTAAGTTCATCACTTTGATCATGTATATTAAAGGACTTTGTCGCGTAGTCAGGAATTTTCTCAAATTGTGGCGGTGTTATATTTAAGGGAAGATTTGGATTTGGTGAAATTAAGTTGAGATTGGTTTTTGTCTCGAAGTTTGTTTTAGAGTTTAAGGATTGATATTTTGTATTTGCTACGCAGTTTTGTTGGATTTTAAGAATACCAGTTGCATTCATTTGTATGTGAGAGTTAAAGTTTTTGCATTTAATCATAAGATTTTCTGGATTTGGAGAAACAAAAATCCAAGAGTTAGTGTCAGCTAACTGAAGAAAAATTGGGTGGTATATTTGAATTAACTGAATATTGCAATTTCACTTGGTAAAATTGAAAGTAAATTCAATTCGCAAGCGCTACTAGAATGTGTGAAAAGAATTGGTGCGTTTCGTTCACAAAGATAGTTATATTTTATTGTTCTTTGGCATTTATCCAAGTCATATTTATCAAAGAGAAAATATGATTGTTTTTCTGAATCTACTACAAGAAAAGGTTTTTCGGGGATTATGATTGTATAGGTTTTGTTTTGAAGGAGATTTGGTATGCTAGTCATTTTATAAATGTTATAGTTTTTAGAAGAAGTTAAAGGAATCTTTAATACAAAATTAATGTGGTTGTCAATGTAGTAAACATGAGTTTCTAAGAGATTGAAAAGTGTATCTATATATTTTTTCTTGTAAAGGTAGTGGTAGGCGATTTTCTTCTGGAAGAAGTAATTGTATCTTTTTACTTTCTTCGGTGAGTTAAGAAGGATCAATAAGGTATGGATGAAGTTTTCCATGGGCTGCGGAGTAAATAGCATCTAGGAGGTGATCTTTGGTTGAATAAGAATATTCTGATAAGGAGTTAAACATCGTGAAGAGTTCGTTTAGTTGAAGAAAGGATTTATTGATTATGTTGTTATTATTTTTGTTTTTGCTTATCTGATTAATGATTTTATCGGTTTCTTTAATTTTGTCTTCTATTTTAATAATTTGGTCGTTTGTAAGGTTTAATTGATGGATAATGTTTTTTGATATGGAAATTTGTTTATCGTGTAAATGGGATGCATAATGTTGTTGTTGCTTAAGTTTATCGATATGTTGTGAAAAGATTTTGGCATCTTCGTCGTCGAGGGTGCCGAATAGTTGCTTTGAAATAGAGCCAATAGCATTTATTAGTTCTCTCTTTTGTATCCTCGGTTTTAAAGTAGTTCCTAAGTACTTATTAATAATTATATCTTGGGATTTTATTCCATCTAGTAACATGGTAGTTAGGGTAGGAAGGGATTCGCATTGACTTAGGTATTCGTTAGAGGAAAGAAGTTTTTGGCATGTGGATAAAAATTTTTCATAGGTCAGTAAAATAGATTTATATTGTGAGTCTAACTCAGTGAGATTAGTGTATATGACTAAATTCCATTGATTAGAAAATAATTTTAGGTTACCAACGTTTTCGTAGTATAGTCCTGATTTGTTATGTAGATCGATGATTCGTGTAGTTGGGTTTCGGTGTTTATAGCCATTTGGGAGGTTAAAACCATGTTGCGTATAAAGATGAGAATTAGTAGTTTATCCATTTCTGGAAAGAATATTGAAGTTGGGGTAAATTTGTTAGGTTGAATAAATTTTTAGTCTGTTGTTATGAACTTTTGTTATTTTGTTTTTTATTTTAATGTTTGAGTTTACTCCTGACGTAGATATATGGTCCTGACCAAAGGGGAAGTAATTTTTTATTTGTATTTTTGGGATTGCTTTCATTTTTGAGTAAAACTAGGTTTCCTATTTGAAAATCAACAGGGTTTAGTTTCTTATCGTATTGCTGTTTTGAGGATTCTTTACTTTTGAGGAGATTGTCTCTTGCTATCTGATGGCAGTGTTGAAGTCTTGATTTAAGTTCATTGGCATAAAGATCGTGATTGTAACAAATGTCTGGATTTTTTTTACGCTAGAAGGAAGTTCAACCTGTCTACCATACATGAGTTCAAACGGAGTAAATGACGTTGAAGTGTTTGGGGTCGTGTTATGGACGAAAACGGCATATTTTATCCAATTATTCCAATCATCGTGAAATTTATTGATAAAACAATGCAAATATTCTACAAAGTTCCTGTGGCTTCGTTCGCAAGATCCATTTGACTGTGGTCGGTATGCAGTGGTTTGTAGTTTAGTTATTTTGAGAAGCTTGCATACATTTTTAAATATGTCGCTAAGAAAATTTTGTCCTTGATCTGACAAAACGAATTTGGGTGTGCCATAACGAAATATTATTGCTTTGACAAATGCTTCTGTGATTGTATTAGCCTCTTGATTTGGTAAAGGTTTTGCATCAGTATATTTTGTAAGGTCGTCAATGAATGTTAAAAGATATTTGTTATTATTGTTAGTGATAGGATATGGACCAACGATGTCGATAGAAATTTTCTCAAAGGGTTTCTTAGCAGTAGAAGTAATGACCATTGGTTCCATTGTGTACTGAGTAACTTTGTTTTTTTGACAGAGTTCGCAATTTTATATTAAGTTTTTTATATCCTGGAACATATTTTTCCACTTATGATAAAGTCGTATGCGTTCAAAAGTACGGTTGACCTACACAGTGTATAGGATTTAAATGAAATTCTTTGAGTATAGTTTTAATTCCAATTTGAGGCAGTTCTCGTCTTGTTGAAGGGTTAGAACAAGAATTAGAATTCATGTCTGAATACGAAGGACTAGGGTTTGTATTCAAAGTAGTAGAGCAAGAATTAGAACTATTATTTGAAGATGTAGGATGAGCACTACAATCAGGAATTGGAGATGTAGAACAAAGGTTAGTATTAGACGATGTAGTACAAGGATTTGTATTTGAAGATGTAGAACAAGAGTTAGTATTCGACGATGTAGTACAAGGATTTGTTTTTGAAGATGTAGAACAAGAATTAGTAGTTGACGATGTAGTAGCTGAGATAGAAGACGACTTTGGAGATGATTCAGAAGATGAATTTTGAGAAGAAGAAGAAGGAGGTTTTGTATCTGAACGAAGAGTCATTTTTGCAATTCTGCTTAGGCAATCAGCATTTGTATTTTGTTCACCTTTTTTGTGAATGATTTCATATTCAAACTCTTCGAGCTGTAAACGATATCCCATCATTGTAGAATTTGTATCTTTACAATTATGGATATAAACTAGAGGTTTATGATCCGTGTAAAGTTGAAATTTTCTTTCATACAGATATGGTCGGAAATGTTTAACTGACCAAACGATAGCCAAAAGTTCCTTATCTGTAGTAGAATATTTTTTTCACTTTTATTTAGAGTTCTTGATGCATACGAGATAGGAAGGTCATTACCAATTTCACCTTGGGAAAGGACGCTTCTAATTGCAACATCGCTAGCATCTGTTGTTAAGATAAAATTTTTAGTGAAATTAGGATATTGAAGGAGGGGTGGATTTATTAGTTTTTCTTTTAATCAATGAAAGGAATTTGAACAAAGAGGAGTCCAGTCAAAACGAATATCCTAGCGTAAAAGATTAGTAAGTTGTTTGGAGATTTTTGCAAAATCTTTTATGAAACGGTGATAATATCCAGCGAGTCCCAGAAAGCTTTTTATTTCTTTGGCATTTTTGGGTTGAGCAAAATTCTTTACACATTCAATTTTTTGTGGATCGGGGTTGATACCTGATTCATTTATCACGTGTCCTAGGTATGTGAGTTCTGTTCGCAAAAACTGGCATTTATCGGATTATAATTTTAGGTTATGCATTTTAAGGCGTTCAAAGATTTCTCTTAGTTTTGAATTGTGCTCTTCTAAAGTCTAACCATAGACTGTTATGTCATCCATATATACAAAAGTTTTTATACCTTGAAGACTAGTCAATGCATTATTCATTAACCTTTGGAAGGTGGCTGGGGCACCTTTCAATCCGTAGGGCATTCTAATGAATTCGTAATGACCAAATGGTGAGGAGAAGGCGTTCTTCCCTCTATCTTCCGGTCTAACTTGGATTTGATGGAATCCACTGGCAAGATCTAAGGTGGAAACCAGTTATGTTGGGTAATGGAAATGCGTCACCGACAGTTTTGTCGCTGAGTTTGCGAAAATCGACGACGATTCTCGATTTCTTACTACCGTCCTTATCAGGTTTTTTTGGAACAACGATAAGAGGGAAATTCCACGGACTATTCGATGGTTGATTTGTCTCCTTTTAGATAGAAGAGTTCGCTATACAAGATACACAGATTTAATATCGCTTCTTTTTCGTTCTTCGACATGTGATCTGTCACCACTAGGACTTTTATAGCTTGGATTCTATCATATGTAAATAAACAAATCGGGTGGCAGAACGGCTCATGAAGAACCAGGGCCTAGTGACTAACAACTCGCAACCATTCCTGTGTGCGCCTTTCGACAGGAATGGAAGGGACCTAAAATTTTATGCCGAATCGGAACGGCTAGACGAGAAGCACTTATTCGTGACAAGTGATACTCTTGGAGGATTTGTCAACTCCTCGCAAGAGGCAGTAGCCCTGAAAAATTTTTTTTTAATTTTTAGGTGGACGAGGCTGGGAAGCGATCCCAGCCTCCAGCGTGACAGTCGAACGCACTAACCATTACGCTACGGGATACTACATTCTATCATATGATTCAAGATAATTTTTAATTCGTAAAATGTTGTAGTTGGAGACTTCATCGAATATAAGGTCTTCGGTATTAAATTCAATAGGAGATTCAGAAGAATTAACGACAGATATGTAAGAGATAGAACTATTGGCAGGAGTAATACTATTGCCGATATATAATCCATTGGGAAACTGTTGGGAGAGACATATACCGTCAACATTAACTTCTTTAAGAACAGGGACTACGACTTCGGGTCTTTGTGGGATAGTGACTTAATGTGAAGGGATTAAATCATATTCGATAATGAATTTTTGAAAAGAGAATGTGAGCATTTTAGTCCTATAGTCGATTTGAGCTTTATGATCATCTAGAAAATTGTTACCTATATAGTGCTTATAGGGAAGTTTTTATCTACAACGTGAAAGGGATAAGAAATAGTAATATTTTTTGGTAAGTCTATGCGTAAGTATATAACACCATTAGTACGAATCACGGAATCAGTAATACCAGATAATGAATGAATAATGTTTGAGTCAATGGGTAGTCCTGGTTTTAATTTATCTATTTTAATCAGACTAATTTCACTGCCACCATCAATGAGAAATTTCGAAGGTTGAGGATTAAGCAAGGTTTCGGATGAATTTTTTATAAAATCTACTCTACAAATTTTATTATTTAAGTTTATATGAAAAATGTGGCGAGATGAGATTTAGTTTGGGTCCGAAGCCTGCCACTGGGTCCGGCCTCTGAATGGTTTTCCGAATGCTTATTTGGATTTTGATTTGTTGATGAAAATGGCTTCGAGTTATTTTGATTTTCATTGTTATTGTATTCTCTTTTCCTACACTCATTTATGTGGTGGCCGGGATTTTTAGAATAACTACATGTGATATTTACCTTTCCTTGCTTTTCTTTAGGTAGCATTGTTCTATGTTATGTCCCGACTTTTTGCAGTAATTACATGAAATTGAATTTCTGGATTTGCTTTGTGATGAGCTAGTAGAAAAATGTGTAGGATGTGACGAACTAGTTTTCTCTTCTAGGACGGCTGCTTCAATTGCTTCCGTCGATGTATTAAATCTTGAAGCTTTTATAATTAGACCTACTCGATAATTAAGCCCTCTTTCGAACGCTTTCAACGCAGTCTTACGATTAAGACTTATGATTGTGTCAGCTTTATCTGAGCCTCAATGCAAGCATCATTCAGATGGGATAAAGTTTTTTCTAATCTGTTTGAAAACAGATTCGTTCGTTCGCTGTTTCATTTGGATGAGATCTACCTGTAATTGAGATAGAGATTTAAACTCTAGGAATTGCTGGAGTAGCTTTTCTTTAAGGGACTTCCAGTCTTCGAAGTCAGTGTACTTAACTACATTATATGCGCTTCTAGTCAACTTCGTTTTTATTATAAGAAGAAGAATGGGTAGATCTGAAGAAGAGGTCTCTTCTGCGATTAAGTCGCAGGCATTTATGAATTTATGTAGGATCTATCTGTCCCCGTCAAACTTCGGGATGAGCTTGAACGCAAAAGACCTATCTAACTTAGGAGCCATATTCAGTAATTTTTTGGGAGTAGAATGAGAGGAAGGAGAAGTATTGTAAGGGGTGTCGGATTCTGTATCACTACCTGTTTCGGACGAGTTTAACGTTGATTCGGATTCGTCGGTTTTATTTATTTCACCTTGAGACATGTAAACAATAATTACTCACATATATGTATATATATAAAAAAAATCTTAGGGCTACGCAAGAATTAAATTAATGATAAGAAAATAGCAAAGAAAAATAATTACAAGAAAGCTTACTAGTAAAAAAAAAAATTGTATTTGAAAATTCTGCTTTGTAAAATGATGATAATAGGTTGTTGGTGGATACAGCGGGTTAAAGATGGATGCGGAGGGTAACAGATGAATGTATAGTCCTTAGTTCTCTCAGATTTTGTTTTTCACTGATTGTTGTTTTGTTCTGGGTTTTTCTTTATCACTGATTGTAGATTTTGTTTTTGTTGTTTGTAGAAAAGGAGTATCACCTGGCACTAAACACTTTTCAGGCAAACCCCACACCTGACACCAATATATGTTGTGCTGTTTTTTGTTCGCTGAGAAGCACGATTCTCAGTTGGGTTCTTACCTTTCTTTTGTGTTATTATTCACCAAGTATATAAACAAGAGTTTAAGTTTACACTGAGATTTCTTTATTTGTTTTATATATAATTAACTTAGTTACTAATTATATATACAAGAGTTTAAGTTTACACTGTGTTTTCTTTATTTATTTATAATCAACTTAGCCACCAATTATATAAACAAGAGTTTAAGTTTACACTGTGTTTTCTTTATTTATTTCTTTTTAATTAAATAGTATAGATTATTAAAGATAAGTAAAGATATACGACGCGCAGTTTTGTTGTTTGTTATAATTTTCTTAGTTTGATATCAAGTTTGAGTAAAAGATATGGAAAAGGAATAAGATATCCGACTGCAATGTCCGAACACAAGATACAGAGTGACCCATCGATTGCTCGTCACCCGACATGACGGCAACTGCGGGAAATGCAACATCATGCACAAGTGTGTCTGTTTGTAGTTGCAATCTGGTGTTCGTTTAATAGGTTGAAAAGTTGGATATATAAATGAAAATGATGATCTGGGAATTATGGGTTTTGTTTCTTTCAATAGAGCAGGCAATGAAATTGGAGAAGTTAAGCGGATTCGAAAAGTGAATGGGTTTAAGTGGAGAGATCGTTGACTGTGTGGTTGAAGACTTTAGAGTGGAATGGAATTTTTAAGTAATTAAATGGAAATGATGATATGGGAATTTTAAGTGGGTCGGATATTGGTCAATCAAAAGAAATGATGACCATGGGAATTTGAAGTGGGATTGATATTGGTCAATCAAAGGAAATGATGACCATGGGAATTTGAAGTGGAGTTGAATGGATGGATGGGGTCATGAAAGGGCATAAGAAATGACCGTTAGAGGTTGTGAAGTACGTACTTTACAACATCTCCCCCCTTAAGAACGAAACTTGTACCTTGGAATGGTGCGAGTTTCGGCTTTAGACGATGGAATCGGAAGTGAACGAGAAAGATTAGATGGAGCTAGACGAGGTGTAGGTATTGGTAATGGTTCTTGAATTTTTACGTTGATGGTTTGAACTGAATCTAAGGTTTTTATTTCTCTTAATGGTAAGTAATTCGATATTTTGTTTGTGTTTGCGAAGGTTTTATTTTTATATCGCACAAGTAATATGATTATAATCATAAGTATGGCGGGGAACATTGCAAAAAGGAACACGACTACCATATTTTTATTTTCTTGATCGACTTTAGAATATATGAACCGTGAATTTTGTATGTTTTCTATATCTTTACTTATAGAATTAAGTTCATCAATTTGATCATGTATATTAAAGGACTTTGTCGCGTAGTCAGGAACTTTTTCAAATTGTGGCGGTGTTATATTTAAGGGAAGATTTGGATTTGGTGAAATTAAGTTGAGATTGGTTTTTGTCTCGAAGTTTGTTTTAGAGTTTAAGGATTGATATTTTGTATTTGCTACGCAGTTTTGTTGGATTTTAAGAATACCAGTTGCATTCATTTGTATGTGAGAGTTAAAGTTTTTGCATTTAATCATAAGATTTTCTGGATTTGGAGAAACAAAAATACAAGAGTTAGTGTCAGCTAACTGAAGAAAAATTGGGTGGTATATTTGAATTAACTGAATATTGCAATTGCTGATTTCACTTGGTAAAATTGAAAGTAAATTCAATTCGCAAGCGCTACTAGAATGTGTGAAAAGAATTGGTGCGTTTCGTTCACAAAGATAGTTATATTTTATTGTTCTTTGGCATTTATCCAAGTCATATTTATAAAAGAGAAAATATGATTGTTTTTCTGAATCTACTACAAGAAAAGGTTTTTCGGGGATTATGATTGTATAGGTTTTGTTTTGAAGGAGATTTGGTATGCTAGTCATTTTATAAATGTTATAGTTTTTAGAAGAAGTTAAAGGAATCTTTAATACAAAATTAATGTGGTTGTCAATGTAGTAAACATGAGTTTCTAAGAGATTGAAAAGTGTATCTATATATTTTTCTTGTAAAGGTAGTGGTAGGCGATTTTCTTCTGGAAGAAGTAATTGTATCTTTTTAATTTCTTCGGTGAGTTAAGAAGGATCAATAAGGTATGGATGAAGTTCTCCATGGGCTGCGGAGTAAATAGCATCTAGGAGGTGATCTTTGGTTGAATAAGAATATTCTGATAAGGAGTTATACATCGTGAAGAGTTCGTTTAGTTGAAGAAAGGATTTATTGATTATGTTGTTATTATTTGTGTTTTTGCTTATCTGATTAATGATTTTATCGGTTTCTTTAATTTTGTCTTCTATTTTAATAATTTGGTCGTTTGTAAGGTTTTATTGATGGATAATGTTTTTTGATATGGAAATTTGTTTATCGTGTAAATGGGATGTATAATGTTGTTGTTGCTTAAGTTTATCGATATGTTGTGAAAAATTTTGGCATCTTCGTCGTCGAGGGTGCCGAATAGTTGCTTTGAAATAGAGCCAATAGCATTTATTAGTTCTCTCTTTTGTATCCTCGGTTTTAAAGTAGTTCCTAAGTACTTATTAATAATTATATCTTGGGATTTTATTCCATCTAGTAACATGGTAGTTAGGGTAGGAAGGGATTCGCATTGACTTAGGTATTCGTTAGAGGAAAGAAGTTTTTGGCATGTGGATAAAATTTTTTCATAGGTCAGTAAAATAGATTTATATTGTGAGTCTAACTCAGTGAGATTAGTGTATATGACTAAATTCCATTGATTAGAAAATAATTTTAGGTTACCAACGTTTTCGTAGTATAGTCCTGATTTGTTATGTAGATCGATGATTCGTGTAGTTGGGTTTCGGTGTTTATAGCCATTTGGTAGGTTAAAACCATGTTGCGTATAAAGATGAGAATAAGTAGTTTATCCATTTCTGGAAAGAATATTGAAGTTGGGGTAAATTAGTTAGGTTGAATAAATTTTTAGTCTGTTGTTATGAACTTTTGTTATTTTGTTTTTTATTTTAATGTTTGAGTTTACTCCTGACGTAGATATATGGTCCTGACCAAAGGGGAAGTAATTTTTTATTTGTATTTTTGGGATTGCTTTCATTTTTGAGTAAAACTAGGTTTTCTATTTGAAAATCAACAGGGTTTAGTTTCTTATCGTATTACTGTTTTGAGGATTCTTTACTTTTGAGGAGATTGTCTCTTGCTATCTGATGGCAGTGTTGAAGTCTTGATTTAAGTTCATTGGCATAAAGATCGTGATTGTAACAAATTTCTGGATTTTTTTTACGCTAGAACGAAGTTCAACCTGTCTACCATACATAAGTTCAAACGGAGTAAATGACGTTGAAGTCTTCGGGGTCGTGTTATGGATGAAAACGGCATATTTTATCCAATTATCCCAATCATCGTGAGATTTATTGATAAAACAATGCAAATATTCTACAAAGTTCCTGTGGCTTCGTTCGCAAGATCCATTTGACTGTGGTCGGTATGCAGTGGTTTGTAGTTTAGTTATTTTGAGAAGCTTGCATACATTTTTAAATATGTCGCTAAGAAAATTTTGTCCTTGATCTGACAAAACGAATTTGGGTGTGCCATAACGAAATATTATTGCTTTGACAAATGCTTCTGTGATTGTATTAGCCTCTTGATTTGGTAAAGGTTTTGCATCAGTATATTTTGTAAGGTCGTCAATGAATGTTAAAAGATATTTGTTATTATTGTTAGTGATAGGATATGGACCAACGATGTCGATAGAAATTTTCTCAAAGGGTTTCTTAGCAGTAGAAGTAATGACCATTGGTTCCAGTGTGTACTGAGTAACTTTGTTTTTTTGACAGAGTTCACAATTTTTTATAAAGTTTTTTATATCCTGGAACATATTTTTCCACTTATGATAAAGTCGTATGCGTTTAAAAGTACGGTTGACAACACAGTGTCCTCCGATAGGATTTAAATGAAATTCTTTGAGTATAGTTTTAATTCCATTTTGAGGTAGTTCTCGTCTTGTTGAAGGGTTAGAAGAAGAATTAGAATTCATGTCTGAATACGAAGGACTAGGTTTTGTATTCAAAGTAGTAGAGCAAGAATTAAAACTATTATTTGAAGATGTAGGATGAGCACTAGATTCAGGAATTGGATATGTAGAACAAAGGTTAGTATTAGACGATGTAGTACAAGGATTTGTATTTGAAGATGTAGAACAAGAGTTAGTATTCGACGATGTAGTACAAGGATTTGTTTTTGAAGATGTAGAACAAGAATTAGTAGTCGACGATGTAGTAGCTGAGATAGAAGACGACTTTGGAGATGATTCAGAAGATGAATTTTGAGAAGAAGAAGAAGGAGATTTTGTATCTGAACGAAGAGTCATTTTTGCAATTCTGCTTAGGCAATCAGCATTTGTATTTTGTTCACCTTTTTTGTGAATGATTTCATATTCAAACTCGTCAAGCTGTAAACGATATCTCATCATTCTAGAATTTGTATCTTTACAATTATGGATATAAACTAGAGGTTTATGATCCGTGTAAAGTTGAAATTTTCTTCCATACAGATATGGTCGGAAATGTTTAACTGACCAAACGATAGCCAAAAGTTCCTTATCTGTAGTAGAATAATTTTTTTCACTTTTATTGAGAGTTCTTGATGCATACGAGATAGGAAGGTCATTACCAATTTCACCTTGGGAAAGGACGCTTCTAATTGCAACATCGCTAGCATCTGTTGTTAAGATAAAATTTTTAGTGAAATTAGGATATTGAAGAAGGGGTGGATTTATTAGTTTTTCTTTTAATCAATGAAAGGAATTTGAACAAAGAGGAGTCCAGTCAAAACGAATATCCTTGCGTAAAAGATTAGTAAGTTGTTTGGAGATTTTTGCAAAATTTTTGCATTATTCATTAACCTTTGGAAGGTGGCTGGGGCACCTTTCAATCCGTAGGGCATTCTAATGAATTCGTAATGACCAAATGGTGAGGAGTAGGCGTTCTTCTCTCTATCTTCCGGTCTAACTTGGATTTGATGGAATCCACTGGCAAGATCTAAGGTGGAAAAAAATTTAGAGCTTCCTAACTGATCTAGAATATCAGTTATGTTGGGTAATGGAAATGCGTCACCGACAGTTTTGTCGCTGAGTTTGCGAAAATCGACGACGATTCTCGATTTCTAACTACCGTCCTTATCAGGTTTTTTTGGAACAACGATAAGAGGGAAATTCCACGGACTATTCGATGGTTGGATTATTTAATCGTCAATCATCTCATGGATTTGTTTGCCAACCTCTTGTCTTTGAGCTTCCGGCAACCTGTAGGGTTTAATATATGTAGGTGAAGCATCAGGGGTAAGGATTGGGTGTTGCACAGAAGAGGTATGAGTTAATTTGTCTCCTTTTAGATAGAAGAGTTCGCTATACAAGATACACAGATTTAATATCGCTTCTTTTTCGTTCTTCGACATGTGATCTGTCACCACTAGGACTTTTATAGCTTGGATTCTATCATATGTAAATAAACAAATCGGGTGGCAGAACGGCTCATGAAGAACCAGGGCCTAGTGACTAACAACTCGCAACCATTCCTGTGTGCGCCTTTCGACAGGAATGGAAGGGACCTACAATTTTATGCCGAATCGGAACGGCTAGACGAGAAGCACTTATTCGTGACAAGTGATACTCTTGGAGGATTTGTCAATTCCTCGCAAGAGGCAGTAGCCCTGAAAAATTTTTTTTTAGTTTTTAGGTGGACGAGGCTGGGAAGCGATCCCAGCCTCCAGCGTGACAGTCGAACGCACTAACCATTACGCTACGGGATACTACATTCTATCATATGATTCAAGATAATTTTTAATTCGTAAAATGTTGTAGTTGGAGACTTCATCGAATATAAGGTCTTCGGTATTAAATTCAATAGGAGATTCAGAAGAATTAACGACAGATATGTAAGAGATAGCACTATTGGCAGGAGTAATACTATTGCCGATATATAATCCATTGGGAAACTGTTGGGAGAGACATATACTGTCAACATTAACTTCTTTAAGAACAGGGACTACGACTTCGGGTCTTTGTGGGATAGTGACTAAATGTGAAGGGATTAAATCATATTCGATAATGAATTTTTGAAAAGAGAATGTGAGCATTTTAGTCCTATAGTCGATTTGAGCTTTATGATCATCTAGAAAATTGTTACCTATATAGTGCTTATAGGGAAGTTTTTATCTACAACGTGAAAGGGATAAGAAATAGTAATATTTTTTGGTAAGTCTATGCGTAAGTATATAACACCATTAGTACGAATCACGGAATCAGTAATACCAGATAATGAATGAATAATGTTTGAGTCAATGGGTAGTCCTGGTTTTAATTTATCTATTTTAATCAGACTAATTTCACTGCCACCATCAATGAGAAATTTCGAAGGTTGAGGATTAAGCAAGGTTTCGGATGAATTTTTTATAAAATCTACTCTACAAATTTTATTATTTAAGTTTATATGAAAAATGTGGCGAGATGAGATTTAGTTTGGGTCCGAAGCCTGCCACTGGGTCCGGCCTCTGAATGGTTTTCCGAATGCTTATTTGGATTTTGATTTGTTGATGAAAATGGCTTCGAGTTATTTTGATTTTCATTGTTATTGTATTCTCTTTTCCTACACTCATTTATGTGGTGGCCGGGATTTTTAGAATAACTACATGTGATATTTACCTTTCCTTGCTTTTCTTTAGGTAGCATTGTTCTATGTTATGTCCCGACTTTTTGCAGTAATTACATGAAATTGAATTTCTGGATTTGCTTTGTGATGAGCTAGTAGAAAAATGTGTAGGATGTGACGAACTAGTTTTCTCTTCTAGGACGGCTGCTTCAATTGCTTCCGTCGATGTATTAAATCTTGAAGCTTTTATAATTAGACCTACTCGATAATTAAGCCCTCTTTCGAACGCTTTCAACGCAGTCTTACGATTAAGACTTATGATTGTGTCAGCTTTATCTGAGCCTCAATGCAAACATCATTCAGAGGGGATAAAGTTTTTTCTAATCTGTTTGAAAACAGATTCGTTCGTTCGCTGTTTCATTTGGATGAGATCTACCTGTAATTGAGATAGAGATTTAAACTCTAGGAATTGCTGGAGTAGCTTTTCTTTAAGGGACTTCCAGTCTTCGAAGTCAGTGTACTTAACTACATTATATGCGCTTCTAGTCAATTTCGTTTTTATTATAAGAAGAAGAATGGGTAGATCTGAAGAAGAGGTCTCTTCTGCGATTAAGTCGCAGGCATTTATGAATTTATGTAGGATCGATCTGTCCCCGTCAAACTTCGGGATGAGCTTGAACGCAAAAGACCTATCTAACTTGGGAGCCATATTCAGTAATTTTTTGGGAGTAGAATGAGAGGAAGGAGAAGTATTGTAAGGGGTGTCGGATTCTGTATCACTATCTGTTTCGGACGAGTTTAACGTTGATTCGGATTCGTCGGTTTTATTTATTTCACCTTGAGACATGTATACAATAATTACTTACATATGTATATGTATATATATAAAAAAAATCTTAGGGCTACGCAAGAATTAAATTAATGATAAGAAAATAGCAAAGAAAAATAATTACAAGAAAGCTTACTAGTAAAAAAAAAAATTGTATTTGAAAATTCTGCTTTGTAAAATGATGATAATAGGTTGTTGGTGGATACAGCGGGTTAAAGATGGATGCGGAGGGTTACAGATGAATGTGTAGTCCTTAGTTCTCTCAGATTTTGTTTTTCACTGATTGTTGTTTTGTTATGGGTTTTTCTTTATCACTGATTGTAGATTTTTTTTTGTTGTTTGTAGAAAAGGAGTATCACCTGGCACTAAACACTTTTCAGGCAAACCCCACACCTGACACCAATATATGTTGTGCTGTTTTTTGTTCGCTGAGAAGCACGATTCTCAGTTGGGTTCTTACCTTTCTTTTGTGTTATTATTCACCAAGTATATAAACAAGAGTTTAAGTTTACACTAAGATTTCTTTATTTGTTTTATATATAATTAACTTAGTAACTAATTATATATACAAGAGTTTAAGTTTACACTGTGTTTTCTTTATTTATTTATAATCAACTTAGTCACCAATTATATGAACAAGAGTTTAAGTTTACACTGTGTTTTCTTTATTTATTTCTTTTTAATTAAATAGTATAGATTATTAAAAAAAGATATGGTAATGATATACGACGCGCAGTTTTGTTGTTTGTTATAATTTTCTTAGTTTGATATCAAGTTTGAGTAAAAGATATGGAAAAGGAATAAGATATCCGACTGCAATGCCCGAACACAAGATACAGAGTGACCCATCGATTGCTCGTCACCCGACACGACGGCAACTGCGGGAAATGCAACATCATGCACAAGTGTGTCTGTTTGTAGTTGCAATCTGGTGTTCGTTTAATAGGTTGAAAAGTTGGATATATAAATGAAAATGATGATCTGGGAATTATGGGTTTTGTTTCTTTCAATAGAGCAGGCAATGAAATTGAAGAAGTTTAGCGGATTGGAAAAGTGAATGGGTTTAAGTGGAGCGATCGTTGACTGCGTGGTTGAAGACTTTGGAGTGGGATGGAATTTGTAAGTAATTAAAAGGAAATGATGATATGGGAATTTTAAGTGGGTCGGATAATGGTCAATCAAAAGAATTGATGACCATGGGAATTTGAAGTGGGATTGATATTGGTCAATCAAAGGAAATGATGACCATGGGAATTTGAAGTGGAGTTGAATGGATGGATGGGGTCATGAAAGGAGATGAGAAATGACCGTTGGAGGTTGTGAAGTGCGTACTTTACAACAATTTTCTGACATTTTTGCTTTCAACTGTTTGTCAACAAAAAAAAATTTAAACAAAATATGGTGACAATTTGGATAAATTAAAAGAAACGTCTCATACCTGGACAGGTCCTTCTTTTATTTATTGGAATGAAAAGTAACATTTATTTCAAATTAATAAATTATATTTTTACAAATACAAAAAAACTTTTATAAAATCAGTCGACCCGTGCTTCAAGATCCATCTGCCAAATTAATGAATTTTTGGATAAATTTTTGACATTTGTCGAGAGTGCATCGGATAAATGTAGAAAATAGTGTATGGAAGCACTGTTTTTGTTTTAGATTAATTCTTAATAGCCCTTCCACACCACCCCACCGTGTATTAATACATGTCAAATTGAAAGTGGGAAAGAATTCCACGCGACTGCCAAATTTGTGTGAAAGAAATTACTTTTCATATTTTGGTTCCACACTTGCTTGTATTAATACATTACCTTAACCTAAAAAAAAGTGTGATTGAATGTGGGATGGAATAAGAACCATTCCTTAAATTATTCATCTATTAACACATGTCAAATCGTGTGGGATAGAATGTCGGGTTGTGTAGGCTGGGCTTTCATATTTTGTTTCCACACTATTCTACATGATTTGTTCCCACTTTTTTGACATGTATTAATACACAGTGGGCTAGTGTGGAAGGCCTTTAAGCAGAGATGTTTATTTCTGCGAATTAAGCATATTTGTTGTTGTATTTTACATGGAAAATTTTTTTAAGCTAACATAGAGGGCACTAAAAAACACGCCTTATATATCTGGTGGAGCTCGCTGCCGAGCTATTCAAAGCAGCAGGAGATGATTTGGTAAGGAGTATGCACGAGCTCATCTGTTAAATATGGTCGGAGGAAAGCGTGACCGATGAATGGAATCGCAGCATCGTTTGCCCGATCCACAAGAAAGGAGACCCTTTAAACTGCGCCATCTATAGAGGAATCAGTCTCCTTAACATCGCCTACAAGATCTTCTCTGCCGTATTATGTGAACGCCTGAAGCCGTTCGTCAACAACCTGACAGGTCCATATCAGTGTAGCTTCAGGCCAGGAAAGTCCAACATCTATCAAATATTCACACTACGGCAGATCTTGGAAAAAAACCAGGAACTTCAAATCGACCGCGTATGACAGTATTTATAGAGACGAGCTATATAAAGCAAATGTCTAGCTTTGGCATCCCTGGCAAACTCGTCCGTTTGTGCAGGATGACGATAGAGAACGCACGCTGCTCCATGAAGGTTGGCAAAGACCTCACCGATACCTTCGATGTCAAAAAAGGATTAAGCCAAGGCGACTAGCTGTCATGCGACTTCTTCAACATCATACTTGAAAGAATAGTGCAAAACTCTCACGTCAACACTAGAGGCACAATCTCTCAAAAGTCCATCCAATTACTTGCATACGCCGACGATATTGACATAATTGGAAGAACGAAGCGTGATGTCACTGGAGCTTTTGCAAGCATTGAGAAGGAAAGATGGGTTTAGCGGTGAATGAGGGCAAAATAAAGTCACCATAGACAGCTATAACTTTGAGGTAGTTAAAGACTTTGTGTACCTGGACCAAGCTATATATTCAGTCAATGACACCAGCCAGCGCTGAGATCAAATGAAGGATAACTCTTGCTAATCCCTGTTATTGTACGCTTGAGTACGCTTAAGGAATATTCGAGAGAAAAATTCTTCGGGTGATCTTCGGTCCCGTATGCATAAACGGGAAATGGAGGAGAAGATACAACAACGAACTGTACGGGCTGTATAGCGACATCGACCTAGTCACAAAAGCGAAAAGGCAACCACTCAGGTGGCTGGGTCACGTAGAGCGGATGGACACCAATACTCTGGCCCGAAGTCTTTCAATCACTCCCCGAGGGACGGCGTAGTAGGGGAAGGCCGCGAAACCGGTGGCGCATGCAGGTGGAAGAGGACCTCAACCAACTTGGTGTGCGAAACTGGAAACAGCTAGCTAGGGACAGAGCTGGCTGGAGAACACTTGTTGGTTGAGGCCCTGGTACACACCGGACTGTAACGCCAGCATAAGTAAGTAAATAAGTAATATAATAATAATAAAAGCAGCTGATGGTGCTGCGAGAAATGCTGGCAACCAAAGAAATGCTTTTTGGCAAGTTTTCGGGAAGCTCTCAAACAAAAAATGCCAAACAGAGAGCCGGTGAAAGATCAGCAACATGGCAGCAACAAGTCTGCGTCATTTAAAATTATGTTTGTTTCTAATATTTATTTTCAATATTGAATAAACCAAACTGCACTTGAAAAATATAATTTTGTTTTCGCTCAATATTTTTTTTTGTCAACAGATAATGTCAAAAAAGGATGGGATCGTTCAACGAAAATTAATTATTTAATATTTAAATTTTGATAATTAATGACAGTTAGTCAATCACAGGGTTTAGAAAATATTCAAAATTCTGAATCTGAATATTTTTAACATACTCACTGCTGCACACTTATTTCAATGAAATGTCAAATCATACATCACATACAATAATTATCAACAACATACAATCCTTCCAATGGAATCTGTGACACAGAAAATTGTATGTGATGTATGATTGGGAAATGAATGTATGTTGTATGTGATGTTTGTTCTGTGAAACAGGGCCTAGGTATATTAGGTTCATGACTGCCATTATCAAAATGCAATTTCCGCGAAATTGAAAAAGCTATTGCAACAACAAATCAAGGTATCTGAACATTTTTGGATAGGTTAACACCGTCTCGGATAGGTTTCTTAACGGAAGGAACTTCAATGGGATATGTATGTTTAAAAAAATTTTCCATTTAATGCAATTGACACAGAAAAACCCTTCAATTTTATTCACCCCTATAAAAACGGATCAAATTTAACTGGGATCAAATTTTACCAAAATTTAAACGCAATTGACAACGGCCTTAATACTAAAGTTAAATTGATTTATTCATTCCTACAGTTTTGTTTGTTTATTTCGATTCCAGTATACATACGGTATCAGTTTTAGGGCAAATTCATACGTTTTGACTTCGTGTAGCTTTTCCTTGTCGAATTGAGAATCAAAATATTTGTTCTGATTTCTATGGAAAAAAACTAAATAAGTAAACAACTAACCGAATTTGAAAAAAACAACTAACATAAATTAAATACGAAAATCAGAACAGGGGTTATAATGTCTTGCATAGTCGATTTTAATGACTTCTGTCTTCTTAAATTTGTGTATACATTTTTCTAGACCATGCATTTCAATATAAGATCTAATTTACAACAAAAAACGTTTTAAGTAAAATTATCAAATTCGACTTAGTTGTCGAGTTGTACCAAACATATTGAAAAATTACCGGTCTGACCGGTTCTCTCAGAAATACATTTTATCGATTTCTTGCCAACATCGATGAACATCTTAACAAATTTTGTTCATCTCTCACAATTTGCTGTCAAAACTCTTGAGTGAGTTTTTTTTACATTTGATTTTAAATGTATTAGTGCTTCTTGAGTGGATTCTGATTTTAAATCAAGAATCGAATTTCTCTTCTCGGAATCGTCAGAAGCGTACTTTTTGTGCCAATGGAATGGTTTCAGAAGACTTCCGGACGCTTCCGAACATCCAAAGGAAATCAGCATTAGGAAATAACCAGTGATATCTGCATTCAAATGTTGCACCATTGCGTTATTTCATCAATGTTGAATGTTTTAGGGACCATGTCATTCGCTTTCTCATTAACTTTATTTGACACATGTCACCTACTCATGGATACATTTTGTGTAAGCGTAAGTCCCAGACAAACATATTCACTAATAAAAATCCGTGAGCGCAATTGTGCATTTCTTAAAACTATATTCAATTCTTCAATAGCCTGTAACTAGTAATATAAGCTTATATTTACTTTTCTTCTGCATAACCTTAAGTGACTGACTGACTCACTGACTGACTGACCCACTGACTGACTGGCTCACTCACTGACTGACTGACTCACTGACTCACTGACTAACTGACTGACAAACTAACTGACGTACTGAATGACTTAATGACCGACCGAATGACTGACTGGGACTGACTGACTGACTTACTGACTGACTGGTCATTGACTGACTCACTCACTGACTTACTGACTGACTGACACTGATTCACTGACTAACTGGCTAACTGACCAACTGACTGACTGACTTACTCACTCACTGACTGACTAACTGACAGACTGAGTGCCTAACTGACAGACTGAGTGCCTAACTGACCGACTGACTGACTGACTGACACCGACTCACTGGCTCACTGACTGGCTGACTGACTCACTGACTAACAGAAAGACTGACTCATTGACTGACTGACTGCTTTCAATATAGCTGTTTCTAGTTACGTTACGGCTAACTCACTGACCAACTGACACTGACTTACTGACTGACTGGCTTACTGAATGACGGACTGACTTACTGACTGACTGACAGACTGACTGCGTAACTGACCTGACTGACTGACAGAGTGACTCACTGACTGACGGATTGCTTTCAATATAGCTGTTTCTAGTAACGTTAACATATAATCAAATTCTTACCTAGTCTATGTAAAATTGATATTTGTTCCGCAACAGCTATCTGGTAAGTTGAGCTTTCTAAAGCTAACAAGGAGTTGTTGAATATTTTAAGATTGATGAACAAGTCATTCCAGAATTTTCCGACACAAGATCCCTTTTCCTGAAAGAATAAACATACAATTAAGATGAAAATCTGTTCTGGATGTTTGCGTTAAATTATTTAAGGGTGTGTTTTCCTCCAAACCCGAAAAACCCATTCAAAATGTTATTTGGATAGTGCACAATCAGGGTTGCCACTGAAGTATTCGAAAAAGTCACAAAAAAGGGATCACGAGAAAAAAGTAGAATTTTGAATATTATTTAATACATAGCCAAATTAAACGAAATCCGCATAAGTTGTGAAAAATAACATATTTTGCATTTATTGAGTTTTTTTTAATTAAAAAAAATTAAAAATGCGGCAACATTGTTCGAAGGTGCATCAATATCAATGAAAATACCATCAATAGCACCACAAACTTCCGGCATTCCACATTTTCCAAAAAAAGTTTTATATGGTAAGTTGAACTCTTTCAGTTTGAGGCCAACACACTTGTTTTTGAAATTCAATTTCTTTTGTACGAAAGTGCAACCAATTAATAATGCCGCAGAAAAATTTGAATATAAAAATATAAAAAGTAGGAACATACTATTGTTAAAACTTACAATCCACGATTGATTTAGACTTTTAAAAGATCTTAATGAATGGTCAGAAAATTGATGCCTTGACTTACAGCAGATTTAATGACCCAATAAAACATTATTTTTAAATATATACCCAAAAGCGGTTGCATTTTTATTTCAAACTAAATTATTAAATGGTTTTTCCTAATTTTGTAAGTATAGAAAAATTTTGTCACGAACATAAAATCCTTCAGACCTTTTTTTACGAACTTTTATGAACATAAAAACATTTAAAACTTTGAAAGACCCCGTTTGATAGATTAGTGGTTGGTGTCTGCGTCTAACCCGTTCTGTCATATAAACCTACGTCGTCGGCACAATCACCGGGCTTAGGAGAGACCAACGCACAGTGTGAAATTTTCAGATACTAGCGGAACTTAAGTCTAAATTTAAATAATATTTTTTTTAACTTGTTTTTTTTTTTCGTGGAAATGATTTAAATATATCAGATTAATTTAAATTTAATAATTCATTTTAATTTTATTTTAACTAAAAATAAATTAGATCAAACATAGTTTTTAAATAAAAAATGAATACATTTTTAAAAATAATTTGAAATTCAGTCAGTTTGAAAGTGTTTCTTCGGGAAGATCATGACATTTGGTTCTTGAAAACCTCTATCTTAACAAAATCAGTGGATCTGATGACTTTAGAAACTTTTCGTTACTTGGAGTTTGGTGCCAAACTTCAAAAACAATCAACCTATTAATTTTTCTATAAAATACACAGAATCAAAATATGAAAAAATTAGAGCGGGTACACGCAGGTAAACTTAAAAAGCTTTGTCTCAAAGTTAAAAAAAAAAAATTTTTTTTAATACCCTAGCGAAAATTAAGTAAAAAAATAAAAATAAATAAATAAAATTAGTAAAACTCACTTAAGGATATACTATTAACTTCATATATATAAAATATCGAATAATTTTACCGTTCACAAAACATATGTAAAAACAGCAGAGCTCAGCCCATCCGCTGTAAAATGCCTTTAATTTATTTTTCATACGGTGTTCGACTTTGACAGCTAACTGCACAAAATATAATGGAAACATGAAGCTTTTACTACCTGAAATGAATCAACCGTTATGTTAAGAACTGATCAAAATCGGTTTTGTACTCGACAGCTCAACTTTTTTTCTTGACTTAAGTTCCGCTGGATTGTGAAAATTTCACACTGTGCAACGTATCACTATCCTTTAACGGCGTGATCCCCCTACCCCCACCGGTTGTCCGTGCAACGTCTGGTGGATGAGTTTGAAAGATCAGTGGTTCGTGTATGTGTCTGTTTAGTTAACTCGGTGATCAATCAAGGCATTGAAGAATTGTCTGACAGCATATTAACACCGGGTTGAGGAGAGTTAAACGCACCATTGTCTTCTTAGGGCGTGATCCCCTCATTTACCCCCACCGGAAAGATCATCTCTCTACTGGGCCCGTAGGAACAGTGGCTCCTACGGGTGACAAAGGTAGTGTGGAGTATCCTCATGTATCTCTTCGTCACCACATACTCTACATAAGTCGTCCATACTGAGACTCATCTTTTTCTTATGGTAACCCAGTTGGTTGTGCCCAGTGGCAACGCTCACGAGAATAGATAGAGACTTTTTTCCCAGGTGGATGATGTTGTCGGTCTTTTCTTTATCGAAACTAGGCCATAATTGTCTAGTTTAAACACAGGTATCGAGTGAGTTCCATCTCTTGTTGGTTATAGATAGGACTTTACTCTCGATTACCCTCTTAAGATTACAGGGCGGGACTTGAACAGTTGAATCTGCTTGTTTAAGATCAAGTGCTGATCCCATTCTTGCCAGTTCGTCAGCACTTTCATTACCTGCGACCACTGTGGCTAGGAACCCAGCAGAGTCTTATGTTGTGCTGTGTACCAAGAACCCTTAGCTCTTCGCGACAGCATGTCACAAGCTTCGATTTTATTTCAGTGGCAGAAATTGCTTTTATTGCCGCTTGGCTGTCAATGAAAAAGGTGATATCCGCTTCTGGTATTGCCTTCATTGAGACCTGTCTAGCAGCTTTCGTCACTGCCAGGACCTCAGCTTGGAAGACACTGATGTAATAAGGAAGTCTGAATGAACTGGTTAGTTCAAGAGTTTCCGAAAAGAAGCCTGCACCAACACCAGTATCCATCTTGGAACCGTCGGTATATATTGCTATCATCGACTCGCAGGTTGATGGTTTTTTGGTTTGCCAATCCTCTTTACTAAGAAAGGCGATCGTGAATGGCTTGCGAAAGTCTAAACGGAGTGTAATCTAGTCAGTGCATACCATACTTCCCGTGTATTTCTGCAGAATCTGCGCGTGTCCTATGGCGCTGCGCTTCCAGCTACCAGTTTGGCTAAGCCGAAGTGCGCTCTTGGCTGCCGATTCTTGTACAAATAGATCAAGGGGTGTTAAGTTGAGTATAGCTTCCAAGCCCGCTGTGGGGGTTGACCTCATAGCCCCAGTGATTCCAATACATGCCATTCTTTGTACCTTGGTCATGAGGTTAAGGTGAGTAACTTTGTCGAGCGCATTCCACCAGACTACGTTACCGTATGTCAGTATAGGTCTAACTATCGCCGTGTACATCCACCTGATAATTTTTGGGCTAGGTCCCCAGGTTTAACCAAATATCCTGTTGCAGGAGTAGAATGCAAACATGGCTTTGTTAGTTCTTTCTTTAACGTTGCGACTCCAATTCAATTTCTTATCCAAGATTACACCAAGTTATTTGCGTGATCGGAAATTTTGAGTTGGGTCCCTTCAATGAAAGGAATCTTGAAAGTCGGTATTTTCCGGTTGTTCGTAAAAAGGACTAGTTCGGTTTTTTGCGGATTAACCGCAAGTCCACAATTCCTAGTCCATGTATTCACTATTGATAGGGCATTTTCTATTTGTTCACTAATTGTGGAGGGAAATTTGCCAGTAATGCTAGATCATCTGCATATGCAATTACTTTGACTCCACTGTATCTTAGGTTCACAAGAATTGTGTTCATCACGAGTGCCCAGAGAAGGGGAGAAAGCACCCCACCTTGTGGGGTTCCTGTGGAAGTAGATACTTTGATTTGCACTCCTCCTAGCTCTGAGTTGATCTCTCTGTTTTTCAACATGAATATTATCCATCTGATGATAGCGTTATTCACATTAAGATTCACGAGCGCTTCTTCCACCGCCTCGTTCAGAACATTGTTGAAGGCTCCTTCAATGTCTAGAAAGGCAGCAAGGGTGTATTCTTTGTCTTTGAGCGTTTTTTCAATTGTGCTGAAGACATTGTGTAGTGCTGTCTCAGCACTTTTGCCTTTTGTATAAGCATGCTGGGCTGGAGATATGACTTCCGGGCTCAGTGCGTTGCGTAAACATATATCAATCAATCTTTCTAATGTCTTTAAGAGAAAAGACGTGAGACTAATGGGTCTGAAATCTTTAGCGGTCGTGTGGCTTGGCTTTCCAGCTTTCGGAATGAATACCACTTTGACTTCTCGCCACGCCTTCGGCACATATTCTCATTTAAGGCTACTTAGGAATATGTTTTTTAAGTGTGCGATTACATGGTTTCTCGTTTTTGTAGCATCATGGGGAGGACACCATCCAAACCTGGTGATTTATACGGTGAAAAGGAGTTAATAGCCCATTTTATCCTTTCTTCCGTAATCAGCTCCGTTGGTGTTGTATTCTCTATGCAGAGTTCTACTTGTGGGTTGTTATTCCCTTTAGAGGTGCAACCAGGAAAGTGAGCGTTTACCAGGAGTTCCAGTGTTTCGCTGCACGATTCCGTCCAATGTGCATTGGGTTCCTTAAGAGATCCTAGAACAATTGGTCCCTTAGCAAGTATTTTTCTGAGTCTAGCTGATTCGTTGGTACTCTCAATTTGAATGCAGAAGTTTCTGCATGTGCTCTGTTTGGCTCTTTGAGTTTCCATCTTGAATTTCTTTTGACTAGATTTGTAAGTTTCCCAGTCACTATGTGCTCTTGTTTGCTTGACAACATTAAAAATTATTTTTGTTTCCTTCCTGATGTTGCCAAATTCAGTTGTCCACCAGGGTGGTTTCATTTTACCCTGTCCCCCTGGTTTTAATGGACATCCTTTTTCGAATGCTTTACCGAGAATTTCAGAGAAGCTATCAGTAGCTTTCTCTATAACCTCGGGTTCTTGCAACGCATCAGTATTTAGCTTTCGTAATTCTGTTTCTACCTCCCTTTTAAAATTTCCCAGTTTGTTCGTCTGAGATTTCTAAATGGTTTGTGAGGATCTGGGGTGTCAGGTATTAAGAGTTCTATGAGTTTATGGTCAGAGAATCATTCCTCTTTTAATACCATCCACTGATCTATGAATATGATATCTGAGTTATTTAATAAAGTTACATCAAGTACCTCTTTACGAGTTTTGGTGACAAAAGTGGGCTCATTCCCTCTGTTCGCTACCAATATGTTATTTTCAATAATAAATTCAAAGAGTAACTCACCCCTTTCGTTGATATCAGTGCTTCCCCACTGCAAATGGTGCGCGTTGGCATCACAGCCCACAACAGCGTCCCATTTCTTCAGTGCAGCACGTGCAATGAGTTGCTTAGTCCATCACCCGGCATATAGCATGATGCTATAACTAGTGGTGGGAGCCCGGCTCGATCAAGTTTGACCGTCGTTTGGTCTAAACAACTGTATGTAGATAGAAGAAAGAGATTCATCTGTTTTCTAGCTACGATACAAGCTCTAATACTACTGTTAATACCTACGTTTATTGTCTTATACAGCGTTAGTTTCTTTTGAGTGAAGGCCCGTTAATTCTTCCACCTGCAATCCAGGGTTCTTGAATAAGGGCAATGTCTATTTCTATATCCTCCATGAGGTAGACTAGGTTGGCACTGGCGGCTTCACTGTGTTAGAGATTAATTTGTATTATTTTCATATTGTTATAAACCTTTCTCCCCCCCCTATTTACCTTCTTTTTGTTGTCTATCAGCCGCAGTCTGCATCGGTTTGTACCGATGCGTACCTTAAAATTAATTTTTCTTAGCAGCGGTATTGATTTGTGATTTAAGATCACAACCACTTCAGTGCCATCTTTAGTTTTCTGACCCATTTCGACTACCTCCCAGTTTTGACTAAGCTGTTCAGTATTGAGTGACCTGAGGTATCTTTCAATTCGATCCCTCGGGATGAGCGGTCCCTTCATAATTAGCTTTGCTCTAGGTCTTGACAGTTCACCGATTTCATTCCTACCCATGAGGCGAAGGTCAGCGTTTGGCCAGGGAGATTCAGCTTTACTGACAAATTCTTGAAGCCATGTGTGGGTATGTTCATCCTAACATGTCAGCATTTTGAATCCTTGGTAGGTGCCGAGAGTACCGAAGAGTGGCGGTGGCCGGCTCTTGACGATAGCCTCATTTACCTCCTCAAGGATCCGAAGTTCGATTAATTGCCATTGGTCTTCCGTTAGTTTCCGTGTAGGATTACCGTAGTCTACTACGACGACTTGTGTACCTACTACAGGCACCTTAGAAAGTTTGGCTTTTTTCTTCCTGTTCGTCGGTGATACGTTCGTTGGTGAGTGCATGTCTTTCCTCGCTCGTTCGCACGTACCTGTATTAGCTGGTGGGTCAGTGAGGGGCACGGGGCTCTTCTTAGACACTCCTAATGCGGTACTCCTAGGACTCGGATTGTCACGTTCGTCAGTTGTTTTTGGTATTGTCAGTAATCTTTGTCTGGATCTGTCCAGAGCTAGCCGTTCCTTAGCAGTAAGGGTTTCAGGGTTTTTATTTGCTAGAACCCGGACAATCCGCGTAGCGTTCCGTAATTGTCGGCGTTGTATCTGTTTGTCGCCGAGGAGTCTCTTTACCTTGCGTTGCATTGCTGGCTTTGCCTTGCGTTTCACGGTAGGTTTCTCCACGACAGTCTTGTTGTTGTGGTCAATTGTTGAGTTCCCGATGCAGTTACCTGGTCGAGAGGAGCAGGAAGCATTTAGGTTGCATGTAGGGCCAGTGCCCAGGATGTTTCCCGTGTGCTTCCCACTACTCTCAACCTCACCAGTGGCCGTCCTCTCACCGCACAGGCCCGTAAGAGCAAAAGGCTCCATGCAACGTCTGTACCGTGTGACAGGAAGCTTAGTGATGCGTTTCTTTACAGGGTCCTTCCCTTCGTCATGTCGTCTAGGTTGTGAAGAGGTAGACGCACCAACGTTGCATGTGGGGCTAAGGCCCTGGATGTTTCCCATGTGCGTCACCTCTACACCTACCTCAACTGGGGGTATCTTATCACCCACCAGGCCCGGAGTAGAAGAGTTCTCTACGCAACGTCTGGCAAGTGAGTCCAATATTCCGGAGGTTTGAATTAGTTGGTCGTTGTCGTTTAAGGAGACAGGCTTTTTTCCAGTATGGGTTTTACCAATACTCGAAGCAGGTGGTCCCATAAATACACTCACGCTTATGCTCTCTACAGGAGAAGCCCCCGCCGTTGTATGGGCAGATGGCCCATTCTCCATTGGGAGCTTCTTCTGCAGAAACGTACGAGCGTTGTGCAGTCGTGTGCGTTCTGTGTCTGTCAGTTCATCCCAACTCCTTTCACCAAGTCTCTTGACTGTTTTCCTACGGTTGGAGATTATACTCCGCCTGGAAAAGGTTGGTAGGTATGTAGGTAGAGATGGCGGTCACAAGTATCCTTGCTCGATGACCCAATTAACGCTGTAATGCGCCATTTTGATACCATAACTTGTTTGACCTGTGGTTTAAAAAAATATTTTTAAAGAAAAAGAGGGTATTTGGTGATAGATCTCCCAACGGATCATCGCCTACGCCCGAGTTCAGCTGCAGTATGCTACGCTAAACAATTTGCTGATTTGCCCGGGTCGCATACGATCTGATCCCTTAGGGTGATCATCTCGTCGCACACTCGGATATGGTAATCTCTGTACACCTCCGTCTGTTTGCACAACATGACTTGTGGTTACCAGAGAAAGTACCACCCGCCTGTATGACCAGACGCTTTTATTGGATTTAGACATGAGATGAAACTTATTAAGGATTTGGACATAGGAAAAACACCCGATAGGACCAAAGTTCGCAATTAAAAACCATCTACACTGTGCCAACTAGGCAGCTTGTTGACTGGTATTGAAGCGAAGGTTGGTACAACCGTGTTATTCTCCGGTCCTCGTGCACCATGAGCCACCTTCAAAAACCAGTAGTCTGCTAGCTCACAGTCATAGGAGTTTGGGGAAGAAAATGGTGCAAAAGGAAACCGAAGTTATCTAGAATTATTGAAACATTCTTGAACTTGAAAATAGGAAAACACTCAAAAGGGTCGAAGTCCGCAACTAAGACCCATCTACACTGTGCCACCTAGGCACTTGTTGGCTGGTATTGAAGCGGAGATCGGCCCAATTGTGTGATCGTCCGGTCCTCGTGCACCATGAGCCACCTTCAAAAACCGTTAGTCTGCTAGCTCGCAGTCATAGGAGTTTGGGGAAGAAGACGGTGCAAGAGGAACCAAAGTAAATCCTAGATCCATTTCGTCGCGTTGTTCGTTAAGGTCGTCAAAAAAGGGCTTCCCAAAAGATTGTTGCCTCATTCTGGCAAAAGCGGTACATTTACAGAGGAAATGAAAGACTGTTTCCTTTTCCTGCTGGTCACCACAACTACGACAGTGAGTATTGTAGAGGATGCCAAGCTTCGCCGCATGTTCTCCTATTGGCCAGTGTCCAGTGCATGTTGCAACAATCCTTGCTATGTCTCGCCTGGGTCTGCACATTAGGTTAATAGTTCGGGATTTATTATATGTAGGCCAGATTTTTCTAGCAATAATGCAGTTAGTTAAACTATTCCACCTACGATTAGATTCTGAGAGAAAAATTGAGAATATATTGCCCTCCACAACTCCAAGAGGAATACTGACTCTTTCCGCAAGTGAGTTATGAAGGGCTGAACCTTGCCTGGCCAGCTCGTCAGCCCGCTCATTCCCCTCAATGCCACTGTGACCCGGAACCCAAATAAGAGTGACCCTGAGGTTAGTGTTCAGACTCAGAAGCTCTTCCTGGCATTGTCGTACTAATTTTGAGGATGATGTAGCCGAATTAATGGCTTTGACAGCCGCTTGACTGTCTGTGAAAATAGCTGTATTTCGGTTCTGGTTTGGATTTTGTTTAAGTAGCTTGCATGCTTCCCTGATCGCCAGTACTTCAGCCTGAAAGACACTAGCAAAGTCAGGTAGCCGAAAAGACCTAAACATATTTAGGGACTCTGAGAAAATACCCGCACCAACACCGCACTCCATCTTTGATCGCGCTGCAAGATACTAGGTATTTAATGTGTAAATCTAGTGGTAAAAGGTGTAGAAAACTCCTAAAGCATCTGTTGTACAAGATCGAACAGCCCCTGTGGTGCCAGTGGTACCAGTGATGGAGATAAACTCGGCGAATATACGTTTGTTGGTAAACAAGGAAGTTCTGTCATTGATTATGGACTGGCAGGAGGAATGTGGAATTCCGTGATCACTGATTTTGAGGTGGAGCAAGTACCGTTTTCAGATCACATGCCAATTGTCATCTATTTTAACCTTAAATTGATGCCCAAACTACATTGGAAAGATTCAAATGCAAATGCCTACAGGAATCAATTGGATATATGTCTGAGGACGCAAGAAAGCAGTGATCTGGGAACCATCACGGATTGTATAAGGAAAGCAGCTCCGGGACTGAGTGGAGTGGTGAGTTTAAAGAGCCCTGGTTTGATTCAGAGTGCATGATGGCACGGAAGCAATCTTACGCGTGGCTTAAGCGTTATGGACGAGCCAACGATAAGTCTACGAAACGTATCTACCTCCAACAGAACCGGAAATTCAAAACATTGTGTAAGGAGAAAAAATTAGCTCACTACGAAAATGAAGCGAAAAGCCTAGTCAGTTATAGGACCACGAGTGAGTTCTGGAAGAAAGCCCAAAAAATTAATGGCAAGGTTTATGTTATTAATAGAAATCTCAATTGTGAGACTTTAAAAATGCATTATTTCGAACTTCTCAATAACTTGTCTCCGAGCGGTGATATGGTACAATCTGCACAACCAGCTTTTAGCGAGGAACTTTTAGACGGAACAATCCAGAGGTTTGAGGTAAATGCATCCATAAAAGGACTCAATGATGGTAAAGCTGCTGGGTCTGATAGAATACCTTCGGAATTCTACAAGTATGGGTCGGACGGATTGATCAACAAGATAACGGCCATATTTAACAACATAATGGATCACGGAATATGCCATAGGAATTTAAGGAAGCGCTAATTTTTCCTATCCACAAAAAAGGTAGTACAATGGACCCTGCAAACTATAGAGGAATTCCCTTCTTGAATGCATCCTACAAAATATTTACTTCGGTTTTGCAAAGTCGACTTGGAACGTGGATTGACTCATTCAAGCTATTGAAGGAATTTCGAGCAGGGTTCAGACAAGGATATTCCACCGTAGACAACATTTTTGTCCTACGAAGTATAGGTGATTTCTTTTTGGACCGAAACAAGAAACTATATGTTTTTTTCGTTGATTTTAAGGCAGCCTTCGATACAATAGACCGAAATGCATTGATGTACAAGTTGTAAAGAATGGGAATGTCATAAAAGTTTGGACGTGAACTGCAAAACATCTATATGGATACCAAAGCAGCTGTATGAGATGGAGAAAACATTTCGCAATGGTTTGAAACGAGGACAGGTGTAAGGCAAGGTTGTATGTTAAGTCCAAGCTTATTTGCACTATTTATCGACGATATCACCGATTGCTTGCCGGGAGGAGTGGAATATGCTGGAACTCTCATCAAGGCCCTTCTTTTTGCTGATGACATAGTTTTGTTTGCGTACTCACCCCAATCGCTGCAACTAATGATTAATATACTTAGTGAGTATTGCAGAACGTGGAAATTAGTTGTCAGTCTAGAGAAGTCGAAGGTTATGGTTTTTCGAAAAGGTGGAGGAAGAGTAAGTGGGCAAGAGCGGTGGACATTCAACAATGAGAGAATCGAAGTAGTTAATGAATAAACATATTTAGGGATCTGTATCACAAAAAATAACAGTATGGAAAGACATCTCACCGAAAAATTACAAAAAGCCAAAAATACAATTAATATTGCTTGGAGAAACATCTTTAACAATAAACACATAGCTCACAGCAGTAAATACAGAGTATTTGAATCGGTAGCTGAGTCAACATTGATGTATGCAGCTCAAGTGTGGGGTAGTAAGAAATATGAAACTGCAGAAAAACTACTAAAAAACTGCAAGAGGATATTTCGACTACCACATAATGCTCCGAGCTATATGCTTATGCTGGAAACCAGTATATCGCCTCTATTTATTAAAACCCTTAAGTTGCAAGTTGACTACATATGTAATGTTCTCAAAATGTCTGATGAGCGTCTCCCTAAAAAAGCAGCACTTCAGGCGATAAATAGTCAATCGAGTTGGTTTAGAGATTGGATAGAGCTAGCAGAAGAAGCTAATATATATCTTGCACCGGATAAGTACTTAATGTGGAAACTCTCTCTGTATCAGCTGATTTCTATTATAGATGATCGATTAAGATGGGAGTTTGCAGCCGAAGCAGAAGAATCCATCTACAGAAATACATAGCTGAACTACAACCTAAACCATAACAATTACTTCCGTGAGGACTACACGATAGATCAAATATCAATGATATTTAGATTAAGAGGTGAACTCCTAAATCTCAACTTCATTCCGCATCGGGAAGAGTTGCCCTTGCTGTGCGAATTGTGTAATATGGGGCGAAAGAGAGAACATTTTTCATTTTTCGGGTAGATATCCTGTGCTTCGAGAAACAAGAAGACATATCTTTGGGTGTGATTTTCTATCAGAAGAGCTTATGATACATCATCTTAATGAAATTAAAGTTCCAATACTCTACAAATATTGTAAAATAGCATTATCTTATAGAAACAGAATCATAAAAGGAAATTTTTAAAATTAAAGAATTGTTTAAATATAAGTTTAGAGAAAATTGTCAATCAGACAGACGGCAAATAGCCATGCTTTATAATTGTTAAATATGAACATATGTGAATATCATAATTTATAGAAATAAAACCTAAATCTAATCTAAATCTCTTGTATTTCCTAACGTAGATTGAATCCTTCTATCCCTGAGCATGGAAACTATCCACTCCCGGATGTAGAGCTCTACACCAAAGTCAATAAGGGCTTCTAGAATGGACTCAGTTAGGACGTTGTTTAAAGCCCCTTCTAATAATAGTTAATAGTTTTCTCAATTGTACGAACTACCTCGTGAAGGGCCGTCGCCGTGGACCTACCCTTTAGGTATGCGTGTTGAGAGTTTTCAAGAGGGCATCCAACTAGGATGTCCCTAATGTGTTTGTATAGGATGCGCTCCATCGTTTTAAGCACGAAAGAGGTCAGATTAATTGGTCGAAAATCTTTCGCGGATTCATGGCCCCTTCTACCGACCTTCGGGATGAAAACTACTCTGACATGTCTCCATGTCTCGGGTACATGGTTGAGATAGAGGCAACCTTTGAAAATTATTTCCAGCCAAGGAACAACCACATCTTGCAGTTTTTGAAGCATAATAGGCAGTATGCCATCCAGGCCTGGAGATTTATATGGAGAGAAGGAATTAATTGCCCAGGCAATATTTTCTCTTGTTATGACGGTATTGATATGCTCTACATGAGCTAATGGTGTGATTTGAGTTTCAAGTGGTTCCGGTTTACTGTTTTCACACCCCGTAAAGTGTGTCGTCATCAGTAGTTCCAAGGATTCAGCTGGAGAGACTGCCCACTCCCCATCGTTCTTTTTCAAAAAAGACGGGTTGCAATGCTCTTTTGATAGAACTCTACCAAGTCTTGCGGAGTCTTTGATGTTTTCTATTGACTCGCAGTACTCCCTCCAGCCTTGTTTCTTTGCTGATGCGACAGCTCGCTTGTATAAGTTAACACGAAGTTTGACTCTACGGAAATGCTAACGATGCGTCTGGCTTGTTACGTAGAAAAACAACGAAATTAACAACTGTGGGAATGCAAAGAAGCATTAAGAAATAATGCAAGGTTGCATTTATGTATTTAGCAAGTAAGAAACAAATTAATGAAAAATTATTTTTAAGTTCAGTTGATAATTTGTATTGATTCAATAAAGGTCAGAGCAACCTGCTCTGAGAAAAAAAATATTTTTTTACAAAAAAGAATTGGTGTTTGATTAACTGGCGCCCAACCTGTGTGGCTTCGAACTATACGCGTTTAATTTGTGCTAACCATTGACATTAATTTACGTGACATTTTTTATCCTGTGCAGAAAAATACGTGTTTGAATTGTGCTAACCATTGCCGTCTTACCGCGTATTACTCCTAATTTGTGAAAAAAAATCGCAACTTCGTAAGCCAGTGACAAAAGCAAATCCAAGAAAAGAGGCCCCCCAGTAAGCCGATAACCAAGGACAAAAAGGAGCAGTCAACTGCAGCCGCTTGGATTAGGAATAGAACCACCAGAAATAATAAAAATTTGTTAATCAGCAACTATGAATCAACAATTCATCATATTATTGTAAGTTTATTGAATAATTTAAAAAAAAATTTTTTGTTGAAGCAATTTACAAAAGTAAAGTTATCAGGAAAACCAAATGAAACAAAATTAAAATTATTAAAAGAAATTTTTTTATTGTGAAAAAAAAACAGCACAAAATAATAAAAAAAGTGATTTCATTCTTTTTAAGGAATTAGAATAAAACTAAAATTTTAGCAAAAGTACCTTTTGAGGTTCATTAAAATTTTAAATCGTATGTTAAGAAAAAGTTTTGGGAAAATTTTCATTTCATCTGTATTTTTAAAGTGTAAACATATTGCTCCCTTTGTTTGTTTCCACCCTTTTTCCTCAATATTTTGCTAATTCTTATTTATTACCTTCATTTTACCCTTCTTTAAAATATGGCGAATCCAAATAATTTAATCAGACCCCCTATTCACAATCAACCTCCTCCACCCGCTCCTCCGATTCAACCTGTTCTTAACCAAAATGATTTGGTTCAACTTATTACTAGACTAGTAAGCGAAACTCTACATATCCAGGGAAGACAGATTTTCAATTCTATTATGAACCCTGCAGCCGACATAAACAATGATATAGATCAACCAATTAATCTAGCAGATAATAATCTGAATGATTTGGATAAAATACCCGACGTGGTAAAAAGTTTGAGGGAATTTTCCGGACAAACACATGAATTTAATTCATGGAAAAAAAGCATCGACAGAATTCTTAAAATTTATGAGCACCTTAAGGGTACTCCAAGATACTACGGTATCTTATCTGTCATAAGAAATAAGATAACAGGACATGCTGACGTGGTACTCGAGTCCTATAATACACCCCTTAATTGGGAAAAAATATCCAAATGCCTTACTTTGCATTATGCAGATAAGAGGGACTTAGGCACCCTCGAATACCAGATGACTACTCTGGTTCAAGGTAATAACACGGTTCCTGAATTCTATCAAGTCGTGTATCACCATTTGTCTTTGATCCTCAATAAATTAGGATCAATCGAAATGAGTCAGGATTCTATGAATAACATGACTCAGTGCTACCGTGACAAAGCCTTAGACACCTTTGTCAGGGGCCTTAAAGGAGATCTTCCTCGGTTACTCAGTATCAGAGAACCAGCAGATCTTCCCCAGGCTTTGCATTTATGCCTAAAGCTGCAAAATGTAGACTTTAGAGCACAACATGCTAATAATTCACAAAGTTCCAGCAGAAAAATGCATCAACAAGCACCTCCAGTTCCTCCTAGAAGAGAAAACTTTCAAAACCCTACGCCAATACCGGCTCCCAGACGTGAGTTTTATCCTCACTTACTGCATAACCCACGTACTCCTCAATCCCCGCAGTTTGATAGGGACGTGAAATACCAACCTAGATATCAACAGCATCAGCAGCCAAGAATCCCACCAAATCAACGACCTCTTCCACCGAAACCGATGTCCATTGATTACTCTCTAAAAACTCAAAAGGTGAACTACCAAAATAGACCAAGGAATCAACAATTTACTCAAAAACGTCAACATTCGCAACAAATGCACCCACCACAAAAGATGCAGCGCATCTATCATACTCAACCAGGTGATGACGAAAAATCTATGGAAGAATATGAAGCAGAAATTGCAAAAGAAGACCAAGAGTACGATGAATCCCTAGAAGAATACGTTGACCAAGAGGAGAACAACAACTTAGAACAACTAGAAGAACTAGACGACATTTATTTTTTAGATTAAAGTCCTCTTCGCTTCCCTTTTTCGAACACATTTCCAGAAGCGGAGAGATCCTTAAATTCCTTGTTGACACTGGGTCGAATAAAAATTATATTCAGCCTCGTCATATAAAAAATCCCATTCTTAATGAAAATCATTTCTATGTTAACTCTGTTGGAGGTAGCATCAAGATAACGCACCACTCACTTATTCAAATGTTTGGCCCTCAAACTGACAAAATTAAATCCTTCATCCTCCCAAGCCTTATTTCATTCGACGGCATTATAGGGCATGATACTCTAAAACAACTTAATGCCATCATCCATACAAAGAAGAATCATATGTCTCTTCAGCCTTGTTCCACTCACCCAAGAATTTCAATTCCTCTTAAACAGCATCTGTCAGAATTTGTCAACAATATAAGAACTGATCACATGACTAAAAATCAATGCACCAAGCTTAAAAACATTATTCGTAAATGCCCAAATCTTTTTTCCGAACCAAATGAAAAATTGACCTATACTACAACTGTAAAAGGAGAAATTCGAACTACAACTCGGGATCCCGTATACACTAAATCGTATCCTTATCCCATGGCACTCAAGAATGAAGTTGAAAAAGAGATTCAAAAACTATTAGGAGACGGTATTATTAGACCATCAAAATCACCCTACAATTCTCCGGTTTGGGTAGTCCCCAAAAAAATGGACGCCTCAGGAGAAAAGAAATTCCGAATGGTAATTGATTACCGTAAGCTGAACACTTTAACCATAGCCGACAAATATCCGATCCCTGAAATTTATGAAATTCTTGCAAATCTAAGTAAGAACCAATGGTTTTCCATAGTAGACTTGAAAAGTGGCTTTCATCAGATCCCACTAAAAGAATCTGATATAGAAAAAACTGCCTTTTCGGTAAACAACGGCAAGTTTGAATTTACACGCCTTCCATTTGGTCTCAAAAACGCTCCATCCATTTTTCAGAGAGCTTTAGATGACATCCTAAGAGATCTTATCGGAAAATGTTGTTATGTCTACATTGATGACATTGTGATCTTCGGAAAAGACGAACACTTCACAAATCTCCAAAAAGTCTTCAACACATTAGAGAAAGCAAATATGAAAATCCAATTAGACAAATGTGAATTTTTCCAAGAAGAAATTGAATTTTTAGGTTTTGTTATCGGCAGGGATGGTATAAAAACTAATCCAAAAAAAGTACAAGCAATAGTCGATCGACCTATGCCCAAAAACCTAAAAGAGCTTCGATCCTTCCTCGGAATGTCGGGATACTATCGCCGCTTCGTTAAAGACTACGCAAAATTAGCGAAATCCCTGACATCCCTTTTAAGAGGGGAAGACGGACATGTGTCCAAGAATATGTCAAAGAAAAAACTTATTCAACTAGATCGAGAAGCCATCGAAGCATTTAATAAATTAAAAAAATCTCTTGTTTCTGCAGAAGTCATCCTTCAATACCCAGACTTTGAAAAAAGTTTTCAACTTACAACAGATGCCTCCGACTACGCCATCGGCGCAGTCCTTTCCCAAGACGACAAGCCAATAACTTTTCTTTCTAGAACGTTGAGCAAATCAGAAGAAGATTATGCCACCAACGAAAAGGAAATGTTGGCAATAATTTGGTCGCTTAACTCTCTTAGAAATTTCCTATACGGATCGCGCAAGGTTAACATTTTTACGGACCACCAACCCCTTACTTATGCGCTTAGTAACAAAAATACGAACTCCAAAATGAAGAGATGGAAAGCTATTTTGGAAGAATACAACTATGAGCTAAAATATAAACCCGGGAAGGAAAATGTTGTCGCAGACTCCCTCTCTAGACCTCCGAAAATAGAAATTAATTCAATGACTCCAACAGAGCACAGTGCTGACAGCTCAGCGCAAAATTTAATTCCCTCCGTTGAAATCCCTATAAATATCTTCCGAAATCAACTTCTGCTAAAAATAGGAAACGAAAATAGCTATCAAACTAAGAACCCATTTGACAACTACACTCGACATATCATAATTCGACCCGACTACTCAAAAAATGACATTATTGATATCTTTAAAAGATACCTTAACCCAAATACTATAAACGGACTTTTTACAGACGAAATGACAATGGGACGTGTACAAGAAATTTACCCTTTACATTTTAGAGACTATCGCATCAGATTCACACAAAAATTTGTCGAAGACTTACCTAACCAAAGCGAACAAGAAGAGAAGATCCTAAAGATACACCGGCGTGCTCACCGCAATGCTGATGAAAACCGAATTAAAATGTTAGAGAACTTCTATTTTCCTAAAATGGCTTCAAAAATCAAAGCCATAGTTAACCGCTGTATAACTTGCAAGGAAAATAAATATGATAGGCATCCTAACAAACCACATTTAAATCCGACACCAATTCCTAACTACCCCGGACACACACTGCATATCGACATTTTTTCCACGGAAAAATGTCTCGTCCTTACTGCAGTAGACAAATTTACTAAATTTGCTCAGGCTAAAATAATGTCATCAAGATCAATCGAAGACATAAGACGCCCTTTACGAGACATACTATTTTTCTTCTGCGTACCCGAAGTAGTTGTAATAGACAACGAAAAAGCTCTCAATTCAGCCTCAATAACTTCAATGTTAGAAGACGACCTCCAGATCAAAATTTTCAAAACTCCACCATACAAAAGTGAAGTTAACGGACAAGTTGAACGTTTTCACTCTACTCTATCAGAAATAATGAGATGCCTTAAATCTGATGGACCTTCACGGTCCTTTGAAGAACTTTTAGAACGAGCAGTAAACGAATACAATTTTACCATTCACTCAACCACAAACAAAAAACCTATAGAACTATTCTATGGACGAATACCTAGGCTAAACCCCGACGAATGCGAAAAAAACACGACAAATAAACCTAGACAAACTAAAAACTAAACAACAAAAAGACACTACATACCACAACAAAAAGAAAGAACCTATTAAAGATTATGAAATAGGCCCAGTTATTTATGTTAAAAACAACAAACGTATAGGCTCTAAACTGACTAGTAGATATAGACAAGAAATTGTGAAAGAAAATAAGAACTCTACAATATTAACTGAATCTGGAAAAATAGTCCACAAAAGTAACATAAGAAATTAATTATTTTTTTTTTCAGATGTACTTTTTACATTTGCCAAGCTGAAATTCAAATCATGGACTTTTCAAATTCACAAATCGTTTCTTTACATACAGGACTGACGAAGATACAGAACGGACATTTTAAGTTAATCCATATTATTAATCTTGACCAGTACGATCAATTCCTCTCCGACATATCACCAATCCTTAACCTAGAAACAACCCAAAACCAAACCATTTTTCCCTTACTATCACACGAAATTCAACAAATCCGCAATTTTTTACATAATCTTAAAACCAAAAGTAAACGCTCTTTAAATTTCATAGGTAAAGGTTGGAAATGGATTGCTGGCAATCCAGATCATGATGATTTTGTAACAATAAAAGAAAAAATTACAGATGTTTTAAAAAATAATAATAAACAAGTTATCATTAACGAGTTATACAATGAACGAATTAATAACATTACAAAAATCCAAAATGAAATCCAAAATTTACTTAAAGAGAATAATAAAATCAATTTTGAAATCATTACAAATCTTAAATACAGAATTAAAATTGTAAAAGAAGAATTAGAGAACATAATCTATGCCATTCATTGGGCTAAACAAGGAACAATTAACTCTTTCATATTGTCAAAAAACGAAATAGATTTAGCCACTATAATATTTAATGAACAACAATTGCCTTACACAACAATAGAAGAAGCCTTAGATTTCGCAGAAATCAAAATTATAAGTAATAGTTTATCAATCCTTTATATAATAAATATTCCCTTAACAAACAAGGAAATATACGAAAATCTTCTAATCAAACCAATAAAAAGGAAAAATATTGTAACTGAAATTTTATACGATGTAGTTTTAAGAAATAATGAGCAATTGTATGGAACAACAAAAAAATGTAAGACATTCAATAATCTATCAATTTGTAACTCCAAAAATATTGTAAATATTACAAACGACTCTTGCATTCCCAATTTGTTAAAAAGTTTACCAGCTACCTGCAATACAGTTAATAATCACCACATTCCAACCATAGAAGAAATAACACCAGATATAATATTGCTAAATCAGTTTATCGGAACTCTTGAATTCGACAATACGACTCACAATTTAAACGGAACATTTTTAGTTAAATTCCGGAACATGACCATCAACTTGAATGGAATCCCACATATCTCCAAAGAAGGTTCTATAATAAAACCCCTCCCAGCAATATTCCAAACAAATCCTAAGGAAAAAGAATACCGTGAATTACTCTCGCTAGAAATGATGAAGGATCTTCATATTAACAACACTAACAAAATTCATCTCCTGCAAAAAGAGAATAATCATAATCAAATAACCACATATTCCTTCATTTCCGTCCTTGGATTTCTTTTCATAATATTGTTCCTATGGAAGATCTTGCCAAAACGTCACAATACGAAAATCGTAATAAAACAGTCAACACCAGAAGCCAATGGACCAGTAGCAATTGTGGATAAATTTCCTATGCTTGAGATGAACTCTATCCAAAATCTAAACAACCCTAAGTTCAATAACCTGCCATACTTCTGACGACCGATGACGATCGTTTCTTAGAGGGGAAGAGTTAACACGAAGTTTGACTCTACGGAAATGCTGACGATGCGTCTGGCTTGTTACGTAGAAAAACAACGAAATTAACAACTGTGGGAATGCAAAGTAGCATTAAGAAATAATGCAAGGTTGCATTTATGTATTTAGCAAGTAAGAAACAAATTAATGAAAAATTATTTTTAAGTTCAGTTGATAATTTGTATTGATTCAATAAAGGTCAGAGCAACCTGCTCTGAGAAAAAAAATATTTTTTTACAAAAAAGAATTGGTGTTTGATTAACTTATACTCTAAGGCTATCTTTACACAGTTGATAAAATTTGTTTTTGTGGCAGATGTTGAAAATTTTCCTTGTCGATTTTCTGAGTTCACACAGATTTTCATTCCACCATGGAGGGAGAGTTTTTCGGCTATATTTAACTGGGCAAGAGATCTTAAACGCCGTGTTCATAGATGCTTCAAAGGTTTTCACCTTTGACTCTAGAACTGCAACCAATTCTGGACTCAGATTGGGTATGTTGCGCAGTTTAGAATCAAAAATTTTACTGAACTTCTTCCAGTCAATTCGTTTAGGATTTCTTTAAGGAGGAGGGGTTTCAGACTCAAAACCTATGCTGAAGAGTATCCACCTGTGATCCGAAAACGAATTCAGAGGAGATACCCTCCAATTTTCCACTAATAAATTAAAGTTATTGTTGACAATAGTAACATCGAGCACATCCTCCCAACCTTCATAATTTTCAGAGCTCGGAAAGACGAAAGTGGGGGTGTATTACCTCTGTTAAAAACAGTTAAATTATTATCAATGACAAAATTAAAAAGAGACTCACCTCGTTCGTTTATCTCGGAACTTCCCCAAAGGGTGTGTCTTGCGTTTGCATCACATCCAATCATGAGGTTTGTTTTTTGCGCTTTCGCCTAGGCTATGAGTGCGCACACTTCTTCTGGTGGTGACTGCTGGTCATGCCGGAAGTAAGCAGATGCCAAGATTAAGCCGTCTGCATTTTTTGCTTCCAACCTGACGACTGTCAGATCAGGAGTGCTAAGATGAGAACACAGAAAAGCTTTTAAGTGTTTTTTAGCTAAAATACAAGTTCTAGGCTTAGAGCGATTGACCCATGGTTCTTGGATGATGCCTACATCTATACTTTCCTCACTCAGGAAAACTCTCAGATTATCCGAGGCACATTTTGAGTGCTTCAGGTTAATCTGAATGACTTTTAGCAGCGCGTTTTTTAATTTTCTTTCGATTCTGCAAAGCCAGGGCCCGGCGACTCGCTAGGGACCTCGACTCCATCAGTGACATCGTCTAGCTCAACGTTGTCACCAACTTTGCCGGGGTCTGCTCCCTGGTTCTGCAGAGTCTTAATTTTCGCACAAGTTATGCCAAAACGCAGCTTGTATTCGGCCTTCTCGAGAGCCCCAATGCTTTCCTCGCTGATAATCAGAAGGTAAGATGCACTGTTCCTTTGCGGCTCCTCCGCCTTAATGACTGTCCAGTCGTGCATCGGAATCAGTGGATTTATCCTCTGAAGACCACGAATCAGCTCCTGTTCGCTTGGCTTAATGCTCATGAGGGGCAACCAGATGCGAGCCTTAGGTCGTTTAGGGATGTCCTTAGCTGGGATGAGCTTGAGCTTCAAGCCCTCCCAGTCATTGCTAATCTTAGCGATGCAGGTCCTAAGGAACTCCCTAGAGAACACGTCTGCGCACCTGATTACCCTGTACCCCCTGAGCACCTCGTCGGAGTCAAAACTAGGGTAAGGGCCCTCGATCGCCGAAATGGTATACGAAAACACCATCTCCGAGAGCTTGGCCTCGATGGAGTTCCACACAATAAGCAGAGCTCTGCTGGTAGTGGTGACCTCATCCACAACCGCTACTTGGAGGTCATCTCTGACAACCTCACTTAGAGTACGCGGTTGTGCTGCTCCGGAAGTTGGCGCTTTGGTAGACCCTTTCGTACCGTCAAGCTTGCTTTTTTTCATAGGCTGACTGGTCTCTTCACGAGACCTATTGCGCTTGGCGGTGTTTTTGGCTTTAGTAGCCAGAAGACAGTTGTACTCTTCAACGATCTTCTGGCATGTAATTTTATCAGCGAGGTCCTTCTCAAGAATAATTCCAGCCTCCTCATTCTTGGCAATTTTGTCAAGAATAAAGGTGGCTTTCTTGAACTCCAACCTGCGAAGAACACCCGCTGATTGCTTTTTACCCCGGGCAGCACCGCTATGGCTGGCGTTGCTACCTGAGGGTACGTTGGGTTTGGTCGGTCGAAACACAAGGGTACTGTGGCTGGTACTGCCTGTGCTTCCAGTTTCTGTAGGTTGCTCTACAATGGTCTCCTGACTGGAGGCCAAAAGTTCATCCTCTGTGTTGGCGGATGGTAAAACGTCTGTCATGTCTAAATCGTCCATAGTGTGAAAAAATAAAATAAGAGTCCCACGAGTAGGTCGGAAAGGAAAGGTCAGCCCAGGCAGAGCCGATATACCGGGGTAAGGCAAAGAGTATGACGGACCCTGCCAAGGCGTCCGAAAGAGCTCGTTAGCGACTGGTTAACCGCCCAGCCTTCCATTTCTTCGGCACGGATTATAAAAATCGCTCACACTACCACTGAAAATTAGAGACCCCGTATCTATGGTCAAATCGCATTGCTGAGCGTTAATTCGACCTGACCTTAGCTGATCACCATCTTGACATCGCAAAAGATAAAAACTGTGGTGACCATTAACCGCCCGGCACCCACTAGGAGGGTTTGGTAAGAGGATTTTTGCCGAGGCAGGAAAAGGTTGACAGTTCGGAAAGATTGGAGCCGGCGACGGAACAGCAGTCAATGATGCTCTCACCATCACTGTCAACCGTCCCGATGCTGGCCCCATCTTCAACTCCGAGAGTGCCAAAAGGGTTGAGGAGTAGGTCCTCTTCCTCGTCAGTCATTGTTACTGGTTTGCCTTTTTTGTCTAAGGTGTGTGTGTTGTTTGTCACTGGCGACTTAGCTTCTTGCGAAGCCAAGCCCTCGCCGGCAGCCGTGACTTCTGCCGACACTGTAGCGTATATCCCCGCTAAATTTTTTCCTGTTTTTGTTGTGTCTGTCATGGCTTGTCATTGGTTTGGGTTTCTTAGTTTGTCAAAGATCTACAGCTGACCAGCTGAGGATTTAAGACAGCAAATCTACAACTGGTCAGCTGAAAATCCAAACGTAAGCCTCCTCACCGCGGCAAGGTGAACCCTGTCGAGGAGGTCTTTCATTTAAGTTTATAACTAAATTTTCCACTGCTCTATTGAGCTATTGCACTGCACTATTTTAAATATTGTATTGTATTTTTTTTTGCCAGGGCTCGCAAAATAAACTTATTTCCTTTTCTTATTCACTTTTAAAATCAAACTTGCGTTTCAGAAGCGTGAACAGGTATTTATATCCGGGATAATCCCACAGTTTTTTTTTTGAATGCACGCAGGTCAGGTTTTTTAATATGGGGTTTTCCAGGTATACTGGTATACTGTGTTTTTCATATAAATAAAAACCAAACAATGTTTATTGTTCTTTAAAATTGTCAAAATTTAGCGGGGATATACGCTACATTGTCGGCTGAAGTCACGGCTGCCGGCGAGGGCTTGGCTTCGCAAGGAGCTAAGTCGCCAGTGACAAACAAGTGCTAAAACATTAAAACAATACAACATTATAATATTGTCAACACAAATAGATCTATAAATATAATTTCATTGTCAACAAAATTTATATTTATTTTCGTTAATTTCAAATTCTCCGTTGTTTTTTTTATTCTTTTCTATAATTTCATAAAATTCACCATCAGTCAAATATAAAAAAAAAAACAAAAAAAACGTCGACGAGAGCGTTTTTTTTTTTTTTTCAATTTTCCCAACCCCGGCGTGACGTGACGACGAGAAACGTTTCATTGTGCATACCCTGGCGTTTCCACGTATAATTACATGTTTTGAAATCGGTTTGACAACTACGACGAGTTCTAGTCACGCTCACGTCGCGTTTCGACGTTGCATTGTGAATCGAGCATGAATCAATGTCTTGTTTTTATTAAACACATTAAGCGAGCGAGAGGCAAATTGTTTGTATCTTGTTTCAGTCTTCTCACTCACAACCACGGAGCAGACAGGTCATGATGGGATGTACGTGGGCTTATGGAATATTACAAAAACAATTTTAATGAAATTAAGGGGTTCTGTTTTTTATTTCACAGGCAATTTCTTAAGTTGAGTGCAATGCAAACACCAACCAGCACGTGTATATTTGAAAAAGCTTTCCCATAAAGCCTGTACTGAAAATACAAACTGAACAGAGTATAGAGCGTTATTTTTATGGTTATCTTAATTCTTTGTAGGGATATCCTGTGTTTTGTGTAATGTGTGTCTGTTTTTATCTTTATTATTAGACATTGCATTGGACATGTCTGCAAGGTATGTGTTATCTTTTGCTTTTTATTTGTTTGACTGTACTTTATATATTTAACATTTGTACGGTCAGAGCTGAAATGAGGTAAAATTCAATTAAATAGTACAAGTGACCTCAACTCCAGAAATAATTGTGTTTCGCCCAAGGTATAACAGTGGGCTCTTCAGTCAGTCTGTTATACCCTACTAAGACACAAATTTTGGTCGATGTTTACCGACTCTTATAAAAATCACAACAAAAAGATACTGCGAATTTTATTATTCTAGGGGAAATTGTTTAAATTCGTGCACCCAGAAAATAAATACCCGTGGTCAGGTTTTTTATAATAAGATGAAGAAATTTAAATATTAAAATATTGAAATTACTTCTGTTTTAAGTGGAGTGAATGAATAAAATTCAATTAAATAGTACAAGTGACCTCAACTCCAGAAATAATTGTGTTTCGCCCAACGTATAACAGACTGACTGAAGAGCCCACTGTTATACCTTGGGCGAAACACAATTATTTTTGGAGTTAAGGTCACTTGTACTATTTAATTGAATTTTATTCATTCACTCCACTTAAAACGGAAGTAATTTCAATATTTTAATATTTAAATTTCTTCATCTTATTATAAAAAACCTGACCACGGGTATTTATTTTCTGGGTGCACGAATTTAAACAAATTCCCCTAGAATAATAAAATTCGCAGTATCTTTTTGCTGGTGATTTTTATAAGAGTCGGTAAACATCGACCAAAATTTGTGTCTTAGTAGGGTATAACAGACTGACTGAAGAGCCCACTGTTATACCTTGGGCGAAACACAATTATTTCTGGAGTTGAGGTCACTTGTACTATTTAATTGAATTTTATTCATTCACTCCACTTAAAACAGAAGTAATTTCAATATTGTAATATTTAAATTTCTTCATCTTATTATAAAAAACCTGACCACGGGTATTTATTTTCTGGGTGCACAAATTTAAACAAATTCCCCTAGAATAATAAAATTCGCAGTATCTTTTTGCTGTGATTTTTATAAGAGTCGGTAAACATCGACCAAAATTTGTGTCTTAGTAGGGTATAACAGACTGACTGAAGAGCCCACTGTTATACCTTGGGCGAAACACAATTATTTCTGGAGTTAGGTCACTTGTACTATTTAATTGAATTTTATTCATTCACTCCACTTTAAACAGAAGTAATTTCAATATTTTAATATTTAAATTTCTTCATCTTATTATTAGAAGTGAGGTAATTTCGGAATTTTGGCAAAGAAGTATTTTCATTATCAAATTTGCTAGTTCCGCACGGAGCCCTGGGGCACAAGCATTTATTTTCTGAATTTCAGACTTGAAACCGTCCAATATAACTTGTATTGAACTGTCCGAAAGGTAATTTCTAATCCAACGAAACAAAATACGCGCATTTTTGATAAGAGAGCTTGGTGCCAAACTCTATCAAACGCTTTTGAAATATCAAGTGCAATTATCATACTTTCTTCAAAACGATGTAAAGATTTGTTCCACTGTTCGGTGAGATATACCATCAGATCACCAGTGGACGTATTGCTACGAAAGCCGTACTGCCGGTCATTAAGAAGCTTTCGTTCCTCGAGGTATTTCTCGAGCTGAAAATTAATCAGCGTTTCCATGGGCTTGGAAAGAAGGGACGTAAGCGCAATTGATATATAGTTAGAGGGTGAAGAAGATACGCCTTTTTAGGGACAGGCTGGACAAATGCTGTTTTCCATCCACTCGGAAGGAGACCAGTAGTGTAGGACAGATGGAAAAGCTTACGCAGTGGTTTTGCTAGCGTTAAAGAACACCCGGGCCAGCGGATTTGTGTACGTCGAGATCTTTTAGAACTCTAACAACTGCACGAGTGCGAAAGAAGATCTGTCCCATAAAATCATTTACGCTTACGCGTTATTTCGTATGTTTTTTACAAATGACCAAACATTTTTACTACCTTTGGGACATTGCAGTATTTTTTGCCGTAATTTTTGACCATGTAAAAATTTGGTTCTTCGAATTTGAACGTTATAGGTCTTTCTAGCTTGCTGAAACTTTTTCTGGTTCTCCTTAGTAGGGTTGGCTTTATAACAGCGGAAGCTTACTTCTCTAACCCTAATAACCTCTTTACTACTCGAATCAAACCATGAGTTTTCTTTGGGTTTGATAGGTTACACCCTTTTCGGGATAACATTTTTCATTCCACAAAGAATAAAATTTGTGATCATATCTGCGCTGGAGTCTATGACACTATCGAGGAAGCATAGTGACCAGTTGAAGCTCTTGAAGAAATTATTGAGACCGTCCCAGTTGGCTTTCTCGTATTACCAAACGGTTCTCTTTGGAATTTTTTTTTCAACTGTGATTTTGTAGCACGAGAAACTCACAGCTATGACACAATGGTCTGATGTGCCTAGAGGTGATAATATACTAATAGTGTATTTTTTAGGGTCAGAGGTAAGGAATAGAGTGTTGGCGGTTTGACCTGCAACGTCAGGAATCCCAGTAGACTGGTCAACAAGCTGAGTGAGGTGGTTTAACTCAGCAAAAATCTCGACATACCTTTCTTTGGGTGTTGTCTGGCCAGAATTGCATAGCCACGAAGAATTGTGCACATTGAAATTGCCCGTAACAACGATTTCACAGTGCGTAAAATGGGAAACAATTCTCTGGATTGAGTCGGATAGCACATCGAATTCGTTAGAAGTCGAATTACCATACAAAATTGGCCTACGATAAATGAAACATGTATGGATGATGTGCTTATTGACGGTGAATTTTAACCAGATGAAGTTAAAGTTTGTATTTAAACAAGGGCCATATTGTGGTTGAAGCTGATAAGCCACATCATTACGTACATATATTGCGAGACCATCGTGTAAGAAAAGTAAAGGCACTAAGCTATAACCATGTAGGCTGAATTCGGAGTAATCAGAATTTTCACCTATCAGTACAGTATGCACAGCACAGAAATTCTCTCTGAGCCCCCGAAAGTTGCTGATATCGACCCTAAATTCACCTACCATTACGAAAAACAAACATAAAAAACTGACACTGACACTTTTTTTTTGCAATCTATTTTTTCTTTTTCTATGGATTTTATTTTAGGCTATTGATTTTTTTTTGTTTCGTACGGTGGGTTCGCGGGGATTTATTAATTATTATTTTGTTTTTGCACTTTGATAAAGGTGGTATATGGCGACAGGTTGGTTTTATTTTTTTTTAATTTGTTTATTGGGATATGCGGCGCGGTTGTGCGTTTGATATCTCATTTCATTTTGAATTTGGAATGGCAGTTAAACGTTTGTTTTTGTTGTTTTGACATTTTCATGCAAGAGCTTTTAAAGCTTTTGGAATCGACTGCTGATGTATGTATGTACCTTATTTCGAACCCCATTTCGTGCAAATTTGGTTGAAATTAGCTCACCTTAAAACGAGAATTTGTATGGGAAATGAGGTGATTTCGAATCTTATTTGAAAATTTGCAACGAAATTACCTCGTTTGGCCCAGTTAAAACATATAAGGATTTCTTTATATAATTTGTATGATGATCATTAACTCGCGCCTATGTCGTCAGTCGGTCTGTTATTAAAGTTTTTTGTACTATACAATACTTTGGGAGGTCCGCTTCGCGGGTTCAAGGCTTTTAACTCCCTTTTGGGGTCCTCTGTCCCGCTCACGCGACTCCGTAGCTACGCTTAGGGTTTGCTCAGTCGTCTGGCAGGCGCCTATGTTTATGTTGTCGGTCGGTCTGTTATCAAATTTTCTTGAACTAAACTAAAAAATATCGACCGAATTTTATGATACTACCATATTAATGATAATTGGCCTTAAGAATCTTTGTTTGAAATAAAAATAAATATTTTGTTACTTAAAATACATATTTTCATAATTTTTATAAGGCTTTATTGCTCTCTAAGACCTAGTTCACACGAGATTACACCGCACGTTTTGTATCGTATTCGGGTTTTACCGAACAAACGGGGTGTTCACATGGCACTTTTTGATTCGATTAAAACCGAAAAGCTGCCGGATAAATATGAATGTACTGCATATTGATGTGGAAACACTTCATATCCGTATTATTCGGCATCTGGAGCGTAGCAAAACTTCTAATCTGTTCAAAATGGTATTTAAAAATTGTAGAAAGAAATAATTTTAAGTGAAATATTATGTGTTAATTTCTGTTCTTTATATTTAATAAAACTTTCCTTTACAATCGAAACAATTCATTTTAAATAAATTAATTATTGAAGTGTATTAATGTTTATTAATTTATTGTCGTTATTATAATATTTTTTTCATTTTGATGTAAAGCCTGGTAATATTGTTTCGACTATAAGTTCTTGTGTTATATTTCAAGATAAATATAAAAACAAACTTGTTTTGGAATCGTAAAGAAAAATTTAGTAGGTATGCTAAAAACAATGTTTAAAGCCTAGTATACAGTTCTTTTGGACCAAAACAAATTAGTGGTGAAATTTTTTTTTCGGAAATAATACATCTGGGGTGAAACGAAAAATATCTTCTTTTTTTCCCACATAACATTGTCACTGACGCGATTTTTATAAAAATTTTGTGATTTGTCCCACAAAATGGGTTTTTGTTGCACCAAAGAAACAAATAAAAAAGTCCAATAATGTCTATATTCGCTAAAGAGTCGGCCGCCATGTTTATATAAAATCCTTAGATCACTCCTTTCTTTACAAAAGATGTTACAACACTGACCACACAAAACTCCTATGAATTTTGAAAATTTCCCAGTTTAAATGGCGACTTGAATTTTAATGGAGAAAGAGTGAATAAAATATATTGATTACTGAATCATACAAATAGAAATTAAGACCCCGATACCATCATCGGGCTTTGAATATGTTAACTTAAGGCGGGCCATGCATAACATACTTCTGACAATTATTTTCTAGGTACATAAATTCAAATAGAGAGTAAAAACGTGGGTCAACCTCACTGATTTTGGCGGATTAACTGAGGTTCAATAAAGAATTCAAGCATTTAATAAACTGAACTATAGTCGAACTTACGATAATCCGGAAAAATCGGTGGGTTAATATTTTGAGCCAGTGTTTAACCACGGTTTAATTGTTTTATTTAACATAACATAAAATAATATGGTAGGGTAGAGTATTTGATTTAATAAATATCCCCAAAAATTTCCTTTTGTTATTTTCCAATGGGTTTATTCACTCATTCTGAAATCGAGTGGAACAGTGCTAATTGATACAAATCATTTTTGATCTTTTGTCTAATTCAAAATATATTTGAATCGATTGAAATTTATATGATTTAAATTCCCCAACAGTTATAAGACCACAACATTTTTAGAGGAGCATAATCATGTATAATTTTTTTTGTTTTAAATTGTTAAATTTTTCATCAAATTTTGAATTTACACACATACATTTTGTGTGAATTTTTTTTTTTGAGATTTTAGCCTTTATTTTAATCAAAATCCATGATATAGGGGCCAGTTATAGCTATCATTGAAAACCATCATTGAAAATATTAATTGTCAATTTTGAGAGATTTTGAAGAAAAAATGAATTATTATTTTGATGCCAAAGTAAAGCTTATTGACTTAATAATTGTTTCTAGGTTAAACAAAATTCAATTTTGCACAACTTTTCTCATAAAATTACTTTTAATTTTTCAACGATGAACTACCTTACCCATGATCATTGAAAAAATTAAAAGTTAAGTTCTGGGGAAGATATGGGTCAAAATGAATTTTTTTTGAAGAGAATTAATTTTGAAGTCGTAACCTATATTTCTGCATTAAAATATTCAATGATTAAACTTTCGAAGGGTCTCAAAATGAACAGCTAACTTTTTCAATGATGAATTTCAATGATAGCTATAACTGGCACCATAACCAAAATAAGCACCGCACCTGTTGAAATAATCATAAAACATTTCTTGACATTATTTTAGAGGAGACATAGACTAATATACCTGGTAAATTTTGTCTCAATATTTAACAAAATCTCATCAACTTTTAAATTTAAAGTTTCGAAAATCAAATTGATTTACCACATAATCATATTTTTAGTATAAAGTTTTTCAAAATTTTACAATAATTTTTAAATATTAATTTAGATCACCATTTCCCGATTAATTATTTATCTCAATCATAAAGACCTATTAAGTATTAATCAAGGTTTAAGCCTCAAAAGGTGGCTTTATCGGGCTTATTTCATAATTTAATTATTTTTATTTTAAATAAAAATCAATTTTATTGAGTTTTTTTTTATTGAAGTGCACCTACTTTTTTCCCCGTTAGATTTAAAATTATGAAAACACTAACATATTTGTAGAGAAGCTATAGACCTACAATCGTGTGTAATTTGTTTTTTGAAATTTTGAAAATGTTCATCAAGTTTTGAATTTAGAAGAGCAAATATAAAGTTCACGGGACATTTACACACCCTTTTAGTATGAATTGTTTGACCCCTTCCCAAAAATTTTCATACACGAATTAAGCCACATTTGTAGGCTCTTTTTAGAGACCTTAACCTTAAAGATCTGAACAGTAAAAATGAAGTTAGGATTTTTGAAAAGGAAAAAAGCCGATTAGAAATAATTTTTTTATTCAGATAACTGTGCTTTCCCACTGGTGAGTGATGGTTGGCAATGGACAAATCAAAATCAATTCGGTTGTTTTTTTTCGGGTTTTCGATTATTTTAAATGTTAGATTGTGAAGCTTGTGTAGCACGTAGATTATCAAATAAGGTATCAAAATAATCGCTGTATTATTTACTTGTGGTATAAGAGAGAACTAAATCCATCAATGATCGCAATCAATAGTTATTATCCAATATGTAAAACTTTGTAATACATTAATTTTCCCCCTCCACGGTACAGCACGCATCCCATTTTTTTGCCAAATATTTAAATCAATAGTCTCAATCACACGTACAAATTTCAGACTTCTAAACCAACCCCATCAAAAGATAAAATTCAATTTATTCGGTTGATTTTCATATTTTGTAAAAACGTGTGATTTTCTACCGTGTGAATGACATTATATAAATCTATGAGCCACGAAAAGGTGAATACGTCGCAAAACGTACGGTTTTGTTGACAAGGACGTCGGGTTTTCGATCGACGTGTGCAGGTGAAAACGTTTTTCTGCAGAAAAATCATCGTGTGAACAGTTCTATGTAAACATATAGGCCACTGCGCATTTGTCCGGGTGTATACAGCTATATACAAAACGTGCGGTATAATCTCGTGTGACATGGACCTAAGGTGTAAAACAAAGTCCAAAATGGCTTTGTGATTTATTTCACACCTTTTAAATTTTGTTTTGGACTTTATTTCATTGGACTTTATTTCTTTAATGGCACCAAACTTAAATGAGTACCGATCTGCAACCCACTGTGAGTGGACGTGTGCGAGAGCAGTGAATTGTCTTGTAAAATACCCCCAACAGTTTTCATTAATTAATTAATTGCATCAAATTCATCATTCAGTGTTTTTTCATTATTGCCTCTTTACAATTAAAAAATAAAACAATCAATATATCAATAATATAAACAATAGTCCCTAATCTAAAATAAAAAAATACAGTATTTAACAGATATAAGAAACACTTATATAAGAAAAACTCGCTTATAAGAAACACAATCAAAATCACGCGTATTTTTCTTAAAATTCTCTTTAATATTGAACGTATATAAGAAACTCGTACATAGGAAACATAGTTCAGCATTTTCCAAAACTTGTTTGTATCCATGAAATTTTTTGCATCTTAAATAATATCATCTCACAATTGCAGCAACAGCGCCTAATACTCTGTGAATGTTTTTACAATTTGATTTTGTGTGTTTTTGCTTGGTTTTGTTTCTGTTCTTATGCCTGTATAAGAAATTTTCTTTCTTATATCTGTGTTTCTTATAAAAGAAAGTTTCTTTCTTATATCCGTTGTTGGCATATAAGAAAAACTCAGATATAAGAAAGAAATTTCTTGGATTTTCAATATAATTCTTGCGAGTTGCGCCGCGAAAAAAAAATGAACCTTCTTTAATAAATAACTAAGAAGAAATACAAGTGCCAGTCCCAGTTACAGTGGGTAAAAGCAACAACAAAAAGTGCACGCATGCATCAAAGATGTTGATCCTCAACCAGAATATATCTATTAATGAGTAGGGACACTCTCCACGTTTTTATTATCAGTAATTTTTTTAACTACACGGACACGAGAAATAAATGGTATTAAGAAGTGTGGTGGTGAAAGAGAGATAGAAGAGAAAAACACTGGTTAAAGAATCTGGCATTGGGTGTTCCGGAAAATAAAGGCATATGCTATACATGTCAATTTTTAAAACATTTTTATTAAATAAATAAGAATAAATAAATTATTAAATTAAAACTACATGTGAGTAACGCTAAGATACTTATTCTTATTGCTCGATTTTTTAACATTTGCATTGAATTTTTTTTTAAATATGGTACACTCGTACTCTTGTATAGAACTTAAGGTTAGACCGCACTAGGCGGAACTGCACTGCAGCGGAACTGCGATTCAAAATAATTTGTATGAAATTGTATGAAGTTCAGTTGCCGCTTAGTGCGATATAGCTCATACAATTTCATACAAATAATGTTTTGCCGCGTCGTGAAGTGTAGTTCCGCTGCAGTTATGTGCGGTCTAACCTTTAATTATGAATTCTTTATTTTAATATTCACAGCAATTGAAATCAAATTCATTTTTTAAAAGATCAAAAAATTTTATTTCAAAATTATTTAAGAAGTACATGTTTGGAAAACAAGAATTAAACTTCAGTTCTAGCTTCTCTAACGAACCTGAAAATTGTTGCGGGCATGTTAATTTCGCACCATCAAATACATTAAAATCTGTATATATGGATGAAATACTAGGTTGGTGACTCAATTCCAATTAACATTTATGTTTTTCACGATATTTTTGCAAAATATAGCCGGCAAAGTAATAAAATGCATTTTCACTACCGAAATTAACAGTTTTGTAATCAGGCACGGTATCAAACGTGTAAATTGCTTGTATTTTTTGTAATTCCATTTGTCTTTCAACATCTGGAATTTCCAAATTTATTTTTGGCTTGCAGTTTACTTGGATTATATTTTCCATGTAGGTACTTTGCAGCAGAAGACCTTTTAAAGGCACTCATAAATTGGAAAGGAGTCACGAACTTGATTAAGTTACATTTCTTGAGTTATCTAGAAAAACAATATTTTCTATTTGCTATGCCTATTTGCTCCTTGTTTGCAATAAATAGCCTTCTGGATAATTTTGCTCTTAATTTAGATGAATTATAAATATCAAATAACTTGTCAATTTTTTCAATTATTTCAGCAGTGTTAATAGCTGTTGACGAAACAGCACCTACACTGGCCCAAGTACATATACCAGCTGATACTGTTGAACTTGTAGTTTGAGAAGCAAGCCTTGCACGCATTTTTTGAAAATTGTTAGGAAAACTATGTTCATCAGTCAGTTTTGGGGCTAATCTATGCCTTGATTCTTTGAGAGAATTCTCTCTTTGAGAGAATTAATTAGATTTGTTAAAGTTTTACACAAAATTTCTTTTTTGTAGATGAAACTGATTTAAACAATTTAATAAAACTACATTAATCTAAGTATCTCTCACATAGATTCTTCAAGATGAAAATGTATTGGAACGAGAAAATCTGCAATAAAATATATTTTGCTTACCTTTTACTATTTTGCGGTATTTTAAAATACTTTTCCGCGGAACCATCTTTTTCCGTTCTTATACTTGCACATACTAAACACTTAAAATAATTTTTTCCCATTTTTATTTGTCACATTTAATTCACTGCACTTTAATAACACTTATGGTACACCCTATATATTTTTCACTCAATGGTTTTTGCACATCTGATAAGAATTCAACCCAGACCGCCTTTAAAAATACATTATGAAAAAAAATTTAAAAAAATACCAACTACCCTTTGTGTGACCAAGTGCTTTAAAAACAATAACCTAAAAATTAAAAACACTTTTGCTAATACTTACGCAAAGATGGCTTTGTCCGATTTTTTTGAGAATGTAAACAAATTTCAAATGATAATTTTAATATTCAAGAATGAAATATTTTAGTAGCCCATAGTGTAATGGTGAGTGCGTTCGACTGGCACGCTGGAGGTCTCGGTTAACTTCCCAGCCTCATCTACCTAAAGAACTAAAAAGTTTTTTTCAGGCCTACTGCCTCTTGCGAGGAATTGACAAATCCTCCAAGAGTATCACTTGTTACGAATAAGTGCTTCTCGTCTAGCCGTTCGGATTCGGCATAAAATTGTAGGTCCCTTCCATTCCTGTCGACAGGCGCACACAGGAATGGTTGCGAGTTGTTTGTCACCTGGTTCTTCTCGAGCCGTTGTGCCACCCAATTTTTTTTTCTTTTTATAGAATGGAATATAAATTTTAAAATTCGTTATTCATTTTAGACCTGGGTCTAAGTAAAACATAGCTTTGGTTGAATTTTCGGAGGTTATCGTTTCAAAATATTTGAAGCTATTTGTGTAGTATACCAAGTTAATTATCTTATACAAATATTAAACCAACAATTTGTAATTAAAATCGGTCTGTATTCATTGAGCCAAAACTGTCTTAAACTGTAGTTTAGTTAAACCTGGGTCTATCTGCGAATATAAATATTCTCCAATGTGTATCTTTATGATTAAAAATGTTTTAGGCCGAGTTTTTGTGTTTGTGGGCAAGATCCCACCCCATGTCCGGCGAGTTAGGCCCGTGCAACGACAAACATGCCAGTCCACAGACATGAAAGCAAAACAGTCGTTGGTTCAAATTCAACCAACCAGACTATTACAAATGGCGCCATTTGTGATTTGTCGTAAGAATTAAAATTAATAGTTTGGAGCTTCTCACACCTATTGTTTGATTTTGTTTTAGTTTTTATTTGTGATAGTTGGAATTGGATATGTGTAGAGCATGGACCTAGTACATATGGACCGGTACCCGGTTGGTATCCCCATACAAAAGTTGCATTAAATAAAGTTCCGCTGATTAAAAGCGATAGCAGCGCTTATTGGCTCAGATTGTCAAACAAAAGAATTATTCCTTAGGCCATCTGTTGCCAATTAGCACATGGAAGCAGTTTCTCCAATAGAAACTAATGCCTCTATTATTATTACTAATAAAAAAACAGAGTCATCTGTTTTTATTCGAATCTTTGACGTTTGTGACTTAAGCTACATTTAGACTCGCCGTGTTATGCTTTGTTTACATTGCTTGTTGTTAGTCGTACGCGGAATAGAGAAAGTTTAAAAAAATTGGAACGCGAATTTAAATTAATTAGGTATATATATATAGATGAAATTTCAATTGGTATTGTTTTAATCAAAAAAAAACTTATTTGAAAATTATTTTTATATGCAAAATTACTTGTAATTTTTAAGAGCATCGGCACAAAAAAAAAAAATTGATCGGTTTATCTAAATAATGAGAAAATGTGTGGAAAGAAATGAAAATCTCCGGCAATTTTGTTTCTTTGTGTGAAAGCTACATAAGGCAATATGTGTGAAAGCTACATAAGGCAATTAAAGGAAAACGTTAAAAAAAATTTAATGCAACTGGTTTCCCTGTGTGAAAGGGGACTAAATTACCAAAAAGTAACCTCCCTCCTTTTAAAAATAAAAAAGTTAAATTAATATCTCCAGTTCGATTTTGTTTACGAATCCAATTGGCGTTTTTCTTCTTTGGCTCTAAAAACAGCTCTGAGCGGAGGCTGAGCGATCAAAGCAGAGCTCTGAGTAGATTATGATCAGAGCCCTAAGATTTATTTATGAAACACACTTGGGCACTGAACTGTCATTTCATAGGTGTTTTACTAAAATACATTTTTGTTTACCTGAAGTAGACGCGCGGCTGTCCTGGGAAACCATTTTTAATTTTGTGTATTTCTTTCGTCTGTCAAATCACGAAAAAAATAAGTGCGCTCGATTTGCTAGCTCAGATGGAAAAAAGAAACACTCTTTTTGTGCTCTGATGTCTCTGAGCTAAGAAAAAACTGAATTTTTGTTTGCCAGTTTCGTGATCTGCTCAGAGTTAAAAAAGAAAAACTCCACATAACTTGCCATTTTATCTATACCTATAACGCAAGTAAAAATTAAAAATATCAATAGAATCGTTTAAGAGAAAATCAATTCGTCCTAAGTTCATTCTACTGTTTTATCATTTACACATTTGTTGTTATATGTACGACCAAAAACGACTATTTTTAATGCTGCATAACACCGAAAGTCTAAATGCAGCCTTAAACCGAACGTCAACGTCAAAAGTTTCACCATGTTTTCCGCTTTTCGCCAATTGTCGCTAGTGTATCAATTTTTTTTTTATATAAATGGAACCATCGTGAAGTTGGCTCCTAGCAGTGCAGATATAATAATTAATGAGATATACTCTGACCGCAACTCACAATAACGCAACGGTAAATTCCTTATCTCTCCTTCCCACATCACTCACAGTGCTCTGGTTTAGTCATTATATGCAGTGTACGTATGTATCATACCATACAATGCTTGTGATTGATTAAGCCAAAGCATATCAGATAAATTGGTGTTATTGATTTTGGGTGTCCGGGGGCGGATCAGTACAATTGCTGCTTTTGCATAAAACTAGTAGTATTTGTACTGTGAAGTTATTTTGGGGCCCAAACTTGATATCAGTATAGATAACTGTCTGATTTGGTTTTTTGTGTCTGTTTATTCGTAATGGTAGGTGAATTTAGGGTTGACTTCGGCAACATTCGGGGACTTAGGCAGAATTTTTGTTTTGCATATGTACATACTGTGAAAAACAGTCCAGCTGTTTTGGCACTAAGTGAAACCTATATGGTTATATGCCTATATGGTTATAGCTTAGTGCTTCTTTTTTTCTCCCATCATGGTCTCGCCATGTATGTTCGAAATGATGTTGCTTATCAGCTTCAACCACAATACGGTTTGTGTATCTTGTTTAAATACCAACTTTAATTTCATGTGATTGAAACTCAAAGCCCATAAGCGCATCATTCATACTTGTTTTATTTATCGTAGTCCAGTTTGGATATTCTCTGTTTATTTTATATTTTCAGTACAGGGAAGATAGGGTGTTTGCCTTTCACCCTTACTTTAATGGATTTCAATAAGCTATCTCTTTTTTTATAAATTTTCCCTTTTCAATGGTTGCCGTATCGAGCATTATTAATTGGCATATTTCTCTCTTCTCTCCCTCATTCAAATTTCGGTAGGGCTACCAACTGCTAATTTAGATTTCATAAACAGAAAAATGAAGATCGTAAACTAAATCTAAAAAACAATTAAAGTAAATGCAAATAAAAGTAAATCTTTCTTTTTCCACACTATCTTATCTCTTTCAACGTAAAAATAAATCGCAAAAAAAAACATATAAATAAATTACAGAATAAAAAATAAATTAAATTAAAAAAAAAAAACATTTTATCACTCCGACAAGGAGTTGCTGCTGCTACTCTCTTCATTTAAGTTAATAACAAAATCTTCCACTGCTGTTTCAGTAGAAACATCCATTTCCCACATCTTTGGCTCAATCACCTGCTCAACGTTTTGGACACACCTTTCCCATTTTTCAGCGTCAACCTTCGCAAGTCCTGTTTTTATAAGATCTTTTACTTCTGCCAGTTGAAAAGACTTACTTTGGCTTGCCACGAATCCTTTCACTTGAGCCCAAACAAGCTCTATGGGATTAAGTTCAAAAAAGTAAAAAAAACTATTTGGCAATTCAAAATGGCAATTAATAATTGAATCGAACTCCATTAAAAACTTGATCGGGTAGTAATTCTTCTTAAAAAAAAATACCCAACAAATATTCATAGTCGCAGATAGACCCACGTTTAACTAAACTGCAGTTTACGACAATTTTGGCTCAATGAATACAGACCGATTTTAATTACAAATTGTTGGTTTTATATTTTTATAAGATAATTAACTTAGTATACTACACAAATACCTTCAAATATTTTGAAATTTTAAACTTAAAAAAATATAATCAACGTTCGAAAATTCATTCAAACCTTAGACCCAGCTCTAAAATGACTACGAATACGCTCCATATTGTATAGCAGCATTTTCACCGTTCTACAGAAGAAATTAAAACGAAAAGATGTAAGCAGAAAACACAAAGTGACAACACTTATTTGCTTATTTTTGAATATATTTTATCCATTTTTTCCAAACAGTGATGGTTATTATGCCATCTGTTGATGGTAAAAATTTTTGTAACATATAAATAACAGAATTTCAAAGTTTTATCCAAAAACAACCGTGAGTTTTTCCTTCAACCACTTCCAAAGTGTAACTTATGCAAAGTTGAAGTTTTTTTTTGAGTCAACTGAATAGGTACAAAAATTAAAATTGGTATTGGAATGGAATGAAACAAGTTTTTGTTTAAGTTTAGTAGTGGGTACTTCCACCTTTATTTTTAATTACTTCGTAAATTCGATCCGGCATGGAATCGTATAGCTTTTAAATGTAATTTAACGAAATTTCGCTCCACGCTAATTTGATTGCAGAAATTAAGGTTTCTTTGTCTTCGAACTGACGACCACCCTCATAAACTTTGCGTACTAACCATCCCCAGACATTTTCTATGATGTTTAGATCAGGTGAGTACGGCGGCCATTGAAGCAACTGCGTAATTAATAAAGTACTTAATAAAGTATATTAAAAAATGTTTGTGCGTATTCAGTTGACGAGGAGTGTATGCTCTCAAAATCTTTTAGATAGCTTCAATTCTGAAAGCTCCATAGCAAAAAACAATTATAAAAAGGTATTCGAATTTCCATCCCCGGACGTATGGTAACTCTGAATCAATGTGTTTTTTTTTAATAAGCACATTAAGCGAGCGAGAGGCAAATTGTATGTATCTTGTATGCTTGTATCAGTCTCCTCACAACCAGGCGACTGTACCAAGAAAATATAAGTTTTTTTTAACAAAGTAAATTTCTAACTTTAATATTGCACAAAAATTAAACAGTATGGAAATTACAAGTCTTTTTCTCATTCTGTACCAAAACTTGCAAGTGTACAAAATATTTGTTAAAATGTTCGGTAAACTAGACGCATTTCAGTTCTGTACCAAGAAACTACAAGTTTACACTTCTACAAACACTAGCGTAACAAGAATATTTTACAAGTAACTTTCATTATTTCTGTACCACAAAGATTTATGCTACAATTGTAAATTATGAAAATTTTCCTTTTTGTACAATTCACTTGTTGATTTTTTGTTGGATAAAGTCAAAGCATAATATCACTAACGATTGATGCTTTCAAGAAAAAAAAAATATTGTTATGTATGTAGCTGAACTTCAGCTTCATCACTTTCATCCGAATCAAAAAAAAAATTTATCAGTAAAGGACCATTCACATGAGAGCGACCAACGACCAACGAATTAACAAACAAATAGGAATTAAGAAATTAATAAAAATTAATATTTCACAAAATCTAGTCAAAATGGTGGAATTCGATTTAAGATTAATTTTAAAATTATAAATCTGAATTTTTATTTGCTTAAATATGAGAAAATTAATTGGACGTAACAAATTGCGGCTATGCGGGACGAACAAATTGTTTTCTTAAAATTCTCTTGCTTGTGAAGCAATTAAAATGAACATTTTAGTATCTTAAAATAATCCTCAATTATATTTCTTCCATTTTGTCTAGATTTTGTAAAGAATTTAGGTTTATTAATATTTTAAATCCCATTTGTTCATTCATTCGTCGGTCGTTGGTCACTCTAATGTGTACAGTCTTAAACACAACTTCGCAAATAGGTTAAATTAAATTCCGAGCTAACGAGCGTACTGCCAAAGTTATGTAAAATGTCTTCTGCATTTTAACAGTTAAGATTATTTTTACGTACATAGTTATGTAATTTTTGTATAACACTCTTTTGTTTACCCTGTTTATATATTGTGGTGAATATGCCCATTTGTGCAAACGACGACATCTCTTATTCTTCTATAACAGAATAAATTAGTAAAGAGTTCCGCGCCATCTATGAACAAAAGATTAACTAATGTTACCCAATACCTAAACCACCCAATACCTAAACCACTCGCATCGTTATCCAATACCTAAACCATGTAACTGCTATAATTTGTAATTGGAGCTTTTGACCTACTTTCCAGTGAAGTACATTGCAGCACATTCCAGAAACCCTAAAAGATTCTATAGTAGCTTTTTCTCGGATATAAATACACGGCCACCAGTTCGAAGACCTCAGTTTGATTTTGAAAGTGAACGAATAAACGTTCGGTGTAAAATAGTGAATTAAGAGTTGTGCTACTTAACAATAAAAGTAAAGTATTTGATGTGAAATAAAGGTGTTTTATTTTTGTAAAGTAATTGTTGTTCAGTTTGAATAAAAGAAATAAGTTTTACTGGCGAATCCTTGGCAAATTATTTCAATATGTTTTCTCGCAATCGTTAATATTAGTTAGACAGAGAAAGATGATGAAGAAAAGTGTCAATTTAACTTTACAACAATTAATTTTATCTCTCTTTCAATCTCTAATTTTAAAGAGACAATCAAACTCCATTCTGAAAATTTGTTCACAATTATTTCTAAAACAGGCATAGATTACGACATTTGTAACTGCAAAATATTGAAACTTATTTAATAAATCTCTTAAATTCCTACTTGTAACTACTTAAGAATTTTTAATTCGTAGGTAGAATTTTTCAAACTATTTTACAATGAATTGTTAACTATTACAAGCACTTGTAGCTTTCCCTCGTAAAATTTGAAGTTTACTTGAGGTTTTGTCGTACACAATTAATACCTTTTTGTTAAAAATCGGGTTTTGTACAAGAATTGAATAAGAATGCAAATGCAAATCGTCAGGCCGTGACAACTTACTTTTACAAATGAATTGTACAAAAAAGGAAAATTTGAATATCTTAGCAGGTTTTACAAGTTTCTTTGTGGTACAGAATTGATTGTAACTTGTAAAATCTGGATTGTTAACAAATTATAAAAGGATTGTAAACTTGTAGTTTTATGGTACAGGCTTCAGGGAGCAGACAGGTCGTGGTGGAATGTACGTGAATTTATGGAATATTACAAAAATAATTTAAATGGAAGTCAGGGGTTCTGTTTTTAATTTCACAGGCAATTTCTTAAGTTGAGTGCCATGCAAACAACAGCCAGCACGTGTATGTTTGAAAAAGCTCTCCCATAAGGCCTGTACTGAAAATATAAATTGAACAGAGTATACTAATTCGACTTGCAACGAATTCCATGCACTATCCGACACCATCCAGAGAATTATTTCCTAATTTTTACATGATCAAAAATTACGACAAAAAATACTGCAATGTCCCATAGGCAGTAAACATTTTTGGTCATTTGTAAAAAACATACGAAATACCACCTCGTCCTCGGTTCCAACGCTCGTCTTCAACGATATTCCTTTTGTCAGCTCGCAAGATAAAGCCAATTTGCTTGCAGCACAGTTTGCTGTTAATTCGACGCTGCCAGAAAGTGTTATGACTCCGCCAGTACTTGAGAGCGTAAATGATTTTATGGGACAAATGTTCTTTCAAACTCATGCAGTTGCTAAATTTCTAAAAGATCTCATTGTACACAAATCCGCTGGCCCGAATAATATCCCTCCCATTGTTCTGAAGAGATGTTTACAACCAGCCGTGGGGCACACCATATTACGCTGGCAAAACCACTGTGTAAGCTTTTCCATCTGTCCTACACTACTGGTCTCCTTCCAAGTGGATGCAAAACAGCATTTGTTCAGCCTGTCCCAATCGATCCAATTGCACTTACGTCCCTTCTTACCAAGGTCATGGAAACACTTATTAATTTCCCGCTCAAGAAATATCTCGAGGAACGAAAGCTTCTTTATGACCGGCAGTACGGCTTTCGTAGCAATAGATCCACTGGTAATCCATTGGTATATCTCACCGAACAGTGGAACAAATCTTTACATCGTTTTGGAGAAAGTAAGGTTACTGCACTTGATATTTCAAAAGCGTTTGATAGAGTTTGGCACCAAGCTCTCTTATCGAAAATGCGCGTATTTGGTTTCGATGAATCTCTTCTTCGTTGGATTAGAAATTATCTTTCGGACCGATCAATACAAGTTGCATTGGACTTTTTCAAGTCTGAAATCCACAAAATAAATGCTGGTGTGCCCCCGGGCTCCGTTTTGTCTCCGACTCTTTTCCTGATCTTTTGTCTGAACCCTCTTATCCATTAAACTGTTTCGCTGGCGATAGTACCCTCAGTTCCTCATATTCATTTACAGATTCTCATCCATGTCCTTCGGCTGTGGAACTTGAACGGCAGCGTATGATAAGCTCACTTAATTCTGATCTCGAAAGCATTGTCCAATGGGAAATCAAAAACCGTGTAGAACTTAATGCTTCTTAAATTCAATGTTGTCTCCTGTCGTTAAAGCGAAACCCACCCGCAATGCCGCTGCCGCTATCCATTGGCGGCACTTCCATCGAGGAAACCGAACAGCTCTCAGTTCTCGGTATTTGTGGATTTACATGTATCTGCATTTGGTTTCTGCACAAAAAAAGGGATGCCAAATACAAAATGTATATTTGTTAGATAGAGATAAAAGATCAAAATCCAGAAGAACTTCGTTTCTGCATTATAGGAAAGTCCCATACTGCAGAAATGAAGACGAACATGTTCAACTTCTTGATGGTTCTCTTTTACTCGCCCGGATTTCTTGTATTCATCTATCCTGCTCTACTTTTCTGCATTTTTCAGATGAAGATACATGTAAATCCACCACATGTGTGTCACAGACCACCTTTTGTGGAATGGCCAAAAACGAAGCTAAGTGTTTATGTTTTCTCCGTAGATGCAAGAAGTTTTACTCCCCTTCTGATCTGGCTGTGATCTACAAAGCCTTTATTCGCCCAAAACTTGAGTACAATTCTCATATTTGGGCAGGAGCTCCAAAAACTCACTTGAGTTTGAAGGACGGAATACAAAAGAAAGCTTTAAAAATGATAGGTGAATGATCTATAACGGAAACAATTACTTCTCTCGAACACCGCCGTAATGTTTCGTGTCTTTCTCTATTTTAGCGCTCTTATTATAATCAGTGTTCTAGTGAAATAGCCAGTTGCATTCCTCCCCTTAAAAAATTCAGTTTTCCCTCGAGCCCAATTTCGGACGTACTGTAATGTACAGAGATTCTTACTTCTGTCGCACCACACGAATGTGGAATGCTTTACCCGGCCCAACTTTCCCCTCTCATTTCGATGTGAAAACATTCAAAACCAATATGCATCGGTATCTCCTTTTAAATCCTGTCCTACTTACATAATTGATCGTACTATGTTAAAACAATTAAAGGGTATTCATGACCTCTTTTGTGCGCGGAATATATAAAAAAAAAAAATTACCATGTACACTAGCACATTAGACTTGAATATTTTGAATTCGAGATTGATACGTTAAGAATGTCGTGAAATGCGGGTATAACTATTCCCTTGCCTTGAATGTTCCCAATTGTTGTGAGTTAATATTTTGGTTCACAAGAAAATCTTACCATGTCTTTTCTTTCACTTTCTTTATTTTTGCAAGCGTTTATGGAATGTGCTGATGTCACCAAAGTAATGCGAAATATCTTATCCCAAACATTGTTTGAAGCAAATATTGTCAGTATTTCACAAAGTGCCTTTAAGCTTGAATATGCTGGTTCTTCAATGTCTGAAAAAAATGAAAAATATAATATATATGGCATTTAAGTAAAATATAACCTTTTAAACTATCTGAAAAAATCCTGTTACGAATGGAATCCACCTGGGATATCGAATAAGATGACATTGGGGTTTCTATCCACCAAAGAATGACATGATCAAAGATCGTACTCGTATATGTCCACACAGTTTTAATTGCATCATTCAATAGTAAATCATGGCTTTGTTTCTCTGTTGGATGCATAGTAACAAGTTTAAATTATTATAAGCAGGAAATCTTTTTTGTTAGCTGATTCTAGTCGTGTTCAAAGCTGTTCTAAGCAACTTTGTCCACGCCATTTGTAACGGTAATGTTAAGGCAAAGGCACCAGGAGAGGATACTGAGAATGGATAGGATGGGGAAATATATGCTTTTCGTATTGCGCCAATTGAGCAAGTTGTCATTGTCAAATCTTGCTTTCAAAATGTCTGCCTTAAAGGTTGACATTCTTAGGATTTCCGATGTTTTTGAGGAGTTGTCCCTTAACTTCTCTAATGTGGTTTCCATAGTTAATAACTTCTCGTTTCCAAGTACTTTGGTAGACAATTCATCTTCTACAAGTGATTTAGGAATACCTCAATCAGATTTTATAATGGAGTCTAATGTTGGGAAAAATGTAGCTGGTGCAGTCCCTACTACTACTTCCACCACGGATTCAATTATTATTTCTAAAAAAGGCAAAAAGAGAAGGCGTGATGGTGCAACCTCATATAAGAACATGGGTCCTGCTCCTAAGAAAAGTAACTTAAAAAGCAATCAAAGCAATCAGACTAAAGATAAATTCGTACCAGACCTGAATAATTTCAACTATTTAGTAGATCTTACTTAAGTGCCAAACATTATTTTTGGTCCCAATCCTATTTGTACTGCAACTTGTATTTATGCACAGGTGCTCAAATACTTAAGAGCGTGGACAAGAGCTTGACTGTATCTATACAGACTACTCCAAGGCTTTTGATCAACTATCACATGAAATTATCACGTTTAAACGTTTGGATTTCCTCATGGATTCATCGCTTGGATTTCATCATATCTCCAGAATAGATCTTACCAGGTTAAATTCAGAGAGTCTTTCTCCAACCCTTTTATTGCTAAATTGGGGGTTCCACAGGTAGTTACTTAGGACCTCATCTTTTTAAATTAACTATTAATGATGTCCCTTTGTGTATATGTACGTAATAGCGAAATTCTTATATATGCAGATGATATGAAAATTTTCAAAAGCATTGCATCTACCAGCGATCGATTGCTTCTGCAAGACGATATTAACAATTTCGCTTTACGGTGTCATAAGAACGGTTTGAATCCGAACCCAATCAAATGTCAAGCCATGACTTTTTCTAATAAAAGTATTCCAAGTTCATATAATTATAAAATTTCCGAACATGTTTTACTTCGTGTTCAATGTTTTAAAGATCTTGGAGTTCAATTTACTTCTACGCTTGATTTTGCGGAACACATCAATTTTATTGTTAAAAAAGTCAACTCTATGTTGGATTTGTAAAGCGATGGGTTAAGGAATTTAAAGATCCTTACGTAACCCTCGCTCTTTACCACTGCTTAGTTCGACCCCACCTTGAATATGTATTTCAGATATGGACTCCTTTCTACGAAGTTCATTAAAATAGAATAGAAGCAGTACAGCGTAATTTTATGCGTTTCGCGTTGAAGGGATTACAATGGGCAGATCCTTATAACCTTCCGCCTTACGAGCATCGAATAAATCTTCTTCAGATCCAAACTTTGTCACAACGGAGGATCAGTAATGATATTGTATTCGCACACCAACTTATAAGTGATGTCTTTGATGCGCCCGATTTATTAAATTGGTTAAGTTTCAACTTTCGTGGAGGGGCCAACAGCCTTCGCAGTCTGGATTTGAAGAACTCACCCCAGCATCGTACTAATTATGGAATGCATGAACCGTTAACTCGTATTTGCAAGCTTTTAAATTTAAATGAAAGTATTTTTGACTTCAATATTAATAAAATTAAACTTAAAAGATCTTAGATCTGATAGTGTAATAAAAAAAAAATGTATGTACTATGCTTATAGTCCAGTCGAACCGTCATTTGACACGCTGATCAGAGGCACGGTCTGTCTTTTTTGTTTGTCATGGATCAAAAGGGGCTTATGAGAAAAGCTTAAACAGAGAATTGCGTCACTGACAACTTTTTTTTACGAAAGATACATAAATGTGTTCTTTTTGAAATTGTTTGGATCTTGCCGCATATTTCGGTTTCGGATCCAGTATTTTGCACGGTAAAAAAATAAAAACCATATATTTTGCTATAAAATTATATATCATTAAATTTTAAATTTAATTTGTTTAAATAAATAAGTGAGAAGTTACACTTAATTTAAGTCTATTATCCTTTATTCGTAACTATTAAAAAAAAAACTTTCATTACAGTTAATTTTTGTTCTAGTAATTGCTTAGCTCTATTTATTTTCTATAATTAAAAAAATATTGTGGCCTATTCGGCGAGATCTTTTATTCTGTTAATCTGCTATTCTATTATGAATTTCTATACAAAATTTTGAGCTGTCAAAATCTTTTATGAAATACATTTTTGGTATTCGGCATGCCAAACTGTTATGAAATCTGTTAAGAAATCTGCTATGAGTGCTGTCAAAAATTCGAAACTCTCAACAAATCTTTTACGAACCGAATTTTTGGGATTCAGCATGCCACAATCTGTTATGAAATCTTTTATGAATAATAAAAGAATAAAAGACACATTTTTGTGGCTTTTATCATAAAAGATTTCAATTAATGGAGTACAAATTGGTATTTATCTTTTATTTCGTCAATGAAATATTCATACAGAGAGACAAATATAATAAGAATACATATTTATTTAGGTACAAAAATTATTTTTGCACAAAACACGAAATTCTTTTTTTTACACGAAAGCACAAAATACTTTTGATGCAAGAAAGATTAAGTAGTTATAGTAAATTTGATGATCCCGATTTGCAAAAATTAAATTATTAATAAACTGATTAATTAAATTCCAGAATCTATAGAAAAAATGACCACCAATCCACAGGTTACTTTCAGTGACGAAACAGTTTGTTTACCTACACCAGAGCAGCAGATTTAGGTCTGTTCCCATAAAAATTTCCTTTTCGATGTTCCATAACAGACTTTCATAAAAGTTCGAACTCCTGAATACCAATTATCAAAGATCTTTTATGGTGAACATCATTTATGATTCATAACAGAAAATTCATAGCAGAATAACAGATCTGGCAGAATAGGCCTAATTAGCTCTTAACTACCTGCCATAGCCGAGAAATCTTCAAACGAACATAAGCAGGCTGGTCCATCCACAAAAATGCATTTTCTGTTTTTTTTTTTTTTGAAAATATCTTAGAAAAATTTTGCACTATGCAATGTACTTGAAGTACCTACCTAGAGTCCAAGATAAAAAAAATGTAGTTTCTCATTAATATTCGCCAGCTATTATTTAAAATTAAATTTTTCATGTTTAAACAAACACATTTAAAAAGACAGTTATTTTAAGGTACTTGTTTTGGTTGTAATAAGCTTTTTCGTACTTATTTCGAAAAAAATCTTATCTAAAGGTTAATTATTATTATTAAAATTTATTTTCTATAAGCTAAAAAAATATAGGTACGAAATTCAAGCAACTCACAATTGAACATAGGTGCATCGCTACAGTAGCGGATCTAGCATTTGGCTGTTGCGAGGCGGCTTGGAGATCCAGTTTGAGACAAAAATGGAAATAATATCTAAGATGTCTCACTGGGAAAACCTCATTATGTGTTTTGACAGTATGAGCCCTCTTCAGTGCTGAGACTTTGCTATTTCAGCGAGTCGAGTGAGATGACTCGCCTCACTCGGCGACTCATCTCACTTCACTCGCAAAAGCGATTTAGCTATTTAAGTGAGATGGGTTACTTTGAATTTAGTTTCGAACACTTAAATGTTATAAGTGAATACCCTCTATACATAGATTATCTCTGGTCATACAGACTATCCTTTGTTTTGTTGTATTTTTTTAGTTGTGTGACACCTATAAGTTTCGCATTGAATCATAAATAATAAACATTCAAAATGAAACCATTGTGATTATTTCAATTCTATTTCGCAAAATAAAATTGTCCTAACTAACAAAGTGATCTTTTATTTTCATTTACATTCATAAAACTAATTGATGTGAAAAATTAACAAAACGAAAACAACAAAAATAAACAGTAACAAAAAAAAAACAATTCGTGCTGCTGACTGCTTTAAACTGTGGTCCCAGAGTCCGTTGTTATCCGATTCGATTCGTCATAATTTCTGCATGGTGCAGTCAAACGTTTTTTCATAAGTTATTATTTATGTTATTATAATTTCCTTTAAAACTTACATTATCAATAAAGGGTTGTTTCAACAGAGTTAGTTGTTTTTGTTATTTAATTTCACATCCATGAACAGATGTGACCAAAGAACACATTACTTACTCAAAATTGTTAATTTTACCAACACATTCACCAAGTCACCTGCGAAAAGCCAGGCGACTAATCAGTTCAATCGAGTCACTCCCTCACTCACTTTTACTATCTAAATCGATTTTCGATGAAAAGTGACTTCTCACTCACTCGCCTCGATTTCGAATTAAATCTCGACACAGATCTCTTGCATTAGTCAAATCAACTAGTAGAGTAGGTACCTGTTTTTTCGAACTGTCACTGGAAAGCAAGGAAAACAATATTTAGCCGATTGAAAAATAAACTGTCAAAACTTTTAGTCAGAAATAAGACAAAGCTGTTCTAAAAAATAGCATGTGGCTTAGTTCTGCAAGTGTGAATGAATTTTCGTGTTTATTTTGCATACACTTTATATTCCTGCTCAAAAAATGTCGATAAATTTGCACGTTACTGGAGATTCTACAGGGATTGCAAATATTCATTTGCTTCTGCATGATTTTCTGAGTGCACAGAGTAAACTCACGCTTGTTGAACTCATCTCCTTGACTAGAGATCTTGTAGTAATTGCTTAGTACAAAAATGTTTTGTATGTATAATTGACTTCGAAATATAAGCCCCAAGATAGTCTAAGCGCTGACTGGCCGTAAGAAACAATTCCTGTTGTATTAAACAATTACACTAGAATTTTAATTGTAATTGTCTATAGAGAGGAACGTTGTTGTACATTTGCCCAGACATGATGGACTAAATGCTATCCAGAAAGCGAAATCGATATGTCTCCAGCTACTGCAAACGGATAACGCAACGAAAGTCCAGAATGTTCGTGAGCTGTATTCGAGCGGGAAAACGGCAAACGTTGTTGTTGAATTGCAGGATAAGAGTGATGCCATAGCAGTGCTGAAATCCAAAGCAAAACTTCATAACACCGGAATTTCTATGCACAATGATTATCCGACGGCGGCAAGAGAGCGGAGGAGGAGAATAACAAAACTACGTTCCCAAATTACTGCAAAAAACAAGAACTTAAAAACACAAATTAGGGGAGAAACATTGCTTATAAATAATAAATCTTTTTATTTTGACAAAAACAACAAGCTACAATCTGATGCCGAGGATGGATTGACATTTTTTCAACATCATCTTGCAGAAGATCTGACAGCGATGACAGCAGGTAGTAGTATTGCAGTTGCTAATGGTGGAAACACAATAAGTGCTGGAAATGCAATGAGTGCTGGAAACACAAGGGGTGCTGGTTGCAGTCGCTCTCAAGCGGGCGCTAGCGATCAAATAATTCATTTTTAATAAAAAAGCCGTCTGCCAATTTAATAATAATAATATAAACGTAAAATCGCAAACTTTGAAATTTTCCGTAGTTGCATATAATGTATCAGGCCTTAGGAATAAGAATTTATGTACTGATTTTTATAATTATGTTAATCGTTTTGATTTTGTGTTTTTGTTTGAAACTTTTATAACTGAAAACAATTTTGAGGATTATAAGAGTAGATTCAAAGATTTTAATTATAATTTGATCTCAGCAACAAGGACAAATAATATGGGGCGAGCTAGTGGTGGGTGTTATTTTGGATATAAAAAAGGATTGGAAAATTTAGAATGCGAGTTCGAATCCAAGAACAAATTTACGTGCGTCAGAGTTAAATTCACCAACAAACAATTTGTTATACTGCCAATTTACTTAAATTGCAACAATTGGGAAGAAGATTTTGGAAAACTTTACGAATTTATGATGCTCAATACTGATTCAAACGTACATTTAATGGGTGGTTTTAATGCGAGATTGGGAAGTGAAACAGGAATTGAGAACGATGCTGTGGGACTTAAACGTCAATCCAAAGATATTATTTGCAATGCAAGAGGGAAAAAATTGTTGGATGTGTGTAACACTTTTGGCCTCAGAATTTTAAATGGGGCAAGCGCGTCTGATAAGTATGGTAATTATACTTTTGTAGTGTAGGAAACGGTGTATAATAATAATAATAATAATAATAATAATAATAATAATAATAATAATACGAATAATAATAATAAAAATAATAAACATGATAATAATAAAAATAACCATTATAATACCTACCAGAAATATATAAATAATACCTACATATATAATACTTACATATATAATACCTACAATAATAATAATAGTAATAATAATAATAATAATAATATTAAAAAATGATAATGTTAGTATACCTACCAACCTGACCGCCCAGACTATAATTGTAATTGCAATATATTAACATAAGTAAGTACAGCATTATTAATATTTTAGTTTTGACAATTGTCAACGGTTACATTTTTTTTTTTGTGTGTTGAACAAGGTAAGCCTCCACTCCACATGGAGTACAGTTTCAACATGATCTGATCATCAAGTAAGACCGCTAAATTTGGGTGGTATGATGAGTGACGTCAACGATTTTTGTTTGAGTCTTACTTTCGTTGCTAAAGGACCGTTAGTTTTAAAAGGAGAAAACTACAAGAAAAAGGGCGGAGCTATAACACCGAGTAGGCAAATGATAGTTCATACGATTAGAAAGAAGTTAGTTGATGGATAATAGCTAGTCAGTTCGGATCCTTAATTAATTAGACAATTAAAAAAAAATTTAAATTTACCGTGAAAAAAAAGGTCAAACCATTAAAACCACGCGCTAAAATAATCTAAAAATATATTAGTGCTCTGTAATTGTAAATTTGCCAAAACAATCTTAAATAAGAACAACTACAAAAAAAAAAAAAAAAAAAATCATATCATGGTTGTCTTAAAAGTGCTTTAATTGAGTGCAATACCCACCTCAAAAAAATATCTAGTTCCATCTAGTGTATATACATACACATATCTGAAACCCAAAGTTAAAACGTCTACCTAGAAATTAAAACAATCAACAAAATTATATACTTACATACGGTGAACCTAAGTACATAACCTAGTGAAAAAAATACCATTTACCCTAAACCCAACTGCTAGTGTCGAAATTAAAGTTTATCCTAGCCAACTAGTTTAATCTTACAAACCCCAAAATAAGAAATAAAAAAAAAGAAACATATACCTACCCTATACTTACATTAAATTCAAAAAAAAAGAAAAAAAAAACAACTATAAAACCTACAAAGAAAAAAAAAAAAACTTACCATGAACAAAGTACTTACCTGCTAAATACCTACCTACATCAATCTGAAGAACTACCTACCTGTGGATATCGATTTAACCTTTTACTTACCTGCTGAAGACTGGAAACCGAAAAGGAAAAGAATACTTACCTGATACCTGCGATCTGCGAACTATCATCCCCCTACATCAGAATATCCCTTAGTGAAAAAAAAAAAAATTTCCATTGTGTTCCCCTATACCTACTCCTCTCTTTTAAATTCCTCCGTGTGACTACCTTCCTACCTAATGTGTCAAGAGTGTTGTTAAGTATTTAAATTTAAGTTTATTAAAATTGTAAATATAACAAAAAAATAAAAAAAACTATACAGTGTGGTCAAGTTAATTATACCTACTTAGAAAAAGAAAAAAAAAGCAAAAAGTTAAAAATTTGTATGTAATTAATTAATTGATGGTGTGAATTAAAATTATCTAAAATTAATCAAACAAACAAACTTAATAATCTACTCTTACGCTCTCAAAACAAAACCAAAACAAAACAACATAACTAATTTTCCTTACAGTCGACAACTTATCAACGACATATACTCCAATGCGGTGCACCTCCTTGGCAGATCGGTAATTAAAGTAAGTTCTTTCATGTGTGTGGTTCTTGTTCTTGATTATATGTATTTTATAACATAACTCACACCCCTTATTTTGTTTTGAGTTTGTGGCGAGATTTATCTCTAGTACCTACATAATTGCCAACCAACTACTTTTTTTTGGTTGCATTCAAATGGAAATACAAACACCCAAAATACATTTTTTTATTAACACGTTGAACAAATAAAAATAATTCACGTCACTTATATCTAAATCTAAATTACCAAGCTCATATAAAAATTTGTTTAACATATGTTACTATAATTATATAAATACCTTGCAATTAGTAAACAAATACTTTACAAAATAATTTACAAATATAAATTATAATACAAATATTCAATAATTTACATTACATACAAACATTATTTTTTTTTTTTTTATTATTTATCAATTTATGAAGTCAGAATCTCGAATTAGAAAATTAGGGTTGCCAACCTGATTGTTAATTTTCGTACTTGAATTTTATATATTTTATTTTTAAATTATTGTTACTAAGATTTTGTTTTTAAATTATTATTATTTTTTTTTCTACGTACCTTGGCCTACAATAAATACACTGGTTTATGTTATTTGAAGATTTTTGAAGTTGTCAATTGCCAGGGATTGTATATCTTGTTCTAGAATGAATTGACGTTTTTGTTTAGATGGGAAGTGGTGGTTCTATCTACGCCGGCTTTATTCATTTTGCAGCCTTATATTTCGTTTAGGATAAAGGCATAAACCACTAGGTCAAAGGTGGAGGTGACCTGACGAGGAAGACAACAGCGATGAAGACTGGGTAAGCTATAGATGTGATGACAGGTAAGGGGCTACTGCGCGATTTTGGAGGACGCGGTAGCCATGGTGGTATCTTAGGATACATGGGTGGGCAAATCCTCCAGAGGGTCCACAAACACCTTAGACCCTCCCCCCCCCCTAATGGAATCACCCTCCGACACACATACAGACACGGACCCCTACACACTTACACACTTCTACACTTACACCCTTGCGCACTTACACTCTTACTCACTTAAATACTTACAGACTTACACACATACACACTTAAACATTTACACACGTACCGAAATGGCATTCTTACTTAGGTATACAGCCACCGACGGACCGTCATACCAACACACCCACTCACCCATATATTTACACCCTCCTTGTTTACACATACCTACATTTCCACACTCATACCTTTACACACTGACACCCGTACACACACACACACATACATTTACACACACTTACTTTAACACACCCATACATTCACACACTGATACCAATACACACCCCCACACACTTACATTTACACACTCATACATATACTCATACCTACATTTCCAACACATACATTTACACACACTTACTTAATCACACCTATACATTCACACACTGACACCAATACACACCCCACACCCCTACATTTACACACTCATACATATACTCATACCTACATTTCCACACACATACATTTATACACTCACACTCCACCCATACATACACACACACTATTTAACGCACATACTTACACACGTCCCTCCCATTTTAGAACGAATTCGGGCTCAACTATTTTGTTGAACCCAAAATGATCACACCTTCTCCGGCATGATATTATTTCGTAACCTCGGTCCAGGGCTACGGTAGCAAGTACCCCCCCTCCGACGAGCTAGGATGTGCTAACGCTAGCATGCCAGCTGTCGTGGCCTGGACACCCTCCCCTTTCGCTCCCCGGATCAGCCTCATGTTCCTGTAAGCATGAGGGTGTAACGGTGGTAAGGAAAGGGGAGGTTTGGGATTCTCGGATTTTGGCTACGAACAAAAGGTTTTAGTCCTACGAAAAGGCCATACAGCCTCTAGTTCGGGAATCCCTGCCGACAACACCTTCGGTTCGTTACAGTAGGAAGGCAAGGGACCTCGGTTATTGATTATGGGATTAGCTGGAGGTGACTGGAACAGTCACATAGAAGATTTCAAAATTGAAGTTTTGCCTTATTCGGACCATCTTCCAATTGTCACACACTTCCAGGTTTATGGCACTGAGACAGTGGGAAATAGAAACTTACAGCTATTACCTCAAATGAAATGGCACGTGAACAATGGACCCAGTTATCGGAATAACCTAAACAGTGCACTTAGAAATCTTAATGAAGTGAGTTTTACAACAATTTCTGAAATCATTAAATCATCATACCCTACTTGTAGTGGCACAAATAAAAATTGACTGATTCCGAAAGAACCATGGTTTGACGAGGAATGTGTAAAGGCGAGACAAACGTCATTTGCGTGGCTACGAGCATTTCGAAATAATGCCGACGTTTTTTTATAAAAATCAGTATTTGGAAGCAAACAAGGAATCCCTCTGTAAACGGAAAAAAAACTGATTTTTTTAACTCCGAATCTAGGCGACTAGCACAATGCACTAATGCTACAGATTTCTGGAAATTGGCGAAAAAGTTGAACGGCAAGAAGTTTACTATAAACCAAGACTTAACAGCGTCGGTTCTTTATACACATTTTAGGGGACAACTGAATGTGGACTGTATTACTGACACTATATTATATACAACACCAAACTTCGAAAATACGTTACTGGATGCGACTGTTACTTCTGAAGAAATTGGTTATGCTCTTGATGGTTTAAAAGATGGTAAAACAGCAGGTTCCGATGGAATTCCCGTGGAATTTTTCAAATACGGTACCTTTGAGTTGAAAAACAAACTGGAAGTATTGTACAACCAAGTAATGGATACCGGAGATATACCACAGCATTTTGAAAAAGCCCTGATATTTCCAATCCACAAGAAGGAATGTACGAGAAACCCGGAGAACTATCGAGGTATAAGTTTCTTGAACACTTCATACAAAATTTTCACTTCCATCCTTCAACGTCGAATCAATACTGGGATTGAAGCTAATAGCCTAATAAAGGAATTCCAAGCTGGTTTTAGGCCAGGATACTCTACAACGGATCACATTTTGTTTTCAATTATGCCTTCAAGCTTTAGCCCCAGCTGGAACAAGTTAAGATTTTAGGGAATCGGTTGTTCAACCCCGACCACGTGTTTTACCAAATTCTTATCAGGCCTTAGTTCCGAGCTGGTTCTTACGTCACAATTTTCTGGGCTATGTTTTTAGAGAATAATTGTCTTTCCATTAAACATGTCCATTATTTGCAGCCCTGAACTAGCTTTTTCTCCAATTTCCTTAAGTCCCAACAAAATTCTTTATGTCCGAACCTTAAATTATTCAGCCCGAACCTCGTTATTTTGTTTAAACTTAACCGCTCCCGCGACTCCGTCGCTTCGATTTGCGGTATGCTCATGCTCAGTCGTTGTCAGTCGATGTGCTATCAAAGTTTTTTGTACTAAACAATAGCTTGGGTGGCCCGCTTAGTGGGTTTAAGGATTTTAACTGCCTTTTCGGGTCCTCTGTCCTGCTCACGTGACTCCGTCGTGGGTCAGAAGTGCATAAATCAATTGTGGACTTTTGACCAACCCCGATGGGCCAAAATCCACACAAAAATCTTGTGGACTTCTGGCCCATCGATTAGATAGAGTATGCTCAGTCGCCTGGCAGGGGCCTATGTTGTCAGTCGATCTGTTATCAAAGTTTTATGTTCTTAACAGTACGTAAAGTGGCCCGCTTCGCGGGTGACAGGATTTTAACTCCCTTCTCACCCTCGCTCCGCTTAGGGTATGCTCAGTCACCAGGCAGGCGCCTATGTTGTCAATTGATGTGCTTTAAGTTTACGTGTAGTAAAGAGTATCTATACATTATTACGGGGTGACTAAATTTTGTAGAACATTTTAAGCACGGGTTGGGGTCAAAATACTGTATGGGTCATAATACTGTATTTAAAATACTGTATCTCAAAATTCTGTTTTTCAAAATACTGTATGCACAAAATAAGGTATGATCATAATACTGTAATTCAAAATTCTGTATTTCAAAATTCTGCATTTCAAAATTCTGTATCTCAAAATTCTGTATTTGAAAATGCTGTACATAGGCCGAAAAATAAAAATCGTTTTGATAATGTAAAAAGTGGGCACTTATCAAAACGATTTTTATTTTTCAGCATATTAACAGCATTTTCAAATACAGAATTTTGAAAACAGAATACCGTTTTTAAGAATGTATCATAACAATTTTTCATTAGCATTATATTCTGATATACTTCCCTTGGACAATAACATGTACCTATGATAATTCATAAGTCTTTGAATTTATTAAAACAAAAACAAAATAAATGGTATCTTGTTCTTACTTTCTCTTTTTCTTCTCAATTGCTTGTATCTCTCACATTTTTACATGAATTGTTTTGATCATAATTAACAATTGTATAAACAACTAGCCAACCCGTCCTCGCGTTGCTTCCCAAACCTTAAAAAATAATATTTTATTTGCTATAAATGAGTTTGTTTATATTTGCATACCTTCCTGCCTACATATGTATTTTTTTTTAAACTTCCGGATACACAATGTTTTTGCAGTGTAACCATTTTGTCAATATATGAAGCTTTTTTTAAGACTGAATTCATTTGAATTTATTCATAACATTTTCCTTTTTATAATATTCGCCAAACACCATTCAATTGCTTTTATATTAATTGTACCTTTTTTTAATACATACGACTGCAAACTGTTTTTCCCGTCATTTTAAGATCTCAATCTAGAAGATCCGACCATTAGAAGTCAAGTTATATGCTTTATACTCGAACCAAATCATTTTTATCCACCCGGAAAACAACTTCTTTTTTATATAAAAGCGATGCAAGGCGAGGCGATTGCCGTTGATAAGAGATACACAATACACAAATAATTTGATTTTTGACTTTTTTCTTCCTACATAACATACCTACCTTAATTCACACACACACATACTTTCTTGCTACAATGGTAGCTTTACATTGTGGCGCTACATATACTATTTTTGTACCTTTCTACAAGTATACCATTGTGCTCAGCCAGCAGCCATGAATTCAGTTTGCGGAAGAAAAGAACAAAACAAAAATAACAAAAAACCAAAGCGGCTACCCGTTGATTGCTCTTGAGTAGCATTCCTGGATAGAAATAATTTAAAAAAATTGATAACATTCAATAGTTTATATATTTATTGCTCAGCTTGAATGTATAATTAAGAAAACATGAAGGTCTTAAAATGTTCGTAAGAATGTTGAGTTTACTAAAAAAAAACTTATTATTTTAAAATATCAAACCGTTTTGAGTGAATATTTGAAACAAACTCTTAGAAAAAAGGTGACAAAAAAATTATAAAACAATATTATTCCGAAAATTTGAAAAAGTTCAGAAATACAAAATATCCTAAAACTGTCTCATGGACATAAAGAATATTATAAAATTTGTTTAACGTAAATCAGTTAATAATTTTATGAGTTATGCGCGAAGGAACAAAATAATTCTTTCCTCTTTATATAATAGTTAAGATTAAGAAGATTAATGGCCAGTTGCACCAAAATGCTCTTGAGCCAGTTTTTGCTAAAAGGCTATTTAAATTTATCGACATGATAAATTAATTTCGGTTGCACCAAACATCTTCACAGATTTTTTAGCTAAAATGTACTTCATTAACCATCCCTGCATTGAAACATCTGCTTTCAAAACTGAACGAAAAAGTTTCAACAAGTGCAACTGAGATAGCAATACGAGAAATGTCAATTAAAATAAATGAACATTGGGATGCGCTGCGTACCAACCCATACAAACACACATAATGTAAGTACCTACTACCTACCAACTCGTAAGCAGAAAAAAAATTGTGAAAAATATGTACGTTTGTAACTCGACAGCTTAATATTATCATTTTGGCTGGGTTTCATTTCATTAATATATTATTATATTCGTTTTCATTAAGTATTGTATGGGGTTGTTTTCCACTTCACTCAAAAAAAAAATATATTTAAATTCCAAGTTATGCATCTTTGTTTTTCACCGTTCCACTGTTTTTCTTTATTTATTTCTGGGTTCTGCCCAATAAAATTGGTTTTTAAAATTTACCTGGAGGAAAATGGAACTTTAGTTTATTGGTTCGTTTATCGGGCTTTTAGAAATAGAAGTGGTCGGTGAAACCGATAAATGTCATTTTAAAATCTAACGAAGCAATACAAATTTAAAAGAGCTTGTTGCAACTGGCCATAAGATTAAGATAAGATTAAGATTAAGATTGCACCAAACTAATTGATCCGTCAAAACTTCCACGTGTTCATGCATTTCGTTGATGTTTAAGAGCTTGTGCAAATTTACATAAGTGTTAAGTGCTATTTGGTTATTTAAAATGAATATATCGATTGTGATGTCAAATAAAGGAAAACACAAATTATTAGTTGACGGATATGCATTTTGTTTAGAAAGAGTCACTCATACAGCATTTTGAGATGAATAATTTTGAGATACAGTATTATGAGATACAGCATTTCGACCCGCTCCCTTTAAGCACACTTAAACAAATCGAATCATATTAAAACCTATATCAATCGAAAAGTATTTTCGAGTAAATGTGCCGAATATAAGTTTTAACTTTAAACATTGCGTTTAACGCAAGTAAAACGCAATTTTAATTTAGGTACAAATCGCCTATGCATTACAATTACAACGCAGTCACAATTGATTCTTTCAATTCCACACCGTATATATGCATGTATTAGTGTGCGCAAAATGTAGCTATACTGTGAGTAATATTAGCCCAATCGGAATGAGCATTTGCCAAGGAAAAAATAGTACTGAACACTTTTCTTTCAGAACTCGTTAGAAGGGGTCATAAGGCATCCTGAAGTGTTTTGTCGGGAAAATTGCTTCCATGCGTAAGCCGCCATCTTGGTACTAAAGTACTAGTTTTTATTATTAGCAAAAAAAACTTTGTATATAAAAAAAAAATATTGGCAACACCTACAATCTCATGCAATATCTTTTTCAAAGCCAGATATCCATTCTTTTATTTGGTTTTTAAAAAATAATTTCGTTTTAGTTAATAGTTTTTGAAAAATAAATTTTCAAACTCAAAATTTTGAAAAAAAAAAAAATTTAATTTGTTTTTTTTTTTTTGTAAATTTTACGTAATTTAGTAATATTTTTGATTTTAAAATTCAACTTCAATTTTAAAATTCAACGTAAGATTCAACTGCATTCTCATTATCTATCCCGAATGTGAACAACGTTTTTGCAAGATTCTCGCTAGAGCAGTTTGCACATAAAACAGAACACTTAAGTCCCGCAGTACGGCACGCACGCATATTCCCACAATCTGTTTTGCATTTGCAGGAAATAGTTTTGATCAATGATTTCGGAGCGACATCAGTAGTGGTGGTAATGGGCTCTAACCCATGAAGAGTTTTCTTCCAGCCCCACGAAGTGGCATCCAAATCGTTTTTAAGCCAGATTTGCACTTGTAAATATGTCCTATGTATATATGCCTTGTTCCGCAGCGGCTGTTGTAGGTTAAGTTGGTTTTGGCAACCGATTTACTAATATACTTGAATCGAATGGTGTTTAGTGAAATCTCATCATACTAGTATATCGCCCACTGGCCGAAATTCGACCAAAAATTCACTCAAAAACTCATATTGACACCTGAAAAAAAATTTCTCTAGAGTCAAACAATTTGTTTGATAGATTTGCTTTCAAACCATATAAATTTTATTGAAATCGGTTGGATACTTTTTGAGCAATTGGTACCACAAACAAATTTTAAAGCTATTTATGTATATAAAAAAAAAAGTTTAAAAACTAAAAACAAATTTTGTGTGATTTAATTTTCAAACTAATTGTTTCACTCTAGAGAAAAGTTTCTTTCAAGTGTCAAGATGATCTTTTGGTCAAATTTCGGCCAGTGGGCGATATACTGTACGTACACAAGCATAATAGACAGATACATCAGTTAGAACCTACTGACGAGGAAGAGAAGGCTGAAAAAAAGATAGCTTTTTTTGTCTTAGATTTGTTGTTCTTGTCCTTTGGCTACTGTAAGAATGAATTAATATGATGGTAGAAGTTTGGTGTCAGTGCAGTTTTTTGCCTATTTTTGTCGTTGTCACGCCGAATTTTTCGCGTTGGTATGTGAGAACTTTTAGGCTTTGTTTGTGTAGATGCAGGTAGATATTGTTCATCGTGATCTTTCCAATAAAATACGCAAAAGCCGTAGCATAATATGTTTAAATACCTTTAACAAGATGTTGAGTAACCCCCTCGCACTTAATATGAAACGTAAAATGAATATAAGATCAGGACCTAAAAAGAGGAGAGGGTAAACAATAGACTTCAATAGAAAAGCACATGAAAATTCTAGTAATTTCAAAGATCCCAAGTATAAACACTAAATACACAAAAAACATAAATAGTTTTCGTAATTTTCAATTTTCTCCACCCAGTTTTCAGCAATCGGCTAAACAATATTAAAAGCGTTGAATTTCAAAATCAAAAATATAACTTAATTACGTAAAATTTAAAAAAAAGTTTAAAAAGAAATATATTTTTTTCAAAATTTTGTGTTTGAAAATTTATTTTTCAAAAAGTATAAACTAAAATAAAAATTTTTAAACACCAAATAAAAGAATGGACATCTGGCCTTAAAAAAAAGATATAGCACGAGATTGTAAGTTCTGCCATTGTTTTTCAATAAATTTTTTATGTTTAAAGTTTTTTTTTTCTAATATTAGAAACTAGTGTGTGAAAATCCAAGATGGCAGCTTTCGCAGGAGAGCAATTTTCCCGACAAAAAATACAAAGATGCCTAATGACCCCCTCTAACATGTTCTGAAAGAAAAGTGTGCAGTACTTTTTTACCATTTTAGGTCATTTTTTTGTAGATAGCAGCTGGGCTATAAGTAAAAGTTCCACACCATGTATATGCAAGTTAATACGACACCCTTTTCCTACCTTATAACTAATTCCCAATCCAACTCCCAATAATTCCATGAACTGTTTGAACTATTTTCATTAAATCATTTTTGCAATATAATCAAAACAGTTATTTTTATTCCCAATCCAATTCCACGAATTGGTAACTTATTGTGTGCGACATATTTCTACTTTTGTCTTTTGTTTAAAAGCAAATATTATAATTGATTAAGTAAGCATAATTGTATTGCAACATATTTCCACTTTTGTCTTCTTTATTATAATTAATTAAGCAAGCATAATTATATTATAAATAAGAGGAGACAAATTAAATAAACTCACTTTTCAGTCAACCTACAACTAATACTGTGTTTTTTTAAATCGTGTTTAATCGAACTCAATAACTGACGCCCGAACAGGTCATACCGAATATTATCGCGTAAACATAAGAACCGCGTATACCCGGTAGACAAAAATCAAAATTAAAAGACCCTAAAAGTTAAGTGTATCCTGGACACAACTGGCACAACACGGCGTTACAAAAAATCGCGTTAAGTGAAATAAGGCGTAAATATAAGAACCACTTAATCGGTAAATAAAATCAGACTTTTAAAATTGCATTCAAACCGTGGACCAGCCGTTCCCTAGTAGCAGAAGCAAAGAGGATATAAACGGAACCCCAACGATGCAGAAAATTTTGCTGTAAGAACAACATTATTTAAAAGGCGCTGGGTCAAAATTCCACTGGCCAAAAGTCGATAAATCAATTGTGAACTTTTGACCTATTCCGATGAGCCAAAAGTCCATACAAAAATCTTGTGGACATCTGGCCAATTGATTGTGGATTTCTGACCCACCTCAGTGGACCACTTTATAGATAGTTTTCTTTAACAAGACTGCTTTGTTAAAGGATTTTAAGTCCCGATTCTGTCTGGCTTACGCGACACAATAAAAGTAAATAATTCCATACCTTTTTGAATTTTGAAATTCTTGTAAGGACGTAATGTTGACAACCTTTCATGATGCAAAAAGGTACATTATAATTATTTCAATTTGGTAAGCATTTCATTTGTGAAAGCTACAAAAATAGTTGTAGTTAACTGATGGCTGAAAACAAGACTTTAACTTCAATCAAGAGTGCTCAACTTTGTGTCATACCACACATTTCTTGCAAAAACTTAAACGTTATTGTAGAGCTCTTCACAATTTTTGTATCTTTCTACTTTGACAGTGATGTACATACAAGCTTCATCCACAGCTACCTACACCTTAGGCTCAACAATTTCCCAATGTGATTGGTTGGTCGAAGATCCAAGCGAATTAGGTACATCTTCCTATCATTACTAATTTTTTGGCAAATATCATCTTTCCTGAATCTGTTATTCTACTTTTACTGACTAATGACTTTTTCTGAATTAATTGACTGCCTAGCCTACCTGTGGCAAAAAGTTGAAGTTTTCTCAATTTTATACTGCACCGAATTTTGTTTGATAACTAACATCTGCAAAGTAACACTAGAACTTTTTTTTGTTTGCTATCGTCATTTATTCTTTTTTTCTGTGACGGATAAAAGCACATTTTTTATTTCATCTTAATTTAATCTTAACCTTTATCTGAAGGATCCGTTCAGAATTTTGTAAGTCACGAATTTATTTTATATTAATTCGTTTTGCTCTTGTTAAATTAATCAAACATTTTTTTTTAACATTATCTTATACCTTATCGGTGGTGGTTTAACTCAAGAAGTCAATAAGTTCGTGGGTTTTATTTTACAAATTTGTAAAATTTTGTATCAACTTTTCAATTTTATGCGCCAAATATCGACACGACTATTATCTCAATCACATTTTTGGAATTTGTACAACATTTTCCGATTAAGTTTGCATACAAATTTAAGTCATCCCTGCTTTATTTTTCACATCATTCATAAAGATCTGATCTTTTTTGTTTGGGACAATCATCTTCTTGTGACTATAAGCGGCCTCTACTGTATAGTTCTTCTATTTTTCCACTGGTACCAGCTACGAAATAGATTATTTCATTGAAATCCAAGACAAAATTAAGTTAGGAACAATTGTACCTGTCCGATGCGGTGTCACAAATTGCTCATCTTTTTTAATCATAATTCAAAAAGGACTAAATTTAAAATTTTCTATTATATCTACAACTATTTAATCCTCTACTATATGTAGAGAATATGCTATCAAGAATCTTAAATTACAACTTTTGCACCACATCAATTTTCCGTATAAGGTTTTGAATAATTAAGTCAATTATTCAAAACCTTGACCCACAGAAGTGGGTCAAAAGTCCATAAATAAATTGTGAACTTTTGACGTATTCCGATGGGCCAAAAGTCCATACAAAAATCTTGTGGACTTCTGGCCCTTTGATTGTGGATTTCTGACCCACCTCAGTGGACCACTTTATAGATAGTTTTCTTTACAAGACTGCTTTGGGTGGCCCGCTTCACGGGTTAAAGGATTTGAACTCCCTTTTCGGGTCCTCTGTTCAGCTTACGCGACTACGTCGCTCCGCTTACGAGTAGTGAAGAGTATACAAATTAATTCTTAAGAACAAATTTACAGATTTCACTCAAAGAGTAAGAATGGGGCCATTGACTAATTGTTTGCACTCAAACAAAATTAAATTAATTAAAATTAAGTTGAAGCAAGATATGTTATATAAGAAAACGATAATGTTAATTGAATAGAAGAACTACTTATTTTAACATAAATACCCAAAAAAAAGTAAATAATTCCATATCTTTTTGAAATTCTTGTAAGGATGTAATGTTGACAACCTGTCATGATGCAATAAGGTACATTATAATTATTTCAATTTGGTAAGCATTTCATTTGTGAAAGCTACAAAAATAGTTGTAGTTAACTGATGGCTGAAAACAAGACTTTAACTTCAACCAAGAGTGCTCAACTTTGTGTCATACCATACATTTCTTGCAAAAACTAAAACGTTATTGTAGAGCTCTTCACAATTTTCGTATCTTTCTACTTTGACAGTGATGTACACACAAGCTTCATCCACAGCTACCTACACCATTAGGCTTAACAATTTCCCAATGTGATTGGATAGTCGAAGATCCAAGCGAATTAGGTACATCTTCCTATCATTACTAATTTTTTGGCAAATATCATCTTTCCTGAATCTGTTATTCTACTTTTACTGACTAATGACTTTTTCTGAATTAATTGACTGCCTTGCCTACCTGTAGCAAAAAGTTGAAGTTTTCTCAATTTTATACTGCACCGAATTTTGTTTTTCTGTGTCGGATAAAAGCACATTTTTTTATTTCATCTTCATTTCATCTTAACCTGTATCTGAAGGATCCGTTTAGAATTTTGTAAGTCACGAATTTATTTTATATTAATTCGTTTTGCTCTTGTTAAATTAATCAACAATTTTTTTTTAACATTATACCTTATCGGTGGGGGTTTAACTCAAAAAGTCAATAAGTGCGTGGGTTTTATTTTACCATTGTATATGAAAACTATAGTAATATCATCAGAAGCGCCGACTACTGGGTCACGTAGTGTCGAAATCCACCAACTTCTCTCAAGACTTTTTGTTGAGGAAACAAATTTGAAAGTCGAGATCTAACTCCCTTACTCCCTTACAATATAACAAGACTTACTCTTTCTAAAAATTAATGTCTACGCTGTCAAAATCATAGAACATGTTGCAAACACAGGCGCCACCAGCCGTACAAATCCAGCGAAAATAAAAACGACTCCATGATAATACTTTAGTTTTCATATACAATGATTTTACAAATTTGTGAAATTTTGTATCAACTTTTCAATTTTATGCGCCAAATATCGACACGACTATTAAATCAATCACATTTTTAGAATGAATTTGTACAACATTTTCCGATTAAGTTTGCATACAAATTTAAGTCATGTACATACAAGCTTCATCCACAGCTACCTACACCTTAGGCTCAACAATTTCCCAATGTGATTGGTTGGTCGAAGATCCAAGCGAATTAGGTACATCTTCCTATCATTACTAATTTTTTGGCAAATATCATCTTTCCTGAATCTGTTATTCTACTTTTACTGACTAATGACTTTTTCTGAACTAATTGACTGCCTAGCCTACCTGTGGCAAAAAGTTGAAGTTTTCTCAATTTTATACTGCACCGAATTTTGTTTGATAACTAACATCTGCAAAGTAACACTAGAACTTTTTTTTGTTTGCTATCGTCATTTATTCTTTTTTTCTGTGACGGATAAAAGCACATTTTTTATTTCATCTTAATTTAATCTTAACCTTTATCTGAAGGATCCGTTCAGAATTTTGTAAGTCACGAATTTATTTTATATTAATTCGTTTTGCTCTTGTTAAATAAATCATCGGTGGTGGTTTAACTCAAGAAGTCAATAAGTTCGTGGGTTTTATTTTACAAATTTGTAAAATTTTGTATCAACTTTTCAATTTTATGCGCCAAATATCGACACGACTATTATCTCAATCACATTTTTGGAATTTGTACAACAGTTTCCGATTAAGTTTGCATACAAATTTAAGTCATCCCTGCTTTATTTTTCACATCATTCATTTTTTGTTTGGGACAATCATCTTCTTGTGACTATAAGCGGCCTCTACTCTATAGTTCTTCTATTTTTCCACTGGTACCAGCTACGAAATAGATTATTCATTGAAATCCAAGACAAAATTAAGTTAGGAACAATTGTACCTGTCCGATGCGGTGTCACAAATTGCTCATCTTTTTTAATCATAATTCAAAAAGGACTAAATTTTAAATTTTCTATTATATCTACAACTATTTAATCCTCTACTATATGTAGAGAATATGCTATCAAGAATCTTAAATTACAACTTTTGCACCACATCAATTTTCCGTATAAGGTTTTGAATAATTAAGTCAATTATTCAAAACCTTGACCCACAGAAGTGGGTCAAAAGTCCATAAATAAATTGTGAACTTTTGACGTATTCCGATGGGCCAAAAGTCCATACAAAAATCTTGTGGACTTCTGGCCCTTTGATTGTGGATTTCTGACCCACCTCAGTGGACCACTTTATAGATAGTTTTCTTTACAAGACTGCTTTGGGTGGCCCGCTTCACGGGTTAAAGGATTTGAACTCCCTTTTCGGGTCCTCTGTTCAGCTTACGCGACTACGTCGCTCCGCTTACGAGTAGTGAAGAGTATACAAATTAATTCTTAAGAACAAATTTACAGATTTCACTCAAAGAGTAAGAATGGGGCCATTGACTAATTGTTTGCACTCAAACAAAATTAAATTAATTAAAATTAAGTTGAAGCAAGATATGTTATATAAGAAAACGATAATGTTAATTGAATAGAAGAACTACTTATTTTAACATAAATACCCAAAAAAAAGTAAATAATTCCATATCTTTTTGAATTTTGAAATTCTTGTAAGGATGTAATGTTGACAACCTGTCATGATGCAATAAGGTACATTATAATTATTTCAATTTGGTAAGCATTTCATTTGTGAAAGCTACAAAAATAGTTGTAGTTAACTGATGGCTGAAAACAAGACTTTAACTTCAACCAAGAGTGCTCAACTTTGTGTCATACCATACATTTCTTGCAAAAACTAAAACGTTATTGTAGAGCTCTTCACAATTTTCGTATCTTTCTACTTTGACAGTAATGTACACACAAGCTTCATCCACAGCTACCTACACCATTAGGCTTAACAATTTCCCAATGTGATTGGATAGTCGAAGATCCAAGCGAATTAGGTACATCTTCCTATCATTACTAATTTTTTGGCAAATATCATCTTTCCTGAATCTGTTATTCTACTTTTACTGACTAATGACTTTTTCTGAATTAATTGACTGCCTTGCCTACCTGTAGCAAAAAGTTGAAGTTTTCTCAATTTTATACTGCACCGAATTTTGTTTTTCTGTGTCGGATAAAAGCACATTTTTTTATTTCATCTTCATTTCATCTTAACCTTTATCTGAAGGATCCGTTTAGAATTTTGTAAGTCACGAATTTATTTTATATTAATTCGTTTTGCTCTTGTTAAATTAATCAACAATTTTTTTTTAACATTATACCTTATCGGTGGGGGTTTAACTCAAAAAGTCAATAAGTGCGTGGGTTTTATTTTACCATTGTATATGAAAACTATAGTAATATCATCAGAAGCGCCGACTACTGGGTCACGTAGTGTCGAAATCCACCAACTTCTCTCAAGACTTTTTGTTGAGGAAACAAATTTGAAAGTCGAGATCTAACTCCCTTACTCCCTTACAATATAACAAGACTTACTCTTTCTAAAAATTAATGTCTACGCTGTCAAAATCATAGAACATGTTGCAAACACAGGCGCCACCAGCCGTACAAATCCAGCGAAAATAAAAACGACTCCATGATAATACTATAGTTTTCATATACAATGATTTTACAAATTTGTGAAATTTTGTATCAACTTTTCAATTTTATGCGCCAAATATCGACACGACTATTAAATCAATCACATTTTTAGAATGAATTTGTACAACATTTTCCGATTAAGTTTGCATACAAATTTAAGTCATCCCTGCTTTATTTTTCACATCATTCATAAAGATCTGCAGCCGAATCTATAATGACATTTTAAATGCTTCTTAACTTTAAACTTCCTCTAAATATCATTTAAGTTTGAAAACGATATCTATAATCAATTTTCACATTTAAGCAACGTTACTTAAACCCCTCGTAACTTAAATGCCATCCACCGCGTTTAAAGGCTGCGCAAAGTCAACTTAAATATATTTTGACACATGAGAATTGTTTTTTTTTTTTTTTTCATGAAAATAAATTGTGCGTAGGTTCAGTGTGCACTGTGTCTGTGCTTGCGATGGCCGAGTTTTAATGATTTTTATTGTTTTTTTTTTTTAAGAAAATAATATAAGAGAAAGATGTTTGGTTCCATTAAAATGAGTTGCTGAAAATTGTTTTATTTGTTTATGTCCCCACAAACTTGCTTACCAAAGAAGGAAAGAAATTTGTGAAAACCAAATAAAAAAAAAAACAAACCAAAATGGAATGGTTTCATTTCTTCCGTCTTCTGTGTTTGACGATGCATACAGCCATACAAACAGTTGCTTCTCTTTCTGTCTAATTATTTGTACGCTATTTATTGTATGCTTTTTCTTGCAATCTGACAGAAATTGCCTGAGAGTGTAAAATCTACTAGAATTTTGTAGCAGTTTTGTGAATTTTCTTGCGTTACGTTACATTACGGCTGTTTAGTTAAGTATGAAAGGAATATTGATTATAGATACAAATTTAAGTAACGTCATTTAAAGGCAACTTTAATATTAAAGCAAGCTTAACTAAATAACCTCTAAAAGGCATTTTTGGGTAATTTTATAGATACGGCTGCTGATCTTTTTTGTTTGGGACAAACCATCTTCAAGTTGGGTACAAGCACAGCCACGTTTGTTGGCTCTCATCTTCTTGTGACTATAAGTGGCCTCTACTGTATAATACTTCTATTTTTCCAGTGGTACGAGCTACGAGATAGATTATTTCGTTAAAACCCAAGAAAAAATTAAGTTAGGAACAATTGTACCTGTCCGATGCGGTGTCACAAATTGCTTATCTTTTTTAATCATAATTCAATAAGTACTAAATTTTAAATTTTCTATTATATCTACAACTATTTAATCCTCTACTATATGTAGAAAATATGCTACCAAGAATCTTAAATTAAAACTTTTGCACCACATCAATTTTCCTTATAAGGTTTTGAATAATTAAGTCAATTAGGGAGGTACAAAAACATTAACTCAAATTGATTTTCATTTTTTTTTGAATTTTTCATGCAATTATAGATTGTTTTTTTTTCAATTAGACTTTTATGTCTGGCTTAATGAAGTATGTTAAAATCTTAATATTGGAGACTTATTGGTTGCACGACCACAAAGGCGCCCGTCGAACATATTATGTTAGTCAGGCTTGAGCGCAAATAATATGTATAAAATTTAGTTGACAAACTAAAAAAAGCTTTCGGTTTCACGGGTTCAATTTCAATCAATTTAAAAAAAGTAATTAATGTTTTTGTAAAAAAGTTAATTTTTCTTTGCTTAATTTTTTTTGTAAAAAAGTTATTTTTTTTTATAAATCAGTTAATTTTTTTTTTGTAGAAAACCTATTTTTTTTTTTTTTGTTAAAAAGTACATTTTTTTCTATTAAAGTGAATTTTTTTTTTTGTAAACAAGTTTTTTTTATTTTGTAAAAATGTAATTTTTTCTTGTAAAAAAGTTAGTTTTTTTTTGTAAATAAGTTATTAATTTTTTTTATAAAAAAGTTTTTTTTTTTTTGGAGAAAAGTTACTTGCCAAATTGAATATTTATACAAATTTTCATTAATGTACCATTCTCTTCAAGGTATTTTTTTAATAGTCTACCAGTTTTACTGAAAAACAGTCATCTCTGGATAAAATGGACCATAACTTTTTTAGGATGATTGGATTGCCTTAATTTTGATGTCATTAGATTTGGAGTTGAAAAATACCCTAAAATCATGTATACTAATGTCCAAATTGTATCAATATAATTTTTTAATTTCGATAAGTCATACCTCTCCCTTTCCCCCTCTAAAAACACCCGTGGGATACAGATATTTTTATGGACTCTTTTGATTCTTTATACTTATGGTTAATCCGATATTCCCACCAAGTTTCAAAAATGTAAGAATTTTTTTCCGCATGTCACTTAGTCGGATTTGTATTATTTTTATGAGAAAGCTTTTTTTAATATCTTAAAAAGTAAGTCATAAGACCATCCGGTTTTCAATTGTTGACTACAAACTGATAAGGGCATTATATTTTGGAAAAAAAAATTTTTACCATTTTTTTTAATTTTTTTTTTTTCAAAATTTTGAGTTCAAACATTAATATTTCAAAAACTATTCATTGAAAGAACTTTTTTTAAAAAGGAAATGAAAGAAGGGACTTCTGGCCTTTCTAGCAAATATAACAGGACATTGTACATGTTACCGTTGTTTTAAGTCAAGTCAATTTTTTAGAAAATTGCCCCTCCCACCTAACAGCCGCCACCAGGGACTGCAAGGCTTGCATTCCTTTTATCAGCTTTAATATAATTTCGACTCATATAATTTTTGTTTGGTTCACTTTCGTGCGCCAAATCTGCTGTGGGCTCTTGGTCTATTACAAAGATATGTTCATTTTAATTTTGTTGGTAGCTTCTGTGGTAACACCAACCAAATTTTTCGCAAAATGCCCCTACTACGCTAAAGTTCATTTTCATTTGTATTCATTTGTTTTTTATTCATTTTGGTAACACCAACCATAATTATTTGTGCAAAACGAGCCAATAAATATTTTCAATTTTAATAAATAAATAATTCTTAATTGTTCTGCTTTTTTCAATATTATTATGTGAAATTATTGTGGACTTATGACCCACTTTCTTTCTAAAATTAGGGAATATTGACCCTTTTTTTGTGGACTTCCCACTTGAGTGGGTCAAATCTCCACAACACAATTGTGGACTTCTGACCCACCCAAGTGGGACAAAAGTCCATTATGGACTTTTGGCCATTGGACTTTTGACCCTGCGCCTATTTAAAAATAAAAACAATATTTAAAAGCTACTTATTTAAATTAACTTACTAAAATTATTACAATTATATTTTGATAAGTATTCAATTCAATGAAAATACCTACAACTACCAATCAGGGGCGTATACAGCTTTACTATTTGGGGGGGGGGGTCATGCCAAAAAAAATAACGCAAACTAATATTTAAAAAAGTCAAGGGCCTTATATTTCTTTTTTATATTTTACTGTGCAAAAAAAAAGGGAAAAAGTCTTAATTAACTATGCCATAATACATTACCTTTGTTAAAAATAAGTTAAAATAATTTAAAATCGTTCATATCCTGCAAAATGATATCTTACCTTAACTCATTTAATTTCAAAATGAGTCAAGAATCAAAAGTCGGCGTGAAATAGCAGACTACGAATGTTATTCTTTATTTTCACTACGCCAATTTGGGCAATTTCATCGAAAATATAGATTTCGAAATAAGATAATTTCAAATAAATTTGCAAAAAGGTGAAGATTTTAAAAACGCACTCGATTGGAATCCATTTCAAAATCTTTAGTATAAACATAGCAAGAGAAAACAAGAATTTAACTGCCAAAGCCAATTCAAAATAAAATGAGCTATACAAAATAATTAACAAAGAGACGAAAACACTTTTTTGGTATTTGCTAAGTTACCTCATTTTTGGTTTAGCTAGTCCAGTGAACGCGCTCAGAATTTATTTTATTCCTATCAAAGTTTTTATTTCAGCTAGTTCTAATTCGAATTGAAGTTGCAGGAAAAATTAGTAAGATATCATTAGGTAGTACAATAGTTCTGATTTTCAAAAATGATCACTTGGGTAAATTGCCATTTTTATACAATAGTGGCAAAACTAAAATACATTACAAATTCATATTTTATTTGAATACAAAGATTCTAGTCGGGGAGACGGAGGATGACCTACCCTCATCTCTTTACCAGATGAGAGTTATACAGTTTTTTAAATAGTCTCCAAGCAATCAGTTTGCGCATGGGTTGCCTAAAAAATAGTGGGCCCTTCATAGGGTTGCCACGATTTAAAGATCAATTTTTGCGTTTGTTCAATTATCTGATTGCGCTTATCTGGTAAGCCATAAGGATATTCGAAAAATGTACCATGAAAGGAAATTTAACTTAAAAATTTTCAAATACCTGCTTTATTTTTCACATCATTCATAAAGATCTGCAGCCGAATCTATAATGACATTTTAAATGCTTCTTAACTTTAAACTTCCTCTAAATATCATTTAAGTTTGAAAACGATATCTATAATCAATTTTCACATTTAAGCAACGTTACTTAAACCCCTCGTAACTTAAACGCCATCCACCGCGTTTAAAGGCTGCGCAAAGTCAACTTAAATATATTTTGACACATGAGAATTGTTTTTTTTTTTTTTTTTCATGAAAATAAATTGTGCGTAGGTTCAGTGTGCACTGTGTCTGTGCTTGCGATGGCCGAGTTTTAATGATTTTTATTGTTTTTTTTTTTTTAAGAAAATAATATAAGAGAAAGATGTTTGGTTCCATTAAAATGAGTTGCTGAAAATTGTTTTATTTGTTTATGTCCCCACAAACTTGCTTACCAAAGAAGGAAAGAAATTTGTGAAAACCAAATAAAAAAAAAACAAACCAAAATGGAATGGTTTCATTTCTTCCGTCTTCTGTGTTTGACGATGCATACAGCCATACAAACAGTTGCTTCTCTTTCTGTCTAATTATTTGTACGCTATTTATTGTATGCTTTTTTTTGCAATCTGACAGAAATTGCCTGAGAGTGTAAAATCTACTAGAATTTTGTAGCAGTTTTGTGAATTTTCTTGCGTTACGTTACATTACGGCTGTTTAGTTAAGTATGAAAGGAATATTGATTATAGATACAAATTTAAGTAACGTCATTTAAAGGCAACTTTAATATTAAAGCAAGCTTAACTAAATAACCTCTAAAAGGCATTTTTGGGTAATTTTATAGATACGGCTGCTGATCTTTTTTGTTTGGGACAAACCATCTTCAAGTTGGGTACAAGCACAGCCACGTTTGTTGGCTCTCATCTTCTTGTGACTATAAGTGGCCTCTACTGTATAATACTTCTATTTTTCCAGTGGTACGAGCTACGAGATAGATTATTTCGTTAAAACCCAAGAAAAAATTAAGTTAGGAACAATTGTACCTGTCCGATGCGGTGTCACAAATTGCTCATCTTTTTTAATCATAATTCAATAAGTACTAAATTTTAAATTTTCTATTATATCTACAACTATTTAATCCTCTACTATATGTAGAAAATATGCTACCAAGAATCTTAAATTAAAACTTTTGCACCACATCAATTTTCCTTATAAGGTTTTGAATAATTAAGTCAATTAGGGAGGTACAAAAACATTAACTCAAATTGATTTTCATTTTTTTTTTGAATTTTTCATGCAATTATAGATTGTTTTTTTTTTTCAATTAGACTTTTATGTCTGGCTTAATGAAGTATGTTAAAATCTTAATATTGGAGACTTATTGGTTGCAGGACCACAAAGGCGCCCGTCGAACATATTATGTTAGTCAGGCTTGAGCGCAAATAATATGTATAAAATTTAGTTGACAAACTAAAAAAAGCTTTCGGTTTCACGGGTTCAGTTTCAATCAATTTAAAAAAAGTAATTAATGTTTTTGTAAAAAAGTTAATTTTTCTTTGCTTAATTTTTTTTGTAAAAAAGTTATTTTTTTTTTATAAATCAGTTAATTTTTTTTTTGTAGAAAACCTATTTTTTTTTTTTTTGTTAAAAAGTACATTTTTTTCTATTAAAGTTAATTTTTTTTTTTTTGTAAACAAGTTTTTTTTTTTTTGTAAAAATGTAATTTTTTCTTGTAAAAAAGTTAGTTTTTTTTTGTAAATAAGTTATTAATTTTTTTTATAAAAAAGTTTTTTTTTTTTGGAGAAAAGTTACTTGCCAAATTGAATATTTATACAAATTTTCATTAATGTACCATTCTCTTCAAGGTATTTTTTTAATAGTCTACCAGTTTTACTGAAAAACAGTCATCTCTGGATAAAATGGACCATAACTTTTTTAGGATGATTGGATTGCCTTAATTTTGATGTCATTAGATTTGGAGTTGAAAAATACCCTAAAATCATGTATACTAATGTCCAAATTGTATCAATATAATTTTTTAATTTCGATAAGTCATACCTCTCCCTTTCCCCTTCTAAAAACACCCGTGGGATACAGATATTTTTATGGACTCTTTTGATTCTTTATACTTATGGTTAATCCGATATTCCCACCAAGTTTCAAAAATGTAAGAATTTTTTTCCGCATGTCACTTAGTCGGATTTGTATTATTTTTATGAGAAAGCTTTTTTTAATATCTTAAAAAGTAAGTCATAAGACCATCCGGTTTTCAGTTGTTGACTACAAACTGATAAGGGCATTATATTTTGGAAAAAAAAAATTTTTACCATTTTTTTTAATTTTTTTTTTTTCAAAATTTTGAGTTCAAACATTAATATTTCAAAAACTATTCATTGAAAGAACTTTATTTAAAAAGGAAATGAAAGAAGGGACTTCTGGCCTTTCTAGCAAATATAACAGGACATTGTACATGTTACCGTTGTTTTAAGTCAAGTCAATTTTTTAGAAAATTGCCCCTCCCACCTAACAGCCGCCACCAGGGACTGCAAGGCTTGCATTCCTTTTATCAGCTTTAATATAATTTCGACTCATATAATTTTTGTTTGGTTCACTTTCGTGCGCCAAATCTGCTGTGGGCTCTTGGTCTATTACAAAGATATGTTCATTTTAATTTTGTTGGTAGCTTCTGCGGTAACACCAACCAAATTTTTCGCAAAATGCCCCTACTACGCTAAAGTTAATTTTCATTTGTATTCATTTGTTTTTTATTCATTTTGGTAACACCAACCATAATTATTTGTGCAAAACGAGCCAATAAATATTTTCAATTTTAATAAATAAATAATTCTTAATTGTTCTGCTTTTTTCAATATTATTATGTGAAATTATTGTGGACTTATGACCCACTTTCTTTCTAAAATTAGGGAATATTGACCCTTTTTTTTGTGGACTTCCCACTTGAGTGGGTCAAATCTCCACAACACAATTGTGGACTTCTGACCCACCCAAGTGGGACAAAAGTCCATTATGGACTTTTGGCCATTGGACTTTTGACCCTGCGCCTATTTAAAAATAAAAACAATATTTAAAAGCTACTTATTTAAATTAACTTACTAAAATTATTACAATTATATTTTGATAAGTATTCAATTCAATGAAAATACCTACAACTACCAATCAGGGGCGTATACAGCTTTTATATTTGGGGGGGGGGGGGTCATGCCAAAAAAAATAACGCAAACTAATATTTAAAAAAGTCAAGGGCCTTATATTTCTTTTTTATATTTTACTGTGCGTGTATAAAAGAAAAGGGAAAAAGTCTTAATTAACTATGCCATAATACATTACCTTTGTTAAAAATAAGTTAAAATAATTTAAAATCGTTCATATCCTGCAAAATGATATCTTACCTTAACTCATTTAATTTCAAAATCAGTCAAGAATCAAAAGTCGGCGTGAAATAGCAGACTACGAATGTTATTCTTTATTTTCACTACGCCAATTTGGGCAATTTCATCGAAAATATAGATTTCGAAATAAGATAATTTCAAATAAATTTGCACGAAAAAAGGTGAAGATTTTAAAAACGCACTCGATTGGAATCGTATTTGCTAAGTTACCTCATTTTTGGTTTAGCTAGTCCAGTGAACGCGCTCAGAATTTATTTTATTCCTATCAAAGTTTTTATTTCAGCTAGTTCTAATTCGAATTGAAGTTGCAGGAAAAATTAGTAAGATATCATTAGGTAGTACAATAGTTCTGATTTTCAAAAATGATCACTTGGGTAAATTGCCATTTTTATACAATAGTGGCAAAACTAAAATACATTACAAATTCATATTTTATTTGAATACAAAGATTCTAGTCGGGGAGACGGAGGATGACCTACCCTCATCTCTTTACCAGATGAGAGTTATACAGTTTTTTAAATAGTCTCCAAGCAATCAGTTTGCGCATGGGTTGCCTAAAAAATAGTGGGCCCTTCATAGGGTTGCCACGATTTAAAGATCAATTTTTGCGTTTGTTCAATTATCTGATTGCGCTTAACTGGTAAGCCATAAGGATATTCGAAAAATGTACCATGAAAGGAAATTTAACTTAAAAATTTTCAAATACGGGATTTTTTGAAATTTTAAATTTAAGTAGGGGAAATTAGGGTGATCGTATTAAAAGGTCGTTATTTTATTTTCTAAACGGTACGTCATAGCGAAATGATTTTTTTTGCAGTCGATAGATGTTGTTGAACATGAAAGCTATTTATGACAACAAAAATTGTCAAAAATTAACAACTCGCGATATGAACGTTTGAAAGTCAAAAATGGCGAAATAGATGTTTGAAAAAAAATTTACTTTAATTAAGTCTGACGTCCTATAGAAATATATGGTATGTTGCTATGAAGCTGATTAATAAAAAGATAGTAGGTATCTGCCAAATTTTTAATTAAGGCTTTGGTTTTGGCAAATTGAATTTTTGACAAATATTTTTTTTTTAATTTATAGGTTGTTTTGTTTTTATTTTTGTACCCTTTGGTATTTTCATTGAAATTAACATCAAAATGCATATAATTTTCCTATATAAGCATGATAGTACCAGGATTTCTACAAAAACTTGGTTAAAACTCTGGGTTGCCACACTTTAATATTTCTCTTTGCGTCAGAGAAAACAGGTATGTACTACTTTCTGCCACATAGATGTCTATTTATTTGTTTCCTTCGGAATATCTTGACAAAATTATCATTTTCCTAGTGCTTTCTCAAAAACCCCTCCGAAGCCTCCTTAAAACAATAATGAAGATGAAGAAATTTAAAAAATAAAATTAGCTACTTCTATTTAAGATTGTTTTTTAAGCTTTCCAAGGTATAAGTAGGTCTTAATTGAAAAGGCCTTGTTGTACTGTATGGAATATTTTTACAGAAGGTCTTAAATAGCGGTCAAATATGATGTGAATTTCAGATGCATTGCTTAAAAACAGTTTGATTAGAATTTATTGAGGTATCAAACGTTTGTAGCATAGAGGGTCCAAAATATGTTAGATGTAAAGCATACTCTGATAAAAAAATGCAGTACATGCATCTGATATAGCTACATATATATTATATACATATATTATAGACATCTGTATGACACAGAGTAGTAACTTATTTTTCTGACGCAAAGAGAAATATTAAAGTGTGGCAACCCTGAGTCTTAACCAAGTTCTTGTAGAAATTCTGGTACTATCATGCTTATATAGGAAAATTATCTGCATTTTCATGTTAATTACAATGAAAATACCAAAGGGTACAAAAAAAAATAAAACAACCTATAAATTTAAAAAAAATATTTGTCAAAAATTCACTTTGCCAAAACCAAAGCCTTAATTAAAAATTTGGCAGATACCTACTATCTTTTTATTAATCAGCTTCATAGCAACATACTATATATTTCTATAGGACGTCAGACTGATTTATAGTAAATTTTTTCTCAAACATCTATTTCGCCATTTTTGACTTTCAAACGTTCATATCTCGAGTTTAAAATTTTTGACAGTTTTTGTTGTCATAAATAACAGCATCTATCGATTGCAAACAAAATCATTTCACTATAACCTACCGTTTAGAAAATAAGATTTCGACCTTTTAAAACGTTCACCCTAATTTACCCTACTTAAATTTAAAATTTTAAAAAATCCCGTATGTGGAAATTTTTAAATTAGATTTACTTTCATAGCATATGTTTTGAATATCCGCATGGCTTACCGCATAAGCGCAATCAGATAATTGAATAAACTCAAAAATTGACCTTTACACTGTGGCAACCCTATGAAGGGCCCACTATTTTTTAGGCAACCCATGCGCAAACTGTTTGTTTTGACACTATTTAAAAAACTGTATACCTCCTATCTGGTAAAGAGATGAGGGTAGGTCGTCCTATGGCCATCTCCCCGACTATTCGTTTTCGTTGCTTTTCAAGAAAAGTTTGAAAAAATTTCACGAGTAATTTTTACATGCTTCTGATTTGAAAAAAATGTACATATGTTTTCAAGACTGGCACCGATGGGAAAGTAAAAGGCACCTTCCAAAATAAATATGTATATCAAATAATATACCTAATCTTTTTATCTTTTTTACCAGTAAGCCTTTCTGATAAAAATAATAGACAAAGTTGTTAAATTCTGTAAACCTAGCCGGGTTTTCGTCAAGGATTCCATCCGACTGGTCAAACGGTTCACCGCGAGGACCAAGGAGTTCCAAAAAATCTCCTTTACCATAGCTATTGGCTTTTGCATTATGGGATTCATAGGTTACTTTGTAAAAGTAATCCACATCCCTGTCAATAACATTATTGTTGGATTGTAAATGTTGAATAAGTCCAAACAAAATCCTTTCATAATAGGTTTTCATAATAGTTTTATATATTTATGTCTTTTTTGTTAACATTAACATTTTTGGTTATAATAACTATAAATCAAAAGTAATTACTTTTTTTGCTTTTAAAAATAATCTTATATGTCATACAGATCAAACAAAACAATTTCTGTATGTGTTCTATAATGTGTTTAAAGATTTTATTTTCAGAAATAAAATCTGTTCAGTTTTTCAAAATCCTGTTAGTTTTTGGAAACAAATTGGAAACAACTCCAGACTTTGATTTCTGTTTGTTTTAACAGGCTTGGCTGTCATCTCAAAAATGAAGCTATGAGTGTTTATGCATATAATTTAAGATTTGAATGTCAATGTGTTATCATTTGAGAAGTTTGTTGTTATGTCAAATTTGAGGTACGAGAAAGAAAATCTAAGTATCATCGATTGAATACAAAATATCTTAGGTATTCCATTGCCATAAAAATTAAATTTCTTATTGAATTCTAAGTTACCAACATTCAAATTCTTTATTGAATTCTAAAATTTACCAAGCGAAAATCCTACTAGCTTTCTAGGTAACCAACTTGCTTTTTTTTCTATGTGGTTACTTAATAATTATTTCAGATCAACAAAATAATCTTGAGTTCTCGGGGGGGGGGGACATGACCCCGTGACCCCCCCCTGTATACGCCGTTGCTACCAATTGTATCTTGATAAAAAAAAAATTATTAAAAGCAAACTTAATTATACAATAGATTTTAAATAACTACTTATTATATTTTTATATACACAAACACAATTATAAAAGTCAAACTAACTTATACAATTCAATCAGGTAAAATACCTACCGAAAAACATAATAATTTAAAAACAACTTTAGTCATAACAGTAACAAAATACTATTTCATACTATACAAGAATTAATTAATTGAATCAATACAAATACTTCTTGTTAGAAAAATTTTTTTTTCCAAACAATTCTCATCATTTTTAACATACTTTTCTTAATTTTCACCCTACTTTTTCCAAAATGCCCACACACAAAGAAATATCTGAACAAGTCAAACAACTGGTTGGTGCTGTAAACCAGCATATTGAACAAATTAAGCTGATGAACAATCGCTTACACCAACTTGAGAGTAGAGTGACACCCCCGCAAAATTTTTCTAACACTGTATCAAACCCGATAACTGAGCAAGAAGTTACCCGACTGCGTTAGGTACTTTCAAATTTTTGACGGTAACGCAGTACAGTATGTTTCGTGGATCCACAATGTGGAGTCCATATTAAATGATTATCAAACTGTCAAAAATAAACCTTTCTATAGGGCAATACTGCAACACATACGACAAAAAAGAGGCCCGGCCGATGCCGCCCTCATATCCTATAATATTATTGACGAGGATTGGCAAACCATACAAAAATGTGCGTCACTGCATTATGCAGACAAACGTGACTCTAGAACGTTAGAACACGAATTAAACAGAATGACCCAAGCCAATAAAACTATTGATGAATTTTGTGCATGGGTCAACCATCAATTGTCCCTACTCATTTCATCAACAAAATTAAAACGGAAGATTATACTCAGGAAACAATAACCGCTCTGACAGAGAATTATAGAAAAAGGGCCTTAGACATTTTCATTCTAGGTCTCAATGGAGACGTATCTAAAATGCTTATGATTCAAAAACCACAAACCTTTCCAGAGGCCTATACCTCTTGTCTAGAATTTCAAAATTTGAATTTCAGGAATTTTTCAATAAATAAGAAAAATTTAAATAACAATATTACTTGCCCAATAAATCAAATGTTTTCGCCAAAATACCAGACGGAAAATAGAATCCCTCAGATAGCACCTAGGGAAAGGAACCAAATATATAACAACCAGCGATATGCAAGAATAGCTCACCGTCTCCCAGAACAACTAATCCAAAACCCCACAGCCTATAGAAGTTGAAAAATCTATTCAAAGTCGTCAAATTAACTATATGAATCGACCGGAAAATAATATAGTGCCGAAAAGGTTCTATGGATCTGATAATCTTCCGAGGAAGCAGCAACGTCTCTTCGCAACACACGTTATCACAGATCAGGAAACTATAGGAGACGGGAATGAGTATTTCAAAGCCTACCAAGAAACATGGGATGATGATGGCAACAATGACGATTTAGCAGAGCTAAATTTTACAACGGAAGCTTCTCCAGCGTACCATACTTAGAATATGTGACTAGAGATGGCGAAGTCTTAAAATTCTTGATAGATACTGGAGCTAACAAAAACTTCATATCCGAAAGATTTGCTTACAATTGTAAACCAGTCACTTCTCCGTTTAAAATACAATCTGCTACTGGACAATTAGAAATTACTCGTAAAATCAGTGCTCAATTCTTTAAACCCATCCTAGAGTGAACTTAGAGAAATCAAAGTTCCTAAGAACACAAGTCAATTTTTTGGATTATATCATAACCCAAGAGGGAATTCGGGCGGGTCCCGAAAAACAGCGGCAATTCAAAAAATTCCACCCCCAAATAATCTTAAAGAATTAAAGAGCTTTTTAGGCCTCGCGTCTTACTATAGGATGTTTATTAAAGATTTTGCTAAAATAGCAAAACCTTAAACCAACTTATCGAGAGGGCAAAATGCCCAAATTAAAGCCAATCAGTCTAAGAAGGTAGAAATCCATCTGAACGATCAGGCCTTAAAAGCATACAAAAACCTCAAGGACATGCTTGTATCTTCGGATATAATTATATTTCCAAATTTTAAGCAATCTTTCATTCTAACAACCGATGTCTCCAATTATGCCATCGATCGGAGCCATCCTCCCTCAAGGCGAAGTTGGGAAAGATAGGCCCATTACATTTATATCTAGATCATTGAATGAGACAGAAGAAGGGTTTTCAGCTAAGCTCAGAACATATCTTTAAGGTGCCAAAAAGATCAACATCCTCACAGACCATCAGCTATTAACATTCGCATTGAGTAATCGCAATAATAACGCGATACTAAAAAGATGGAAGGCAAGAATAGAAGAGTTCAACTATACTCTTATATAAGCCTGGAAGATCGAATGTCGTCGCAGTTGCACTTTCGCGACCTCCCGTACTTAACTTCATCCTCCGGAACTCAACACAGTGCTCATACCACACTGCGATGCACCTATTAACGTTTTTAGAAATCAATTTATCTTTTTTGAGGGCAATGAAATCACATGCTACGAAGAACCTCATCCAAAATATCAAAGACATTATATAAGGCTGCAATCTTATGACGAAGAAACTCTTACAAAATTCTTAAAAGAAAAATTAAATTCTAATATACTTAATGGTATCAAAATTCCAGAGAAATACATTCCGCTCTTACAAGAAATTTATAAAACGTCCTTTAGCCGATATAAAATAAGAGTAACACAAGGAATAATCACAGATATAAATAAGGAAGAAAATAAATTTAAGGTAATAAAAAAAGAACATAAACGAACTCATAAAAAAAAATCTCCCCGGTCAACGTTTGAGGAGATTTTTATCACATTCCTTCTCACACTGTCCGTAATGTGCGTTCAGCCACTGATCTCTATAATACACTGGATAGTGGATTCCCTATACGTATAACAGTTTTTTTTGAAGCAAATTGAATCTGACAATTGTATCCTTGCACACTTTTGTGTCGCCGGTCTTGTTCATGGCAGATGGATTGTGCTCTAAATTGGAGGCTGAAGAACTGCACCAACAAGATTTTCCAAAACTTGTTGAAGGTGTTAAGCGTTTGGCAAAAAAAAAAACGGATCCTATGGTACAATATATCATTGAAGAATCTGCAGAACACGTCATTGTTGGGATGGTCTCTCAGAAGATATTGACAAGGGTGATTAGATTTCAAAGGCGGATTTCAAGATTCATTAATTCTGTTTCAAGACTCGAGTGGCAAGCGATCTTGGCGTCGCGATATCTTTATTTAAACTAAAATTTTGAATTTCAAAAACCACAGACATTTGATTATTCCTATTTTGTTGCATATTTTCTTTTGTGTTTCGTGTTTTTTTTTTTGTTCTTTTTGAGCGAACTAAATTAGAGTCCAATTTGCAAACTTAAAATAAACAAAAATTAATTTAAACAACAAATATGGCCAAGCGGAAAGAGGGTCATATTGTATTTGTGAGTAATTTGCAGGGGAAATTTGCGCTGCTCTATGCATCGAAACATGCTGTACAAGCGTTTTCAGACTCCCTGCGCGCCGAAGTAGCACACAAAGGGTTAAAAGTCGCAACTGTAAGTCCCGGATACATTCGAACTAAGCTTTCAATGAATGCATTGACTGGAACTGGAGAATCATATGGAAGTTCGTTAAAACGTTGTATCATATTTGTATCTTTTGTTTGTTATTAATTTCTTTTTTTAAATTATTTGAATTTATTTAGAGAGGCAACCGGAAAATTATCTATCTCATCTATTCGTTTTAAAATGTGGACATTAGACTAAAGCAAAATGTCCACAAAGCAACAGTTTCGGAAAGTGTTTAAAGTGTCAAGTCAGAACATGGCCATGGTCGCATTTTCCTTAACCTTGCTACTGTGTTCCATAAATGAAAGCTATATTTTTCCATTAACCAGTGGTCGTACAGTCAGCACTTAAATGTAATATGTAAATAAACATTTTTCGTCTAAGCGCTGTACTTTGACAACGGAATTATGAAATTATTAATTTAAATTCGTTGGTTAGAATATTCTTAACATAAACTAGAGATTACAAAGCTGAAAATCTAATACAAAATTAAATTTTAATACTTTTTAAAGATACGAAAATAGTGCTCTACAATATGACGCTTTCTGCAAGAAATGTACGGTATGACCAAAAGTTGAGCTCTTTTGGCTATAGTTACAAAGCTACAGTCGTGCTCAGTAGTCACAACCCCTTTAGCACGCGCCGAATATAAAAACAAAATTCTTGTACTAAGCTATCAGGTACCTACAACAATTTCTTCTACAACAGTTCTTCAGCAACATCAACAGACGCAGTACTTGCACTGCTGGTTGATGGATACGAACACTGTTCTCTTCGCAGATATGGAATATTCTTCCCCAGCAATTTGGGTGCCTTCAGTTGCAGAGTCATGGAATTCATATCTCTTGCGATTAGTGTTAAGCCAACCTGTTCTGTCCATTTCACCAGAGCAAGCTCACCACGTTAGGATAATGGGACACTATCACTGATGATCTCTGTAATGTTTTGTGTTTTATATCGAAGAATATAACTTTGAGTTATTCTAATTTATGCTAAGGTAACAATTTAATTAACAAATGTAAATTTTAGGATGGGAGCTTTGTCTTGGCACCAGCACACAATAAAATCTTTAAAGCGAATGAATATGGAAAGCAAGAAAGCGAGAAAGAAAACCTTGTGTCATTCACAATAGGGAGCGTTCAGAATTCAGATACTGAAATAGGAAATGTTCAGATAGAGTGGGCAGTGGTCGCGTTCACACAAACAACCCTTTAATATGATGCAACTTTTCGCGATCGATTTATTTTGTTTATTTGGTGGATAATTAATATCCACTACATCACCCTCCGTCAATCGAGCCCACGTCCGTGAGATCCGTTTTTGTTTTGGTTTAAAACGACCGAAACATCAAATACAATGCGCTGGTTTTAGTCGATCGATGGAAATTGAAACACTTTTGTCTCTAATCTGCACTACGAAGTGTTTTCTCAGACGTCGAACAACATTGTATGGTCCTTCGTATGAAGGCATAAGGCCTGTTTTTAATCTATCGATTTATATGAAAACTTGTTTACACTCGTTTACGTGTTTTGGTATAAAAATGTCTTGCTCTGCTGTTCTAGTTTCTGTAGGTATAAGGTTTCTCATCACATTTCGAAGTTTTTCTATTAGGACGTCTGGAGAACTTTCTTGTTTTTCATTGCTGATGAAAATTTCTCCGGGGAGTCTAAGGTTGTGTCCATATACCATTTCAGCCGTAGAAGAGTGGAGTGGATTCCTGGAAGGATAATCGGGAGTTCAGAACTCCAATTGACAGTATTGCATCTTGCCTTAAGTAAGCATTTAAGCTGCCTATGGAAACGCTCAACCATGCCGTTTGCTTGGGGGTGATAAGGCGTAGTATGCATTTTATGTACCCCTTAAAACTTTGAAAGTTATCTGAAGAGTTTGGACTCAACCCTTCAAGCAAGCGAGTACGTTTTGGATCCGAAACCAGTTCATAAACGGACCCAAAACCGGATCCAAAACGATTCCAAATCGGATCAAATTAGTATGGAAATAAGAATCACCACGGAGCCATTATGTGAATGTATTGTGAGAGAGAGAGAGTATTCCAATTCACCATACTCCGAGAAAACGGAGCCTAAATGGAATCCAAATCGGACCAACAAAAATGAATGAATCGAGGCATACCCAAATGTATTGTATTAAAAAGAAACTTCCCCATCTAGTCGAGTTTCTACATTGCATACAAGAAAAACAAAAACACAGAATTTTGTTCATTTCAGGACTTAATTTTTATTTATTATTTTACATGCGTACACAGAAAATTTGTTAAAGTGTGTAAGACACTCAGTTTTTTTGGATTCCCAAGTGATTCCAAAGTGAACCGAGAAATTCGGGTCCGTGATTTTGCTTGAAGGGAAATGACTTCCTTGGTGCGTGGTAATTCTCAAAGGTACACCGAATCGAGATATAAAATTTTCTACGAATGCTTTCGCGCCGAATTGGCTGTTGTCAACGAAAGGATAAGCTTCTGGCCAACGCGTGAATCTATCAACAGCTGTTAGCATATAAGAAAAACCATTAAATGGAGGAAGAGGTCCTACCAAGTCGATGTGAATGCGGTCAAATCGTCCTTTTGGGATTTCGAATATACCATGTTCTGACTTGGTGTATCTTTGGACTTTCGATTTTTGCCACCGTAAACACGATCTAGTCCAGCTGTTGATATTTTTATTAATGTTTGGCCAGAAGTATCGATCTGAAATGAGTTTTCTCGTGGCGCGTATGCTTGGATGAGAGATCCTATGTAGGATGTTGAAAACTTTGAAACGCAAGGCATTAGGAATAAATGGTCTGTTTTTGTTAGTGGAAATGTCACAATAGACTTTGACATTTGGAAATTCAAACTCTTTCAGTGAGAACGAAGGTTTCTTCGACTTTTCATTTTTCAAAAGCTCTTGTAGTTCTGGGTCGGTGGATTGTAACTTGGCAATGGTTTCCAGGTCTAATTCTCTTATTTTTATGGCAGGTACTTCAGGACAATGAAGACGAGAAAGGGCGTCGGCGACAACGTTGTATTTGCCTTTAATGTGCTGTATGTCTGAAGTGAATTGAGAAATGAAGTCTAGGTGACGTGTTTGTCTAGGGCTTCTTTCTGTTTTGCTGGTCAACGCGTAGGTGAGTGGCTTGTGATCTGTCAAGATTGTGACTTCACGACCTTCGACGAAAAATCTGAAGTGCTTGATAGCTAGATATATACCTAGTAACTCACGGTCGAAAACTGAGTATTTAGTTTCAGAAACTTTGAGTTTTTTCGAGAAGAACGCTTAAGGTTGCCAGGATTGAGAGATTTGCTGCTGTAAGACTGCACCAACAGCAGTGTCCGATGCATCAGTGGCGGCGGTGCTGAAAGTTCCATTGTGCATTGGATGAGCAAGAAGAGTGACTTTCGAAAGAGCTTCCTTTGCTTCAAGAAAAACGCTGTTAAGGTTCTCAGGCCATGGTTTTTTGATTTTTTTGAATTAACTAGAAAGGCTAAGTGTGAATGTAGTGGAGCGATTATCTAGGCTAACTTAGAGATGCAACGATGATAATAATTTATGAAACGTTGAATCTGCTTAATTGACGTAGGTGTTGGAAATTTTAATATGGCTTCAACACGATCTTTTGAAGGGAAAACGCCTTCAGAATTGATCGTGTGGCTTAAAAATTCTAGTGAAGAGACACCGAAAACATACTTCAAAAGATTTATGTTAACCCCATGTGTTTATGTTGCTCTTCGTTGTGACTGGCTATGAGAACTAAGAAGATCATCAATATACGCGAAAACGAAATCGAGACCGGAACACACTTCGTTCATAAAACATTGAAACGTTTGTGCGGCGTTTCGCAGTTCCAATGGCATTCGGAGCCATTCGAATAAACCAAAAGGTGTGCTTATTGCCGTTTTATGAACGTCTTACAATTTCTAGTTTTGAAAAGATTTTCCAGCCATATATACTCATGGAGAAGTCTTGAATGTGGTGGATCGGATGACAATCCGGTACCGTGGCAGCATTTAATCTGCGGTATTCACCGCAAGGTCTCCAATCCTGGTTGTTCTTTTTCTTGGCCATATGGAGAGGTGAGCATGTGCTCGAAGAAGATGGCTTACAAATTCCTAATTGCATCATGTGTTGAAACTCGATTTTTGCTGCTTTGTGTCTGGCAGCATCAAGCCGTCTAGGCCTTGAAACTGGAAGTTGACCTTTTGTTTCAATATGATGCACTATTGTGTGCTTAATTGGCGCGAAATAATTTGGTTTATCTACTAAGGATGGAAACTTTTTTAAAACTGAATTGTAATCACTTTTGATTTGAAAGTGTTTGGGACCCGGATCGTTTGTTCATATAGTTGATGCACATGTCTGAAGTTTAGTGAGAGGATCTATTAACTTTTTATTTTTCGTGTCTATCAGCAGGTTAAATTTCGCTAAGAAATCGGCACCTAGTATTGGTCTATTTACTAAGGCTAATGTGAACGAATGTACAAAATTTCGCCTTAGACCAATATCGAGGTTTAATAATTTTGAGCCGAATGTTGGAATTGTATTTCCATTAGCTGCTGATAGTAAGTATAACGAATTTTGAGATGCCGATCCCTTTTTACTATTGTGAGGAAGAACTGATAGATCCGCCCCTGTGTCGACAAGAATGGTGAGTTTTGAATTTTTATCTTTTATAAATAAGCGGCGACTTATGGGAGTCTGCATATTTGCCGCTGCAACAGCAGGCTTATTTAGTCTGGGTTATTGGTTTGCTTTTGAGACTTTTGTTTTCCAAAATTGCAAGGTTGTTCGCATTTTTTCGCATTTTTGCGATAACGCTTATGGTACCAGCAAATATCTGAATTTGAATTTGAGTGAGCACGACTGTGCGAACGATTGTTCTTGTTTCTAAAATTTTGTGAAGATTTGCTTCTACTACGTGAGCGTGAGTTGAAAGATAAGGCTTCAATCATTGACTCAATTTTATTAAGTTTTTGCTTGAGTTCATTGCTAACGCCTGAAGAAATGTTATTTTGCTGAACAGAGGAAACACTAGAGATAAATGCACCTTGAGATGTTGGTGGGTTTGAAAGAATATCAATAGCTGAATCACAAGTTTATGATGGCAGAGAAGCTACCGTGAGAAAAAAATTTTGCTCTGTCCCTGCAAGTTATTTATTCCAAAAAAAAACCTTGCGAGAAAGACAAAAAAAAATTGCTCCGTCCTTGCAAGTTGTTTATTTCAAAAAAAAACTTGCGAGAAAAAAATTTTGTTTGCTCCGTCCCGATGTAGTGTGGTAAAATTTTGTTCATCCGAAACAATTTTGAGCAAAAAAATGATTGCAGCTGTACGGCGATGACAAGAATAAATTTTTTGTTTCCGATTTTGGCAAAATTCTGTTTCACTGATTTCACTAAAATGATGTTGGGCAAAATGAACTGCGATGACGGTGAACGGTTGTGGTGGAGCGAAAGTATGTGATGGTGGCTGGACGAAAGTAGGTGACGGCTTATGAGCGACGATGGTGTATGGGAGACGATTGTTGAGTGGCAATTCTGGTGGTGGTGGCGATGAGACTGTTGGCGACACGTGTGAATGTGGATGGCAAATGACGATGGTGGCGCTTCGTAGCAACGTTGGCGACACGGCAGCGATGACGAAATCGATCGGTGGCGCTTTTTTACTGTTGATTGTGGCGATGCTGAAGACGTTGGCGACACGATGGTGGAAGGATGATTTAAGTGGCGCTTTATTGATGAGACGCAAATAATTAACGTGGCGCTTCGTAACGTTGACGACACGGCGGCGATGACGAATGTCTATCAGTGTCGCTTTTTCTGCGGTTGGACACACTGTCGTGGCGAACAATTTAATGTGTAGCGAAGGGCTGATATTAGTGGCGCTTTTGTACGTTGATCAGATGATGGCGATGGAATGGTGTCCGTGGTGGTGTTGGATGTGATGGTGCTCCCAATGGAGTTAGCGACGAGGTGGTAGTGATGTCGAGAAAACAAAAAATTGTTCGAAAAAATTGGTGTGGGCACTGATGTAAATGGTGCAGCAAGAATTTTTGTTGGTGTAGGTGATTGGTTGCAGCAGCGATGACGAGGCGATGGAATTGATGGCAAAGTTCTGTAGGCACGTGTGTGCATTTGTTGCACAACTGTACTTTTTTTTAGGTTTCAACGAAGAACGGGTTTTTCACCGTTGCTCTGGTGGCGTGCTGATGAATCGCCGTTATGTTGAATGGTGTGATTAATTTTACCGTTGCTTGAAATGACAAAATTAAATTGTCCTTTGTCGGGGTCACCAATATAGCCAGTTGGAAGGCTATTTGTTGTACTCTGAACAATGAAGAAAACTAAAAATCTTTTACTTTAAATAATTTTGAGTTATTCTAATTTATTCTAAGGAAATAATTTAATTAACAAATGTAAATTTTAGGATGGGAGCTTTGTCTTGGCATCAGCACACAATGAAATCTTTAAAGCGAATTAATATGGAAAGCATGAAAGCGAGAAATAAAACCTTGTGTCATTCACAATAGGGAGCGTTCAGAATTCAGATACTGAAAAAGGAAATGTTCAGATAAAGTGGGCAGTGGTCGCGTTCACACAATCAAACCTTTTATATGATGCAACTTTTCGCGATTGATTTATTTTGTTTATCGGTGGATAATTAATATCCACTACACTTGTTTCTCACAATTTGTTTTTCTGTTTTCGAGTTGCATGTAATGTACCAGGTACCTACATATTTATGTTTGTATGGATTGGTACGTAGCGCATCCCAATGTTTATTTATTTTCATTGGCATTTCTCGTATTGCTATTTCAGTTGCACTTGTTGAAACTCTTTCGTTCAGTTTTGAAAGCAGATGTTTCAATGCAGGGATGGTTAATGAACTCTATTTTAGCTAACAAATCTGTGAAGGTGTTTGGTGCAACCCAAATTAATTTATCATGTCGATAAATTTAAATAGCCTTTTAGCAAAAACTGGTTTTAGAGCATTTTGGTGCAACTGGCCGTTAACTATTAAAGAAATTGTTAACATTGCAACAGATAGATATAATAATTCAGTTCATTCGGTAGCCAAGAGAAAGCCTGCCGATATTTTTTTTTTTTTTGTTTGAATTGGCTGGCAGGCAACCCTAATGCAACGGGTTGGGACAGTATTGTCACCGAAAATAACTAAAGTAATAGACACCTTACACACTAAAGTAACAGACACCTTAATTGATAACTATAACAAAATAATTAAAGGAATTAGTATTTAGACCGCTTTCACACAAGGAAACTGAGTTGCTGGAAACTAGCTACTTTGTAGGCAAGAAGAGTGTGCGGGAGATTTTTTGTCTTCCTTTTACGCCCTTCTCGCCTATAAACTAAAAATTGCTGGCAATTCAGTTACGTTGTGTGAAAGTGGTCTTACATCACCGAAAAATATGAGCAAATTATTTTTAACAAGCTTATCCTCTTCAAAGAGGAAATAGGAGAAATAGTTCTAGCAGGACAACTTGCAAAAAGAGGTATTGTTAACTCAAACCTATTAAACAAAATTGAAATTTCAGATATCCTTTACAAAATAGAATCCCTTCCATTAAGAAACGAGCTTCAGGCCATTGAATTCGCTGAGCCAATGATGCTTGTAAACAAATTTGTTTTACTCTACGTTATTTATTTACCTGAAACTGAGAAGACGACATTTAACAATATTATCGTAAGATCAACAATTAAATATAACTAGAGAATACATTTTAGTTTTTCAAATTTATTCATTTCACACCATCTCCAGTTTGGCAAAATATGGACATGTATTGAAACCGAAGAAACTGTTCTTTATAAAAGATACTTCAAAAACTCACCGAAGACGATTGCGTAATGAAACCATTAAATGATGAAAAAGTTAAGTGTGACTTTAATTATGAAAATAGGCCAATAATAGAACTTATCAACGAGAGCACTTTATTCCTATCCTTACAAATTATGTCGGCAACGTAACATATGGCGGACATTTTCGTAACCTGAACAGTTCATTTCTTATAAATTTTTTCAACGAATTAATCGAAATTAATAAATTAAAGTATACCAACTGGGAGAGTAAAACTTATCATATACTGCCTCCCTTATGCCAAAATAACCTCACTGAACGGGAAATAAAACTCGACCTACAATATAAACACAAACTTCACCTAGACAACGTAGAAAAACTTTCTAGTATTTCTTCAAATGGTAATGTATTCCTAGGTTCCAACCTAACTATTTTGCTCATAGGTGTAACAATCAACTTAATTTTGTTCGTTTTTTTGAAGCAACAGTCAAAAAAACAAGGAAAAAATTCGCTTTCCCTCATTTGAACCTTTAAAACTAAATATTCCCATAGTTGACCCAAATTCCCACATTAATTCACTGGAAGAAATCACTCTCAAAATCTAATCTGCGAGACGCAGATACTTAAGAAGTTAGGAGCTACCATCATCAGCATCCAAATAATTCGAGAAATTTTCGCTTTTGATTCATCTGTCCAGTATTCAGTGAGATATTACCATCAACAAACAACAATTTTAAAATTATAATTGCCTTCAATCTTGCCTTCTGGATGAGTTCTCTTTTAGTAGTGTTCTGCCAAGCAGTTCAACTATTTAGGTACTACCGCATAAAATCTCTTGGATTTTGTTTATTATTATTTACATACTGTCATCTGTTATCTCCAACGTCATCATCAAGCATCATCACAACTGCAACTGCCAACATAACTCCGAATTTCGGCTAATGGATTGGGTCCTGCATTAGCTAATATCTAAACCATAATCTCATCCATCGGTTCGCGTATATAATAATACACTCAAAACCAAAAGTATTGAACTTTTTTAAGTTTCAATTTATTAAAACTTATTTTTTATTTTTACATGCAAAATTAAACTTTACGTCATTACAAAGCAATTTAAAAATATCAATTGAAACGAATTAAACAATGGAAAATAACCCGTGTGACTCCCTAATTTTTTTAATTTTATTTTTTTTAATTTCGCTTAGTACAAGCAATTGAGATCTTAAAGCTAAGTTGAAGAAAAAAGATGCGAATAAAAAGGTAAGAGAAAGATTATGATAGGGGAGCAAGCTTGAGAGAGGTTTTTGAGAGGTTTAAATTGAAGATGCTGGAGTTATTTACTTTTCGAATCATTTAAGTGATAGGTTCATTTTGGCCATACTCTGTGCGATGGAAGGGGACACAGAAGAGGGGAGTGGTCCTCAATTGACGATTACAAGTATTCGGTTTAAATTTAACAATAAGACCTTCATTATCAATGATACCAGTCAAAAGCTGGTGTACAAAAACTATATGGGCATTATCGCGACGTCTACTAAGAGCTTGTAAATTTATTAATCTTAGACGTTTTTCGTAAGGTGGTAGATTATATGGGTCGTCCCAACAAAGGCCACGCAAGGCAAAGCGAATAAATCTACGTTGAACGGCTTCTATCCTCTGATTATGAACATGGTGGTACGGAGACCAAACTATGCAAGCGTATTCAAGAAGAGGTCTGACAAACGTGACATACAGAGACTTAGTAACATAGGGATTTGAGAACTCTTTTGACCAGCGTTTAACGAAACCTAGAGTAGATTTAGCTCTATTGATAATATTATCATAGTGAGCCCGAAAATTAAGTTGGTTGTCGCCTATAACACCAAGGTCGCAAATGGAAGTGATGATCTAAACTGGTTCATTGTCAATGAAATATTGGCGTTGAGGTAAAGGAGGGCGTTTTCGGAAGTAGGTAATAGCTTGGCATTTATTCACATTCAATTCCATAAAGTTGTATTGACACCAAATAAAGAAACTGTTTAGGTCAGCTTGAAGTAATTGAGCATCGGCCATGCATTGGCTGTTCTTTTTCTTGGCCATATGGAGAGGTGAGCATGTGCTAGAAGAAGATGGCTTACAAATTCCTAATTGCATCATGTGTTGAAACTCGATTTTTGCTGCTTTGTGTCTGGCAGCATCAAGCCGTCTAGGCCTAGAAACTGGAAGTTGACCTTTTGTTTCAATATGATGCACTATTGTGTGCTTAATTGGCGCGAAATAATTTGTTTTATCTACTAAGGATGGAAACTTTTTTAAAACTGAATTGTAATCACTGTTGATTTCGCTAAGAAATCGGCACCTAGTATTGGTCTATTTACTAAGGCGAATGTGAACGAATGTACAAAATTTCGCCTTAGACCAATATCGAGGTTTAATAATTTTGAGCCGAATGTTGGAATTGTATTTCCATTAGCTGCTGATAGTAGGTATAAAGAATTTTGAGATGCCGATCCCTTTTTTCTATTGTGAGGAAGAACTGATAGATCCGCCCCTGTGTCGACAAGAATGTTGAGATTTGAATTTTTATCTTTTATAAATAAGCGGCGACTTATGGGAGTCTGCATATTTGCCGCTGCAACAGCAGGCTTATTTAGTCTGGGTTATTGGTTTGCTTTTGAGACTTTTGTTTTTCAAAATTGCAAACGATTGTTCTTGTTTCAATTTTATTAAGTTTTTGCTTGAGTTCATTGCTAACGCCTGAAGAGTTGTTATTTTGCTGAACAGAGGAAATACTAGAGATAAATGCACCTTGAGATGTTGGTGGGTTTGAAAGAATATCAATACCTGAATCACAAGTTTATGATGGCAGAGAAGCTACGGTAAGAAAAAAATTTTGCTCCGTCCCTGCAAGTTATTTATTCCAAAAAAAAACCTTGCGAGAAAAAAAAAAATTGCTCCGTCCTTGCAAGTTGTTTATTTCAAAAAAAAACTTGCGAGAAAAAAATTTTGTTTGCTCCGTCCCGATGTAGTGTGGTAAAATTTTGTTTATCCGAAACAATTTTGAGCAAAAAAATGATTGCAGCTGCACGGCGATGACAAGAATAAATTATTTGTTTCCGATTTTGGCAAAATTCAGTTTCACTGATTTCACTAAAATGATGTTGGGCAAAATGAACTGCGATGACGGTGTACGGTTGTGGTGGAGCGAAAGTATGTGATGGTGGCTGGACGAAAGTAGGTGACGGCTTACGAGCGACGATGGTGTATGGGAGACGATGGTTGAGTGGCAATTCTGGTGGTGGTGGCGATGAGACTGTTGGCGACACGTGTGGAACGTTGGCGACACGGCAGCGATGACGAAATCGATCGGTGGCGCTTTTTTACTGTTGATTGTGGCGATGCTAAAGACGTTGGCGACACGATGGTGGAAGGATGATTTAAGTGGCGCTTTATTGATGAGACTGTTGGCGACACAAATAATTAACGTGGCGCTTCGTAACGTTGACGATACAGCGGCGATGACGAATGTCTATTAGTGTCGCTTTTTCTGCGGTTGGACACACTGTCGTGGCGAACGATTTGATGTGTAGCGATGGCGATTCTTCGAACGTTGGCAACACAATGGTGAAGGGCTGATATTAGTGGCGCTTTTGTACGTTGATCAGATGATGGCGATGGAATGGTGTCCGTGGTGGTGTTGGATGTGATGGTGCTCCAAATGGAGTTAGCGACGAGGTTGTAGTGATGTCGAGAAAAAAAAAATTGTTCGAAAAAATTAGTGTTGGCACTGATGTAAATGGTGCAGCAAGAATTTTTGTTGGTGTAGGCAATTGGTTGCAGCAGCGATGACGAGGCGATGGAATTGATGGCAAAGTTCTGTAGGCACGTGTGTGCAATTTTTGCACAACTGTACTTTTTTACGGTTCCAACGCAGAACGGGTTTTTCACCGTTGCACTGGTGGCGTGCTGATGATTCGCCGTTATGTTGAATGGTGTGAATAAATTTACCGTTGCTTGAAACGACAAAATTAAATTGTCCTTTGTCGGGGTCACCAATATAGCCAGTTGGAAGGCTATTTGTTGTACTCTGAACAATAAAGAAAACTAAAAATCTTTTACTTTAAATAACTTTGAGTTATTCTAATTTATTCTATGGAAATAATTTAATTAACAATTGTAAATTTTAGGATGGGAGCTTTGTCTTGGCACAGCACACAATGAAATCTTTAAAGCGAATGAATATGGAAAGCAAGAAAGCGAGAAAGAAAACCTTGTGTCATTCACAATAGGGAGCGTTCAGAATTCAGATACTGAAAAAGGAAATGTTGAGATAAAGTGGGCAGTGGTCGCGTTCACACAAACAACCCTTTTATATGATGCAACTTTTCGCGATTGATTTATTTTGTTTATTTGTGGCGTTTTTCTTTTTTAACTCTGAGCAGATCACGAAACTGTCAAACAAAAATTCTATTTTTTTTTTAGCTTAGACATATCAGAGCTCAAAAAATGCGTTTCTTTTTTCCACCTGAGCTAGCTCAGAGCTTAATCGATTAGCTCAGAATAAAATGACCGAGCAAATCGAGCGAAACGCTGAGCGAAGCCAACTTCACTTTTTTAAGTGATTTTACAGACGAAAGAATTACAAAAAATTAAAAATGGATTCCCAGGGCAGTCGCCCGTCTAAATCAGGTAAACAAAAATGTATTTTAGTAACGCACCTATGAAATGACAGTTCAGTGCTCAAATGTGTTTCATAAATAAGTCTGAGGGCTCTGATCATAATCTGCTCAGAGCTCTGCTCTGATCGCTCAGCTTCTGCTCAGAGGTTTATTTAGAGCCAAAAAAGAAAAACGCCATTGGTGGATAATTAATATCCACTACACTTATTTCTCACAATGTTTTTTTCTGTTTTCGAGTTGCATGTAATGTACCAGGTACCTACATATTTATGTTTGTATGGATTGGTACGAAGCGCATCCCAATGTTTATTTATTTTCATTGACATTTCTCGTATTGCTATTTCAGTTGCACTTGTTGAAACTTTTTCGTTCAGTTTTGAAAGCAGATGTTTCAATACAGGGATGGTTAATGAACTCTTTTTTAGCTAAAAAATCTGTGAAGATGTTTGGTGCAACCCAAATTAATTTATCATGTCGATAAATTTAAATAGCGTTTTAGCAAAAACTGGTTTTAGAGCATTTTGGTGCAACTGGCCGTTAACTATTAAAGAAATTGTTAACATTGCAAAAGATAGATATAATAATTCAGTTCATTCGGTAGCCAAGAGAAAGCCTGCCGATATTTTTTTTTTTTTGTTTGAATTGGCTGGCAGGCAACCCTGATGCAACGGGTTGGGACAGTATTGTCACCGCAAATAACTAAAGTAACAGACACCGTACACAATAAAGTAACAGACACCTTAATTGATAACTATAACAAAATAATTGAAGGAATTAGTACTTAGACCGCTTTCACACAAGGAAACTCAGTTGCTGGAAACTAGCTACTTTGTCGGCAAGAAGGGTGTGCGGCAGATTTTTTGTCTTCCTGTTACGCGCTTCTCGCCTATAAACTAAAAATTGCCGGCAACTCAGTTTCGTTGTGTGAAAGGGGTCTTACATCACCGAAAAATATGAGCAAATTATTTTTAACAAGCTTAGCCTCTTAAAAGAGGAAATAGGAGAAATAGTTCTAGCAGGACAACTTGCAAAAAGAGGTATTGTTAACTCAAACCTATTAAACAAAATTGAAATTTCAGATATCCTTTACAAAATAGAATCCCTTCCATTTAGAAACGAGCTTCAGGCCATTGAATTCGCTGAGCCAATGATGCTTGTAAACAAATTTGTTTTACTCTACGTTATTTATTTACCTGAAACTGAGTATACGACATTTAACAATATTATCGTAAAATCAACAATTAAATATAACTAGAGAATACATTTAAGTTTTTCAAATTAATTCATTTCACACCATCTCCAGTTTGGCATAATTGGGACATGTATGGAAACCGAAGAAACTGTTCTTTGTAAAAGATCTCAACTTCAAAAACTCACCAAAGACGATTGCGTAATGAAACCATTAAATGGTGAAAAAGTTAAGTGTGACTTTAATTATGATAAAAGGCCAATAATAGAACTTATCAACGAGAGCACTTAATTCCTATCCTTACAAATTATGTCGGCAACGTAACATATGGCGGACATTTTCGTAACCTGAACGGTTCATTTCTTATAAATTTTTTCAACGAATTAATCGAAATTAATAAATTAAAGCATACCAACTGGGAGAGTAAAACTTATCATATACTGCCTCCCTTATGCCAAAATAACCGCACTGAAGGGGAAATAAAACTCGACCTACAATATAAACACAAACTTCACCTAGACAACGTAGAAAAACTTTCTAGTATTTCTTCAAATGGTAATGTATTCCTAGGTTCCAACCTAACTATTTTGCTCATAGGTGTACCAATCAACTTAATTTTGTTCGTTTTTTTGAAGCAACAGTCAAAAAACAAGGAAAAAATTCGCTTTCCCTCATTTGAACCTTTAAAACTAAATATTCCCATAGTTGACCCAAATTCCCACATTAATTCACTGGAAGAAATCACTCTCAAAATCTAATCTGCGAGACGCAGATACTTAAGAAGTTAGGAGCTACCATCATCAGCATCCAAATAATTCGAGAAATTTTCGCTTTTGATTCATCTGTCTAGTATTCAGTGAGATATTACCATCAACAAACAACAATTTTAAAATTATAATTGCCTTCAATCTTGCCTTCTGGATGAGTTCTCTTTTAGTAGTGTTCTGCCAAGCAGTTCAATTATTTAGGTACTACCGCATAAAATCTCTTGGATTTTGTTTTTTGTTTATTATTATTTACATACTGTCATCTGCTATCTCCAACGTCATCATCAAGCATCATCACAACTGCAACTGCCAACATAACTCCGAATTTCGGCTAATGGATTGGGTCCTGCATTAGCTAATATCTAAACCATAATCTCATCCATCGGTTCGCGTATATAATAATACACTCAAAACCAAAAGTATTGAACTTTTTTAAGTTACAATTTATTAAAACTTATTTTTTATTTTTACATGCAAAATTAAACTTTACGTCATTACAAAGCAATTTAAAAATATCAATTGCAACGAATTAAACAATGGAAAATAACCCGTGTGACTCCCTAATTTTTTTAATATTTTTTTTTTTTGAATTTATCTTAGTACAAGCACATAGTAACAATAATAGTAACTTAAACCTAAATAACAATTGAGATCTTAAAGCTAAGTTGAAGAAAAAAGATGCGAATAAAAAGGTAAGAGAAAGATTATGATAGGGGAGCAAGCTTGAGAGAGGTTTTTGAGAGGTTTAAATCGAAGATGCTGGAGTTATTTACTTTTAGAATCATTCAAGTGATAGGTTCATTTTGGCCATACTCTGTGCGATGGAAGGGGACACAGAAGAGGGGAGTGGTCCTCAATTGACGATTACGAGTATTCAGTTTAAATTTAACAATAAAACCTTCATTATCAATGATACCAGTCAAAAGCTGGTGTACAAAAACTATATGGGCATTATCGCGACGTCTACTAAGAGTTTGTAAATTTATCAATTTTAGACGTTTTTCGTAAGGTGGTAGATTATATGGGTCGTCCCAACAAAGGCCACGCAAGGCAAAGCGAATAAATCTACGTTGAACGGCTTCTATCCTCTGATTATGAACATGGTGGTACGGAGACCAAACTATGCAAGCGTATTCAAGAAGAGGTCTGACAAACGTGACTTAGTAACATAGGGATTTGAGAACTCTTTTGACCAGCGTTTAACGAAACCTAGAGTAGAGTTAGCTCTATTGATAATATTATCATAGTGAGCCCGAAAATTAATTTGGTTGTCGCATATAACACCAAGGTCGCAAATGGAAGTGACGATCTAAACTGGTTCATTGTCAATGAAATATTGACGTTGAGGTAAAGGAGGGCGTTTTCGGAAGTAGGTAATAGCTTGGCATTTATTCACATTCAATTCCAGAAAGTTGTATTGACACCAAATAAAGAAACTGTTTAGGTCAGCTTGAAGTAATTGAGCATCGGCCATGCATTGGCTGTTCTTTTTCTTGGTCATATGGAGAGGTGAGCATGTGCTCGAAGAAGATGGCTTACAAATTTATAATTGCATCATGTGTTGAAACTCGATTTTTGCTGTTTTGTGTCTGGCAGCATCAAGCCGTCTAGGCCTTGAAACTGGAAGTTGACCTTTTGTTTCAATATGATGCACTATTGTGTGCTTAATTGGCGCGAAATAATTTGGTTCATCTACTAAGGATGGAAACTTTTTTAAAACTGAATTGTAATCACTGTGGATTTGAAAGTGTTTGGACCCGGATCGTTTGTTCATATAGTTGATGCACATGTCTGAAGTTTAGTGAGAGGGTCTATTAACTTTTTATTTTTCGTGTCTATCAGCAGGTTAAATTTCGCTAAGAAATCGGCACCTAGTATTGGTCTATTTACTAAGGCGAATGTGAACGAATGTACCAAATTTCGCCTTAGACCAATATCGCGGTTTAATAATTTTGAGCCGAATGTTGGAATTGTATTTTCATTAGCTGCTGATAGTAGTTATAAAGAATTTTGAGATGCCGATCCCTTTTTACTATTGTGAGGAAGAACCGCACCTGTGTCGACAAGAATGGTGAGATTTGAATTTTTATCTTTTATAAATAAGCGGCGACTTATGGGAGTCTGCATATTTGCCGTTGCAACAGCAGGCTTATTTAGTCTGGGTTATTAGTTTGCTTTTGAGACTTTTGTTTTTCAAAACTGTAAGGTTGTTCGCATTTTTGCGATAACGCTTATGGTACCAGCAAATATCTGAATTTGAATTTGAGTGAGCACGACTGTGCGAGCGATTGTTCTTGTTTCTAAAATTTTGTGAAGATTTGCTTCTACTACGTGAGCGTGAGTTGAAAAATAAGGCTTCAATCATTGACCTCAATTTTATTAAGTTTTTGCTTGAGTTCATTGCTAACGCCTGAAGAGTTGTTATTTTGCTGAACAGAGGAAATACTAGAGATAAATGCACCTTGAGATGTTGGTGGGTTTGAAAGAATATCAATAGCTGAATCACAAGTTTCTGATGGTAGAGAAGCTACCGTGAGAACAAAATTTTGCTCCGTCCCTGCAAGTTATTTATTCCAAAAAAAAAAACCTTGCGAGAAAAAAAAAAAATTTGCTCCGTCCTTGCAAGTTGTTTATTTCAAAAAAAAACTTGCGAGAAAAAAATTTTGTTTGCTCCGTCCCGATGTAGTGTGGTAAAATTTTGTTCATCCGAAACAATTTTGAGCAAAAAATGATTGCAGCTGCACGGCGATGACAAGAACAAATTTTTTGTTTCCGATTTTGGCAAAATTCTGTTTCACTGATTTCACTTAAATGATGTTGGGCAAAATGAACTGCGATGACGGTGAACGGTTGTGGTGGAGCGAAAGTATGTGATGGTGGCTGGACGAAAGTAGCTGACGGTTTATGAGCGACGATGGTGTATGGGAGACGATGGTTGAGTGGCAATTCTGGTGGTGGTGGTGATGAGACTGTGGCGACACGTGTGAATGTGGATGGCAAATAACGATGGTGGCGCTTCGTAGCAACGTTGGCGACACGGCAGCGATGACGAAATCGATCGGTGGCGCTTTTTTACTGTTGATTGTGGCGATGCTGAAGACGTTGGCGACATGATGGTAGAAGGATGATTTAAGTGGCGCTTTATTGATGAGACTGTTGGCAACACAAATAATTAACGTGGCGCTTCGTAACGTTGACGACACGGCGGCGATGACGAATGTCTATCAGTGTCGCTTTTTCTGCGGTTGTACACACTGTCGTGGCGAACGATTTGATGTGTAGCGATGGCGATTCTTCGAACTTTGGCAACACAATGGTGAAGGGCTGATATTAGTGGCGCTTTTGTACGTTGATCAGATGATGGCGATGGAATGGTGTCCGTGGTGGTGTTGGATGTGATGGTGCTCCCAATGGAGTTAGCGACGAGGTGGTAGTGATGTCGAGAAAAAAAAAATTGTTCGAAAAAATTGGTGTTGGCACTGATGTAAATGGTGCAGCAAGAATTTTTGTTGGTGTAGGCGATTGGTAGCAGCAGCGATGACGAGGCGATGGAATTGATGGCAAAGTGCTGTAGGCACGTGTGTGCAATTGTTGCACAACTGTACTTTTTTACGGTTCCAACGAAGAACGGGCTTTTCACCGTTGCACTGGTGGCATGCTGATGAATCGCCGTTATGTTGAATGGTGTGAATAATTTTACCGTTGCTTGAAACGACAAAATTAAATTGTCCTTTGTCGGGGTCACCAATATAGCCAGTTGGAAGGCTATTTGTTGTACTCTGAACAATAAAGAAAACTAAAAATCTTTTACTTTAAATAACTTTGAGCTATTCTAATTTATTCTAAGGAAATAATTTAATTAACAAATGTAAATTTTAGGATGGGAGCTTTGTCTTGGCACCAGCACACAATGAAATCTTTAAAGCGAATGAATATGGAAAGCAAGAAAGCGAGAAAGAAAACCTTGTGTCATTCACAATAGGGAGCGTTCAGAATTCAGATACTGAAAAAGGAAATGTTCAGATAAAGTGGGCAGTGGTCGCGTTCACACAAACAACCCTTTTATATGATGCAACTTTTCGCGATTGATTTATTTTGTTTATTTGTGGTGTTTTTCTTTTTTTACTCTGAGCAGATCACGAAACTGTCAAACAAAAATTCTATGTTTTTTTTTAGCTCAGACATATCAGAGCTCAAAAAGTTCCTATTTCCACCTAAGCTAGCTCAGAGCTTAATTGATTAGCTCAGAATAAAATGACCGAGCAAATCGAGCGAAACGCTGATTAGACAGCCGAAAGAAATACAAAAAATTAAAATGGATTCCCAGGACAGTCGCCAGTCTAAATCAGGTAAACAAACATGTATTTTAGTAACACACCTATGAAATGACAGTTCAGTGCCCAAATGTGTTTCATAAATAAGTCTGAGGGCTCTGATCATAATCTGCTCAGAGTTCTGCTCTGATCGCTCAGCCTCTGCTCAGAGGTCTATTTAGAGCCAAAAAAGAAAAACGCCATTGGTGGATAATTAATATCCACTACACTTATTTCTCACAATGTTTTTTACTGTTTTCGAGTTGCATGTAATGTACCAGGTACCTACATATTTATGTTTGTATGGATTGGTACGTAGCGCATCCCAATGTTTATTTATTTTCATTGAAATTTCTCGTATTGCTATTTCAGTTGCACTTGTTGAAACTTTTTCGTTCAGTTTTGAAAGCAGATGTTTCAATGCAGGGATGGTTAATGAACTCTATTTTAGCTAAAAAATCTGTGAAGATGTTTGGTGCAACCCAAATTAATTTATCATGTCGATAAATTTAAATAGCCTTTTAGCAAAAACTGGTTTTAGAGCGTTTTGGTGCAACTGGCCGTTAACTATTAAAGAAATTGTTAACATTGCAACAGATAGATATAATAATTCAGTTCATTCGGTAGCCAAGAGAAAGCCTGCCGATATTTTTTTTTTTTTTGAATTGGCTGGCAGGCAACCCTGATGCAACGGGTTGGGACAGTATTGTCACCGAAAATAACTAAAGTAACAGACACCTTACACACTAAAGTAACATACACCTTAATTGATAACTATAACAAAATAATTGAAGGAATTAGTACTTAGACCGCTTTCACACAAGGAAACTGAGTTACTAGAAACTAGCTACTTTGTAGGCAAGAAGGGTGTGCGGGAGATTTTTTGTCTTCCTTTTACGCCCTTCTCGCCTATAAACTAAAAATTGCCGGAAACTCAGTTTCGTTGTGTGAAAGGGGTCTTACATCACCGAAAAAAAGTTGGCTCCAATTTCTAATCCGCCATCTTTATTTACCTCTTACTCTCAACCGATACAAGCGCCACCTGTGAGTCAACATCTACAAGTTGCAAGGGTGTCTACACAATAGGAGAATCCCGTCGTCTGCCACAATATCAAAAATTTAAAAATTTTATCATATTATATTACAGGTCTTAGAAGTAAACTTTTACAACCTGATTTTTTTAACTTTATTCAAGATTTTGATATTATAATTTTATTAGAAACATTTATAGAGGAAAAAAATGAAAATGATTTTTAAAATATTTTAATAATTTTAAAATAATGTGTACACCTGCAAATAGATCAAATGTGCACGGCAGAGCCAGTGGGGGAATTTTGTGTGGGGTCAAAAAAACTTTAAATTGTCATTTTGTCAACCTTATTCGTATAGAAAACATACTTATTTTTCAAATTTGTAATGATAATTGTAAATATTCAGTAGTTCCAGTGTACTTAAACTGTAATAATTGGCAGATTGAATTCGATTGTTTAATAGACTTTGTCAATAACTCTAACCTGGAAAACATTATGGTCATTGGAGACCTAAATGCTCGAATTAGCAGATATCAGAATCCTCCTCTTCTTAATTTATCTCCTCAAGACTCACTTAATGCTATGAGGAACTCCAAAGATGAACAATTTAACAGAAGTGGAAGACTCCTTACCGAATTCTTCGAAAACTTTGGTCTATTCGTGCTGAATGCGGCAACTACAGGCGACACCTCTGGAGAATTTACTTTTATCAGCGGACAAGGACAGTCAGTTATTGACTTTTGTGCAGTATCAGCAGCGTGGATTGATTTATTTGAGGACTTCAAAGTGGGTATATCGAATTTTTCAGCGCACTTACCAATAGAAGTCAAGTTGAAGTTTGCTAATGAAGGTATTCAAAGAACCCCAAGTAATTTTCCTAAACTAAGGTGGAAAGAGAATAGTGCTCCCCTTTATAAATCCCTTTTAAATCGCCACTGCAGCTCCCTTCCTTCCCATCTAACAACCAGGGTTGAACAATTGGATCAGCATATAGTAAGAGTAATTCAAACATCGGCTCTTTTTGCTCGCAATAACAACAATTACTCCTTTACTCCTAAAAACTTATGGTTTGATAATGAATGTAAGAGCCTCCGCAACCTATCTTTTGTGTACCTCAAATTATTTCGTTTGACGAATGCCTTGTTTTTCAAAAACATCTATCTACACGTAAATAAGGAATATAAAATACTCTGTGCAGTAAAAAGAAAGGATTACAATAAAACTCTAGCGAACAATCTAGTTGAATGTAAAAATTCAAGGACATTCTGGAATAATGTTTGAGAGCTGGGTGGACGTAATAGAAATGTGGTGAATACTCTCGGGTCTGAGACACTAGCAGCACATTTTAAAACTCTTTTGTCGGCTGACGTGAATCACCATAATTTCTCTTACGCTCTACCCAACTTTGTTATCGATGAACTGGATGGTCCAATATCTTTGTGTGAAATGGATTCAACTTTACATAAGATGAAAAATAAGAAAGCACCAGGCATTGATGGAATTCCAATAGAATTTTACAAAAATAGTACTGAGCAATTTAAGAAATATCTTCTAGTTTACTTCAACAGACTTATAATGAATCATATTTCCCGAACAACCTAACTAAAGCTGTTATTTTTGCAATTCATAAGAACGGAGATGCTAACCTTCCAGAAAACTATAGAGGTATTTCTATTCTTAGCTCTCTGAGGAAGATCTTCACTTCAATTCTCTACGAAAGGCTGACCAAATGGATCGAAGATAGAAACCTTCTAAGTATGTTTCAATCCGGTTTTCGCTCGGGTTACTCAACGATGGACCATATTTTCGCATTGACGAGTATTTCCAGAAAATCAATTGAAAAAAGAAAAAAAATTATACGCTTGTTTTGTTGACTTTAAAGCAGCATTTGACAACGTTAATAGACAGGCTTTGTTGTACAAGCTCTCAATGTTGGGAGTCTCCCGGAAATTCTAGATGATGTACTTCCACCTTCTTGTATCTTCGAGTGCCTCGGTATGGGATGGATCGGAATTCTCTGATTGGTTTGACACGACAGCAGGCGTTCCACAAGGCTGTATTTTAAGTCCTATCCTCTTTGCCTTATTTATTGCCGATATTTGCGACATACTTCCAGGAGGAATACTCTTTGCCGATATTCAAGTGAAAGTCTTGCTCTACGCTGACGACCTAGTATTACTGGCGGACAACCCTTTCAGCCTCCAGTTACAAATCAATAGGTTGAACACATTCTGCGAGAAGTGGGGGTTACTCATTAATACAAGAAAAAGTAAGGAGATGATTTTTGAAGCGCGTCAAAGAAGAAGGCAACCCGAAGAAAATTGGATCCTCAACAATGAGTCTATTGAAGTTGTGCAGGAATTTAAATACCTTGGTTTTTTAGTCACGCATAACCTAAATTTCTCGAAATACGCAAAACAAAAAAGCAATGAGGCCAAATTGGCTTTGAGCTTAATGTGGCCAAAGTTCTTTGCGAATCAAGAAATCGATCTGGTGTCAAAATATCGTGTTTTTAACGCCACTGTCAACACCTGCATGTGCTATGGTGCCCAGATTTTTGGATATATATTCTTTGATGCATTTGAAAAATTGCAGAGATATTTTTTCAAGCGCTTATTCAGACTGACAAATTTTACCCCAAACAATGCCATCTATGTTGAATCGGGTCTTACGCCTCTTTACATTCAAAATCTCAAAGCCAACTCAGATTATTTGATAAGAGTGATGAAAAGAAGTGAAAGAAGTCTTCATAAATCAATCATGTTAAAACTTCTGCAAACTAATGCCTCCCCATTCAAGGAATGGAATGAGTTAGCCCAATCCCATGAAGCTCAACTATCACTGGTGGAAACAAATGTCGATGAATGGCGGGGTAAGTTTGCAGATGTCACTGCTAGAATAGAAGAGAAGCTTTACACCCAGCATCTTAACAGAGCAACTTCTTCAACACCCAGGAATACATACCGGAACCTTGATCACCAGTTGCCCACGGAAGGAAACTACTTCAGCAATGAATTTTTGGTTGAAGCAATAAGCTATATTTTCAAAGCTCGTGTTGAACTTTTTAACATAAACTTTATGCCTCATCGAGATGACCTGCCAAATATCTGTAGTCTTTGTAACAGAAGAGAGCATGAAGATACAAATCATTTCATTGCAATCTGCCCCATATTGCAGGAAATCCGGCGTTTATATTTCAACGAGAGTTATCTTTCTCCAGGTCGACTTTATGAATTACTTAACGGAGCACTTGGATGGTCTAACTTATTTAAGTACTGCAAACACGCCTTAACTTATCGCAACAGTTTCATAACTTAAAACATATATTTCTACCAATTAATGCAGTTTAAAGTACCCTAATTTGCCCTCTAATTTTGTGTTTCAAATCACTTTAAAATTGTAAACTTTTCAAACTTTTTTGTGTTTCAAATCATTTCAAAATTGGTATTTTAATTTTTGTGTTTCAAATCATATTAAAATTTAATAAGTTTTATTATCATATTAAAATTTAAATTATTTTGTGTTTCAAATCAGTTTAAAATTGAAATTATTTGGTGTTCAAACCATACTAAAATTTTTATGTAGCTAGCGATTATTTAAAAAAAATTATTAACTTTTGTAACTTTTTAATTTAAATTATTCAAAATATAAACTTATTATAAGTAAACTTAGTCATTATATGATCTAAGAAATTAGTACTAGTTACTTTTATTTTATTCTTTCTGTTCTTTTTTTAACACTAAAATGGAATGTCTAATCAGGCAGACGGCGGAAAAGCCATAGCTTTATTCTTAAGAAAAGAAATATTGTAAAACATTTTTTGTATAATAAAGAATTTATCTATATATCTATCTATCTACATCACCGAAAAATATGACCAAATTATTTTTAACAAGCTTAGCCTCTTAAAAGAGGAAATAGGAGAAATAGTTCTAGCAGGACAATTTGCAAAAAGAGGTATTGTCAACTCAAACCTATTAAACAAAATTGAAATTTCAGATATCCTTTACAAAATAGAATCCCTTCCATTTAGAGACGAGCTTCAGGCCATTGAATTCGCTGAGCCAATGATGCTAGTAAACAAATTTGTTTTACTCTACGTTATTTATTTACCTGAAACTGAGAATACGACATTTAACAATATTATCGTTAAATCAAAAATTAAATATAACTAGACAATATATTTAAGTTTTTGAAATTTATTCATTTCACACCATCTCCAGTTTGGCATAATAGGGACATGTATGGAAACCGAAGAAACTGTTCTTTGTAAAAGATCTCAACTTCAAAAACTCACCAAAGACGATTGCGTAATGAAACCATTAAATGGTGAAAAAGTTAAGTGTGACTTTAATTATGAAAATAGGCCAATAATAGAACTTATCAACGAGAGCACTTTGTTCCTATCCTTACAAATTATGTCGGCAACGTAACATATGGCGGACATTTTCGTAACCTGAACGGTTCATTTCTTATAAATTTTTTCAACGAATTAATCGAAATTGATAACTTAAAGTATACCAACTGGGAGAGTAAAACTTATCATATACTGACTCCATTATGCCAAAATAACCTCACTGAAGGGGAAATAAAACTCGACCTACAATATTTACACAAACTTCACCTAGACAACGTAGAAAAACTTTCTAGTATTTCTTCAAATGGTAATGTATTCCTAGGTTCCAACCTAACTATTTGGCTCATAGGTGTAACAATGAACTTAATTTTGTTCGTTATTTTGAAGCAACAGTCAAAAAACAAGGACAAAATTCACTTTCCCTCATTTGAACCTTTAAAACTAAATATTCCCATAGTTGACCCAAATTCCCACATTAATTCACTGGAAGAAATCACTCTAAAAATCTAATCTGCGAGACGCAGATACTTAAGAAATTAGGAGCTACCATCATCAGCATCCAAATAATTCGAGAAATTTTCGCTTTTGATTCATCTGTCCAGTAATCAGTGAGATATTACCATCAACAAACAACAATTTTATAATTATAATTGCCTTCAATCTTGCCTTCTGGATGAGTTCTCTTTTAGTAGTGTTCTGCCAAGCAGTTCAACTATTTAGGTACTACCGCATAAAATCTCTTGGATTTTGTTTTTTGTTTATTATTATTTACATACTGTCATCTGCTATCTCCAACGTCATCATCAAGCATCATCACAACTGCAACTGTCAACATAACTCCGAATTTCGGCTAATGGATTGGGTCCTGCATTAGCTAATATCTAAACCATAATCTCATCCATCGGTTCGCGTATATAATAATACACTCAAAACCAAAAGTATTGAACTTTTTTAAGTTTCAATTTATTAAAACTTATTTTTTATTTTTACATGCAAAATTAAACTGTACGTCATTACAAAGCAATTTAAAAATATCAATTGCAACGAATTAAACAATGGAAAATAACCCGTGTGACTCCCTAATTTTTTTAATTTTAATTTTTTTTTATTTCGCTTAGTACAAACACATAGTAACAATAATAGTAACTTAAAACTAAATAACAATTGAGATCTTAAGGCTAAGTTGAAGAAAAAAGATGCGAATAAAAAGGTAAGAGAAAGATTATGATAGGGGAGCAAGCTTGAGAGAGGTTTTTGAGAGGTTTAAATCGAAGATGCTGGAGTTATTTACTTTTCGTATCATTCAAGTGATAGGTTCATTTTGGCCATACTCTGTGCGATGGAAGGGGACACAGAAGAGGGGAGTGGTCCTCAATTGACGATTACGAGTATTCGGTTTAAATTTAACAATAAGACCTTCATTATCAATGATACCAGTCAAAAGCTGGTGTACAAAAACTATATGGGCATTATCGCGACGTCTACTAAGAGTTTGTAAATTTATTAATTTTAGACGTTTTTCGTAAGGTGGTAGATTATATGGGTCGTCCCAACAAAGGCCACGCAAGGCAAAGCGAATAAATCTACGTTGAATGGCTTCTATCCTCTGATTATGAACATGGTGGTACGGAGACCAAACTATGCAAGCGTATTCAAGAAGAGGTCTGACAAACGTGACATACAGAGACTTAGTAACATCGGGATTTGAGAACTCTTTTGACCAGCGTTTAACGAAACCTAGAGTAGAGTTAGCTCTCTTGATAATATTATCATAGTGAGCCCGAAAATTAAGTTGGTTGTCGCCTATAACACCAAGGTCGCAAATGGAAGTGACGATCTAAACTGGTTCATTGTCAATGAAATATTGGCGTTGAGGTAAAGGAGGGCGTTTTCGGAAGTAGGTAATAGCTTGGCATTTATTCACATTCAATTCCATAAAGTTGTATTGACACCAAATAAAGAAACTGTTTAGGTCAGCTTGAAGTAATTGAGCATCGGCCATGCATTGGCTGTTCTTTTTCTTGGCCATATGGAGAGGTGAGCATGTGCTCGAAGAAGATGGCTTACAAATTCCTAATTGCATCATGTGTTGAAACTCGATTTTTGCTGCTTTGTGTCTGGCAGCATCAAGCCTAAAAACTGGAAGTTGACCTTTTGTTTCAATATGATGCACTATTGTGTGCTTAATTGTCGCGAAATAATTTGGTTTATCTACTAAGGATGGAAACTTTTTTAAAACTGAATTGTAATCACTGTTGATTTGAAAGTGTTTGGGACCCGGATCGTTTGTTCATATAGTTGATGCACATGTCTGAAGTTTAGTGAGAGGATCTATTAACTTTTTATTTTTCGTGTCTATCGGCAGGTTAAATTTCGCTAAGAAATCGGCACCTAGTATTAGTCTATTTACTAAGGCGAATGTGAACGAATGTACAAAATTTCGCCTTAGACCAATATCGAGGTTTAATAATTTTGAGCCGAATGTTGGAATTGTATTTCCATTAGCTGCTGATAGTAGGTATAAAGAATTATGAGATGCCGATCCCTTTTTACTATTGTGAGGAAGAACTGATAGATCCGCTCCTGTGTCGACAAGAATGTTGCGATTTGAATTTTTATCTTTTATAAATAAGCGGCGACTTATGGGAGTCTGCATATTTGCCGCTGCAACAGCAGGCTTATTTAGTCTGGTTATTGGTTTGCTTTTGAGACTTTTGTTTTTCAAAATTGCGAACGAATGTTCTTGTTTCTAAAATTTTGTGAATATTTGCTTCTACTACGTGAGCGTGAGTTGAAAGATAAGGCTTCAATCATTGACTCAATTTTATTAAGTTTTTGCTTGAGTTCATTGCTAAGGCCTGAAGAGTTGTTATTTTGCTGAACAGAGGAAATACTAGAGATAAATGCACCTTGAGATGTTGGTGGGTTTGAAAGAATATCAATAGCTGAATCACAAGTTTATGATGGCAGAGAAGCTACCGTGGGAAAAAAATTTTGCTCCGTCCCTGTAAGTTATTTATTCCAAAAAAAACCTTGCGAGAAAAAAAAAATTGCTCCGTCCTTGCAAGTTGTTTATTTCAAAAAAAAACTTGCGAGAAAAAAATTTTGTTTGCTCCGTCCCGATGTAGTGTGGTAAAATTTTGTTCATCCGAAACAATTTTGAGCAAAAAAATGATTGCAGCTGCACGGCGATGACAAGAATAATTTTTTTGTTTCCGATTTTGGCAAAATTCAGTTTCACTGATTTCACTTAAATGATGTTGGGCAAAATGAACTGCGATGACGGTGAACGGTTGTGGTGGAGCGAAAGTATGTGATGGTGGCTGGACGAAAGTAGGTGACGGTCTATGAGCGACGATGGTGTATGGGAGACGATGGTTGAGTGGCAATTCTGGTGGTGGTGGCGATGAGACTGTTGGCGACACGTGTGGATGTGGATGGCAAATGACGATGGTGACGCTTCCTAGCAACGTTGGCGACACGGCAGCGATGACGAAATCGATCGGTGGCGCTTTTTTACTGTTGATTGTGGCGATGCTGAAGACGTTGGCGACACGATGGTGGAAGGATGATTTAAGTGGCGCTTTATTGATGAGATGCAAATAATTAACGTGGCGATTCGTAACGTTGACGACACGGCGGCGATGACGAATGTCTATCAGTGTCGCTTTTTCTGCGGTTGGACACACTGTCGTGGCGAACGATTTGATGTGTAGCGATGGCGATTCTTCGAACGTTGGCAACACAATGGTGAAGGGCTGATATTAGTGGCGCTTTTGTACGTTGATCAGATGATGGCGATGGAATGGTGTCCGTGGTGGTGTTGGATGTGATGGTGCTCCCAATGGAGTTAGCGACAAGGTGGTAGTGATGTCGAGAAAAAAAAAATTGTTCGAAAAAATTGGTGTTGGCACTGATGTAAATGGTGCAGCAAGAATTTTTGTTGGTGTAGGCGATTGGTTGCAGCAGCGATGACGAGGCGATGTAATTGATGGCAAAGTGCTGTAGGCACGTGTGTGCAATTTTTGCACAACTGTACTTTTTTACGGTTCCAACGAAGAACGGGTTTTTCACCGTTGCACTGGTGGCGTGCTGATGAATCGCCGTTATGTTGAATGGTGTGAATAATTTTACTGTGCTTGTCGGGGTCACCAATATAGCCAGTTGGAAGGCTATTTGTTGTACTCTGAACAATGAAGAAAACTAAAAATCTTTTACTTTAAATAACTTTGAGTAATTCTAATTTATTCTAAGGAAATAATTTAATTAACAAATGTAAATTTTAGGATGGGAGCTTTGTCTTGACACCAGCATACAATGAAATCTTTAAAGCGAATGAATATGGAGAGCAAGAAAGCGAGAAAGAAAACCTTGTGTCATTCACAATAGGCGTTCAGAATTCAGATACTGAAAAAGGAAATGTTCAGATAAAGTGGGCAGTGGTCGCGTTCACACAAACAACCCTTTTATATGATGCAACTTTTCGCGATTGATTTATTTTGTTTATTTGTGGCGTTTTTCTTTTTTAACTCTGAGCAGATCAAAACTGTCAAACAAAAATTCTATGTTTTTTTTTTAGCTCAGACATATCAGAGCTCAAAAAGTTCGTTTCTTTTTTCCACCTAAGCTAGCTCAGAGCTTAATCGATTAGCTCAGAATAAAATGACCGAGAAAATCGAGCGAAACGCTAAGCGAAGCCAACTTCACTTTTTTTCAGTGATTTGACAGACGAAAGAAATACAAAAAATTAAAGATGGATTCCCAGGACAGTCGCCCGTCTAAATCAGGTAAACCAAAATGTATTTTAGTAACACACCTATGAAATGACAGTTCAGTGCTCAAATGTGTTTCATAAATAAGTCTGAGGGCTCTGATCATAATCTGCTCAGAGCTCTGCTCTGATCGCTCAGCCTCATAACTCCGAATTTCGGCTAATGGATTGGGTCCTGCATTAGCTTATATCTAAACCATGTTGAAGAAAAAAGATGCGAATAAAAAGGTAAGAGAAAGATTATGATAGGGGAGCAAGCTTGAGAGAGGTTTTTGAGAGGTTTAAATCGAAGATGCTGGAGTTATTTACTTTTCGAATCATTCAAGTGATAGGTTCATTTTGGCCATACTCTGTGCGATGGAAGGGGACACAGAAGAGGGGAGTGGTCCTCAATTGACGATTACGAGTATTCGGTTTAAATTTAACAATAAGACCTTCATTATCAATGATACCAGTCAAAAGCTGGTGTACAAAAGCTATATGGGCATTATCGCGACGTCTACTAAGAGTTTGTAAATTTATCAATTTTAGACGTTTTTCGTAAGGTGGTAGATTATATGGGTCGTCCCAACAAAGGCCACGCAAGGCAAAGCGAATAAATCTACGTTGAACGGCTTCTATCCTCTGATTATGAACATGGTGGTACGGAGACCAAACTATGCAAGCGTATTCAAGAAGAGGTCTGACAAACGTGACATACAGAGACTTAGTAACATAGGGATTTGAGAACTCTTTTGACCAGCGTTTAACGAAACCTAGAGTAGATTTAGCTCTATTGATAATATTATCATAGTGAGCCCGAAAATTAAGTTGGTTGTCGCCTATAACACCAACGTCGCAAATGGAAGTGACGATCTAAACTGGTTCATTGTCAATGAAATATTGACGTTGAGGTAAAGGAGGGCGTTTTTGGAAGTAGGTAATAGCTTGGCATTTATTCACATTTAATTCCAGAAAGTTGTATTGACACCAAATAAAGAAACTGTTTAGGTCAGCTTGAAGTAATTGAGCATCGGCCATGCATTGGCTGTTCTTTTACTTGGCCATATGGAGAGGTGAGCATGTGCTCGAAGAAGATGGCTTACAAATTCCTAATTGCATCATGTGTTGAAACTCGATTTTTGCTGCTTTGTGTCTGGCAGCATCAAGCCGTCTAGGCCTAAAAACTGGAAGTTGACCTTTTGTTTCAATATGATGCACTATTGTGTGCTTAATTGTCGCGAAATAATTTGGTTTATCTACTAAGGATGGAAACTTTTTTAAAACTGAATTGTAATCACTGTTGATTTGAAAGTGTTTGGGACCCGGATCGTTTGTTCATATAGTTGATGCACATGTCTGAAGTTTAGTGAGAGGATCTATTAACTTTTTATTTTTCGTGTCTATCAGCAGGTTAAATTTCGCTAAGAAATCGGCACCTAGTATTGGTCTATTTACTAAGGCGAATGTGAACGAATGTACAAAATTTCGCCTTAGACCAATATCGAGGTTTAATAATTTTGAGCCGAATGTTGAAATTGTATTTCCATTAGCTGCTGATAGTAGGTATAAAGAATTTTGAGATGCCGATCCCTTTTTACTATTGTGAGGAAGAACTGATAGATCCGCACCTGTGTCGACAAGAATCGTGAGATTTGAATTTTTATCTTTTATAAATAAGCGGCGACTTATGGGAGTCTGCATATTTGCCGCTGCAACAGCAGGCTTATTTAGTCTGGGTTATTAGTTTGCTTTTGAGACTTTTGTTTTTCAAAATTGTAAGGTTGTTCGCATTTTTTCGCATTTTTGCGATAACGCTTATGGTACCAGCAAATATCTGAATTTGAATTTGAGTGAGAACGACTGTGCGAACGATTGTTCTTGTTTCTAAAATTTTGTGAAGATTTGCTTCTACTACGTGAGCGTGAGTTGAAAGATAAGGCTTCAATCATTGACCTCAATTTTATTAAGTTTTTGCTTCAGTTGTTATTTTGCTGAACAGAGGAAATAGTAGAGATAAATGCACCTTGAGATGTTGGTGGGTTTGTAAGAATATCAATAGCTGAATCACAAGTTTCTGATGGCAGAGAAGCTACCGTGAGAACAAAATTTTGCTCCGTCCCTGCAAGTTATTTATTCCAAAAAAAAAAACCTTGCGAGAAAAAAAAATTTGCTCCGTCCTTGCAAGTTGTTTATTTCAAAAAAAAACTTGCGAGAAAAAAATTTTGTTTGCTCCGTCCCGATGTAGTGTGGTAAAATTTTGTTCATCCGAAACAATTTTGAGCAAAAAAATGATTGCAGCTGCACGGCGATGACAAGAACAAATTTTTTGTTTCCGATTTTGGCAAAACTCTATTTCACTGATTTCACTTAAATGATGTTGGGCAAAATGAACTGCGATGACGGTGAACGGTTGTGGTGGAGCTAAAGTATGTGATGGTGGCTGGACGAAAGTAGGTGACGGTTTATGAGCGACGATGGTGTATGGGAGACGATGGTTGAGTGGCAATTCTGGTGGTGGTGGCGATGAGACTGTGGCGACACGTGTGGATGTGGATGGCAAATGACGATGGTGGCGCTTTGTAGCAACGTTGGCGACACGGCAGCGATGACGAAATCGATCGGTGGCGCTTTTTTACTGTTGATTGTGGCGATGCTGAAGACGTTGGCGACACGATGGTGGAAGGATGATTTAAGTGGCGCTTTATTGATGAGACTGTTGGCGACACAAATAATTAACGTGGCGCTTCGTAACGTTGACGACACGGCGGCGATGACGAATGTCTATCAGTGTCGCTTTTTCTGCGGTTGTACACACTGTCGTGGCGAACGATTTGATGTGTAGCGATGGCGATTCTTCGAACGTTGGCAACACAATGGTGAAGGGCTGATATTAGTGGCGCTTTTGTACGTTGATCAGATGATGGCGATGGAATGGTGTCCGTGGTGGTGTTGGATGTGATGGTGCTCCCAATGGAGTTAGCGACGAGGTGGTAGTGATGTCGAGAAAAAAAAAATTGTTCGAAAAAATTGGTGTTGGCACTGATGTAAATGGTGCAGCAAGAATTTTTGTTGGTGTAGGCGATTGGTAGCAGCAGCGATGACGAGGCGATGGAATTGATGGCAAAGTGCTGTAGGCACGTGTGTGCAATTGTTGCACAACTGTACTTTTTTACGGTTCCAACGAAGAACGGGGTTTTCACCGTTGCACTGGTGGCATGCTGATGAATCGCCGTTATGTTGAATGGTGTGAATAATTTTACCGTTGCTTGAAACGACAAAATTAAATTATCCTTTGTCGGGGTCACCAATATAGCCAGTTGGAAGGCTATTTGTTGTACTCTGAACAATAAAGAAAACTAAAAATCTTTTACTTTAAATAACTTTGAGTAATTCTAATTTATTCTAAGGAAATAATTTAATTAACAAATGTAAATTTTAGGATGGGAGCTTTGTCTTGACACCAGCATACAATGAAATCTTTAAAGCGAATGAATATGGAGAGCAAGAAAGCGAGAAAGAAAACCTTGTGTCATTCACAATAGGCGTTCAGAATTCAGATACTGAAAAAGGAAATGTTCAGATAAAGTGGGCAGTGGTCGCGTTCACACAAACAACCCTTTTATATGATGCAACTTTTCGCGATTGATTTATTTTGTTTATTTGTGGCGTTTTTCTTTTTTAACTCTGAGCAGATCAAAACTGTCAAACAAAAATTCTATGTTTTTTTTTTAGCTCAGACATATCAGAGCTCAAAAAGTTCGTTTCTTTTTTCCACCTAAGCTAGCTCAGAGCTTAATCGATTAGCTCAGAATAAAATGACCGAGGAAATCGAGCGAAACGCTAAGCGAAGCCAACTTCACTTTTTTTCAGTGATTTGACAGACGAAAGAAATACAAAAAATTAAAGATGGATTCCCAGGACAGTCGCCCGTCTAAATCAGGTAAACAAAAATGTATTTTAGTAACACACCTATGAAATGACAGTTCAGTGCTCAAATGTGTTTCATAAATAAGTCTGAGGGCTCTGATCATAATCTGCTCAGAGCTCTGCTCTGATCGCTCAGCCTCATAACTCCGAATTTCGGCTAATGGATTGGGTCCTGCATTAGCTTATATCTAAACCATGTTGAAGAAAAAAGATGCGAATAAAAAGGTAAGAGAAAGATTATGATAGGGGAGCAAGCTTGAGAGAGGTTTTTGAGAGGTTTAAATCGAAGATGCTGGAGTTATTTACTTTTCGAATCATTCAAGTGATAGGTTCATTTTGGCCATACTCTGTGCGATGGAAGGGGACACAGAAGAGGGGAGTGGTCCTCCATTGACGATTACGAGTATTCGGTTTAAATTTAACAATAAGACCTTCATTATCAATGATACCAGTCAAAAGCTGGTGTACAAAAGCTATATGGGCATTATCGCGACGTCTACTAAGAGTTTGTAAATTTATCAATTTTAGACGTTTTTCGTAAGGTGGTAGATTATATGGGTCGTCCCAACAAAGGCCACGCAAGGCAAAGCGAATAAATCTACGTTGAACGGCTTCTATCCTCTGATTATGAACATGGTGGTACGGAGACCAAACTATGCAAGCGTATTCAAGAAGAGGTCTGACAAACGTGACATACAGAGACTTAGTAACATAGGGATTTGAGAACTCTTTTGACCAGTGTTTAACGAAACCTAGAGTAGATTTAGCTCTATTGATAATATTATCATAGTGAGCCCGAAAATTAAGTTGGTTGTCGCCTATAACACCAACGTCGCAAATGGAAGTGACGATCTAAACTGGTTCATTGTCAATGAAATATTGACGTTGAGGTAAAGGAGGGCGTTTTTGGAAGTAGGTAATAGCTTGGCATTTATTCACATTTAATTCCAGAAAGTTGTATTGACACCAAATAAAGAAACTGTTTAGGTCAGCTTGAAGTAATTGAGCATCGGCCATGCATTGGCTGTTCTTTTACTTGGCCATATGGAGAGGTGAGCATGTGCTCGAAGAAGATGGCTTACAAATTCCTAATTGCATCATGTGTTGAAACTCGATTTTTGCTGCTTTGTGTCTGGCAGCATCAAGCCGTCTAGGCCTAAAAACTGGAAGTTGACCTTTTGTTTCAATATGATGCACTATTGTGTGCTTAATTGTCGCGAAATAATTTGGTTTATCTACTAAGGATGGAAACTTTTTTAAAACTGAATTGTAATCACTGTTGATTTGAAAGTGTTTGGGACCCGGATCGTTTGTTCATATAGTTGATGCACATGTCTGAAGTTTAGTGAGAGGATCTATTAACTTTTTATTTTTCGTGTCTATCAGCAGGTTAAATTTCGCTAAGAAATCGGCACCTAGTATTGGTCTATTTACTAAGGCGAATGTGAACGAATGTACAAAATTTCGCCTTAGACCAATATCGAGGTTTAATAATTTTGAGCCGAATGTTGAAATTGTATTTCCATTAGCTGCTGATAGTAGGTATAAAGAATTTTGAGATGCCGATCCCTTTTTACTATTGTGAGGAAGAACTGATAGATCCGCACCTGTGTCGACAAGAATCGTGAGATTTGAATTTTTATCTTTTATAAATAAGCGGCGACTTATGGGAGTCTGCATATTTGCCGCTGCAACAGCAGGCTTATTTAGTCTGGGTTATTAGTTTGCTTTTGAGACTTTTGTTTTTCAAAATTGTAAGGTTGTTCGCATTTTTTCGCATTATTGCGATAACGCTTATGGTACCAGCAAATATCTGAATTTGAATTTGAGTGAGAACGACTGTGCGAACGATTGTTCTTGTTTCTAAAATTTTGTGAAGATTTGCTTCTACTACGTGAGCGTGAGTTGAAAGATAAGGCTTCAATCATTGACCTCAATTTTATTAAGTTTTTGCTTCAGTTGTTATTTTGCTGAACAGAGGAAATAGTAGAGATAAATGCACCTTGAGATGTTGGTGGGTTTGTAAGAATATCAATAGCTGAATCACAAGTTTCTGATGGCAGAGAAGCTACCGTGAGAACAAAATTTTGCTCCGTCCCTGCAAGTTATTTATTCCAAAAAAAAAAACCTTGCGAGAAAAAAAAATTTGCTCCGTCCTTGCAAGTTGTTTATTTCAAAAAAAAAACTTGCGAGAAAAAAATTTTGTTTGCTCCGTCCCGATGTAGTGTGGTAAAATTTTGTTCATCCGAAACAATTTTGAGCAAAAAAATGATTGCAGCTGCACGGCGATGACAAGAACAAATTTTTTGTTTCCGATTTTGGCAAAACTCTATTTCACTGATTTCACTTAAATGATGTTGGGCAAAATGAACTGCGATGACGGTGAACGGTTGTGGTGGAGCTAAAGTATGTGATGGTGGCTGGACGAAAGTAGGTGACGGTTTATGAGCGACGATGGTGTATGGGAGACGATGGTTGAGTGGCAATTCTGGTGGTGGTGGCGATGAGACTGTGGCGACACGTGTGAATGTGGATGGCAAATGACGATGGTGGCGCTTTGTAGCAACGTTGGCGACACGGCAGCGATGACGAAATCGATCGGTGGCGCTTTTTTACTGTTGATTGTGGCGATGCTGAAGACGTTGGCGACACGATGGTGGAAGGATGATTTAAGTGGCGCTTTATTGATGAGACTGTTGGCGACACAAATAATTAACGTGGCGCTTCGTAACGTTGACGACACGGCGGCGATGACGAATGTCTATCAGTGTCGCTTTTTCTGCGGTTGTACACACTGTCGTGGCGAACGATTTGATGTGTAGCGATGGCGATTCTTCGAACGTTGGCAACACAATGGTGAAGGGCTGATTTTAGTGGCGCTTTTGTACGTTGATCAGATGATGGCGATGGAATGGTGTCCGTGGTGGTGTTGGATGTGATGGTGCTCCCAATGGAGTTAGCGACAAGGTGGTAGTGATGTCGAGAAAAAAAAAATTGTTCGAAAAAATTGGTGTTGGCACTGATGTAAATGGTGCAGCAAGAATTTTTGTTGGTGTAGGCGATTGGTAGCAGCAGCGATGACGAGGCGATGTAATTGATGGCAAAGTGCTGTAGGCACGTGTGTGCAATTGTTGCACAACTGTACTTTTTTACGGTTCCAACGAAGAACGGGCTTTTCACCGTTGCACTGGTGGCATGCTGATGAATCGCCGTTATGTTGAATGGTGTGAATAATTTTACCGTTGCTTGAAACGACAAAATTAAATTGTCCTTTGTCGGGGTCACCAATATAGCCAGTTGGAAGGCTATTTGTTGTACTCTGAACAATAAAGAAAACTAAAAATCTTTTACTTTAAATAACTTTGAGCTATTCTAATTTATTCTAAGGAAATAATTTAATTAACAAATGTAAATTTTAGGATGGGAGCTTTGTCTTGGCACCAGCACACAATGAAATCTTTAAAGCGAATGAATATGGAAAGCGAGAAAGAAAACCTTGTGTCATTCACAATAGGGAGCGTTCAGAATTCAGATACTGAAAAAGGAAATGTTCAGATAAAGTGGGCAGTGGTCGCGTTCACACAAACAACCCTTTTATATGATGCAACTTTTCGCGATTGATTTATTTTGTTTATTTGTGGCGTTTTTCTTTTTTTACTCTGAGCAGATCACGAAACTGTCAAACAAAAATTCTATGTTTTTTTTTAGCTCAGACATATCAGAGCTCAAAAAAAGCGTTTCTTTTTTCCACCTAAGCTAGCTCAGAGCTTAATCGATTAGCTCAGAATAAAATGACCGAGCAAATCGAGCGAAACGCTGATTAGACAGCCGAAAGAAATACAAAAAATTAAAATGGATTCCCAGGACAGTCGCCCGTCTAAATCAGGTAAACAAAAATGTATTTTAGTAACACACCTATGAAATGACAGTTCAGTGCTCAAATGTGTTTCATAAATAAGTCTGAGGGCTCTGATCATAATCTGCTCAGAGTTCTGCTCTGATCGCTCAGCCTCTGCTCAGAGGTTTATTTAGAGCCAAAAAAGAAAAACGCCATTGGTGGATAATTAATATCCACTACACTTATTTCTCACAATGTTTTTTTCTGTTTTCGAGTTGCATGTAATGTACCAGGTACCTACATATTTATGTTTGTATGGATTGGTACGTAGCGCATCCCAATGTTTATTTATTTTCATTGACATTTCTCGTATTGCTATTTCAGTTGCACTTGTTGAAACTTTTTCGTTCAGTTTTGAAAGTCCCGGTCTACATTGAACGATTTTTCCCGTGCTGAATGGAAAAATCGGCCGAAACTGGAAGGATCATGTCGGCTGTACCTCTCAATCGCACACGATTACAACAACAATTTTTTGTCGGCACTGAAAATATCGTTCAATGTAGACCGGGACAAAGCAGATGTTTCAATGCAGGGATGGTTAATGAACTCTATTTTAGCTAAAAAATCTGTGAAGATGTTTGGTGCAACCCAAATTAATTTATCATGTCGATAAATTTAAATAGCCTTTTAGCAAAAACTGGTTTTAGAGCGTTTTGGTGCAACTGGCCGTTAACTATTAAAGAAATTGTTAACATTGCAACAGATAGATATAATAATTCAGTTCATTCGGTAGCCAAGAGAAAGCCTGCCGATATTTTTTTTTTTTGAATTGGCTGGCAGGCAACCCTGATGCAACGGGTTGGGACAGTATTGTCACCGAAAATAACTAAAGTAACAGACACCTTACACACTAAAGTAACAGACACCTTAATTGATAACTATAACAAAATAATTGAAGGAATTAGTACTTAGACCGCTTTCACACAAGGAAACTGAGTTACTAGAAACTAGCTACTTTGTAGGCAAGAAGGGTGTGCGGGAGATTTTTTGTCTTCCTTTTACGCCCTTCTCGCCTATAAACTAAAAATTGCCGGAAACTCAGTTTCGTTGTGTGAAAGGGGTCTTACATCACCCAAAAAAAGTTGGCTCCAATTTCTAATCCGCCATCTTTATTTACCTCTTACTCTCAACCGACACAAGCGCCACCTGTGAGTCAACATCTACAAGTTGCAAGGGTGTCTACACAATAGGAGAATCCCGTCGTCTGCCACAATATCAAAAATTTAAAAATTTTATCATATTATATTACAGGTCTTAGAAGTAAACTTTTACAACCTGATTTTTTTAACTTTATTCAAGATTTGGATATTATAATTTTATTAGAAACATTTATAGAGGAAAAAAATGAAAATGATTTTTTAAAATATTTTAATAATTTTAAAATAATGTGTACACCTGCAAATAGATCAAATGTGCACGGCAGAGCCAGTGGGGGAATTTTGTGTGGGGTCAAAAAAACTTTAAATTGTCATTTTGTCAACCTTATTCGTATAGAAAACATACTTATTTTTCAAATTTGTAATGATAATTGTAAATATTCAGTAATTCCAGTGTACTTAAACTGTAATAATTGGCAGATTGAATTCGATTGTTTAATAGACTTTGTCAATAACTCTAACCTGGAAAACATTATGGTCATTGGAGACTTAAATGCTCGAATTGGCAGATATCAGAATCCTCCTCTTCTTAATTTATCTCCTCAACACTCACTTAATGCTATGAGCAACTCCAAAGATGAACAATTTAACAGAAGTGGAACCCTCCTCACCGAATTCTTCGAAAACTTTGGTCTATTCGTGCTGAATGGGGCAACTACAGGTGACACCTCTGGAGAATTTACTTTTATCAGCGGACAAGGACAGTCAGTTATTGACTTTTGTGCAGTATCAGCAGCGTGGATTGATTCATTTGAGGACTTCAAAGTGGGTATATCGAATTTTTCAGCGCACTTACCAATAGAAGTCAAGTTGAAGTTTGCTAATGAAGGTATTCAAAGAACCCCAAGTAATTTTCCTAAACTAAGGTGGAAAGAGAATAGTGCTCCCCTTTATAAATCCCTTTTAAATCGCCACTGCAGCTCCCTTCCTTCCCATCTAACAACCAGGGTTGAACAATTGGATCAGCATATAGTAAGAGTAATTCAAACATCGGCTCCTTTTGCTCGCAATAACAACAACTACTCCTTTACTCCTAAAAACGTATGGTTTGATAATGAATGTAAGAGCCTCCGCAACCTATCTTTTGTGTACCTCAAATTATTTCGTTCGACGAATGCCTTGTTTTTCAAAAACATCTATCTACACGTAAATAAGGAATATAAAATACTCTGTGCAGTAAAAAGAAAGGATTACAATAAAACTCTAGCGAACAATCTAGTTGAATGTAAAAATTCAAGGACATTCTGGAATAATGTTTGAGAGCTGGGTGGACGTAATAGAAATGTGGTGAATACTCTCGGGTCTGAGACACTAGCAGCACATTTTAAAACTCTTTTGTCGGCTGACGTGAATCACCATAATTTTTCTTACGCTCTACCCAACTTTGTTATCGATGAACTGGATGGTCCAATATCTTTGTGTGAAAGGGATTCAACTTTACATAAGATGAAAAATAAGAAAGCACCAGGCATTGATGGAATTCCAATAGAATTTTACAAAAATAGTACTGAGCAATTTAAGAAATATCTTCTAGTTTACTTCAACAGACTTATAATGAATCATATTTCCCGAACAACCTAACTAAAGCTGTTATTTTTGCAATTCATAAGAACGGAGATGCTAACCTTCCAGAAAACTATAGAGGTATTTCTATTCTTAGCTCTCTGAGGAAGATCTTCACTTCAACTTCTACGAAAGGCTGACCAAATGGATCGAAGATAGAAACCTTCTAAGTATGTTTCAATCCGGTTTTCGCTCGGGTTACTCAACGTTGGACCATATTTTCGCATTGACGAGTATTTCCAGAAAATCAATTGAAAAAAGAAAAAAAATTATACGCTTGTTTTGTTGACTTTAAAGCAGCATTTGACAACGTTAATAGACAGGCTTTGTTGTACAAGCTCTCAATGTTGGGAGTCTCCCGGAAATTCTAGATGATGTACTTCCACCTTCTTGTATCTTCGAGTGCCTCGGTATGGGATGGATCGGAATTCTCTGATTGGTTTGACACGACAGCAGGCGTTCCACAAGGCTGTATTTTAAGTCCTATCCTCTTTGCCTTATTTATTGCCGATATTTGCGACATACTTCCAGGAGGAATACTCTTTGCCGATATTCAAGTGAAAGTCTTGCTCTACGCTGACGACCTAGTATTACTGGCGGACAACCCTTTCAGCCTCCAGTTACAAATCAATAGGTTGAACACATTCTGCGAGAAGTGGGGGTTACTCATTAATACAAGAAAAACTAAGGAGATGATTTTTGAAGCGCGTCAAAGAAGAAGGCAACCCGAAGAAAATTGGATCCTCAACAATGAGTCTATTGAAGTTGTGCAGGAATTTAAATACCTTGGTTTTTTAGTCACGCATAACCTAAATTTCTCGAAATACGCAAAACAAAAAAGCAATGAGGCCAAATTGGCTTTGAGCTTAATGTGGCCAAAGTTCTTTGCGAATCAAGAAATCGATCTGGTGTCAAAATATCGTGTTTTTAACGCCACTGTCAACACCTGCATGTGCTATGGTGCCCAGATTTTTGGATATATATTCTTTGATGCATTTGAAAAATTGCAGAGATATTTTTTCAAGCGCTTATTCAGACTGACAAATTTTACCCCAAACAATGCCATCTATGTTGAATCGGGTCTTACGCCTCTTTACATTCAAAATCTCAAAGCCAACTCAGATTATTTGATAAGAGTGATGAAAAGAAGTGAAAGAAGTCTTCATAAATCAATCATGTTAAAACTTCTGCAAACTAATGCCTCCCCATTCAAGGAATGGAATGAGTTAGCCCAATCCCATGAAGCTCAACTATCACTGGTGGAAACAAATGTCGATGAATGGCGGGGTAAGTTTGCAGATGTCACTGCTAGAATAGAAGAGAAGCTTTACACCCAGCATCTTAACAGAGCAACTTCTTCAACACCCAGGAATACATACCGGAACCTTGATCACCAGTTGCCCACGGAAGGAAACTACTTCAGCAATGAATTTTTGGTTGAAGCAATAAGCTATATTTTCAAAGCTCGTGTTGAACTTTTTAACATAAACTTTATGCCTCATCGAGATGACCTGCCAAATATCTGTAGTCTTTGTAACAGAAGAGAGCATGAAGATACAAATCATTTCATTGCAATCTGCCCCATATTGCAGGTAATCCGGCGTTTATATTTCAACGAGAGTTATCTTTCTCCAGGTCGACTTTATGAATTACTTAACGGAGCACTTGGATGGTCTACCTTATTTAAGTACTGCAAACACGCCTTAACTTATCGCAACAGTTTCATAACTTAAAACATATATTTCTACCAATTAATGCAGTTTAAAGTACCCTAATTTGCCCTCTAATTTTGTGTTTCAAATCACTTTAAAATTGTAAACTTTTCAAACTTTTTTGTGTTTCAAATCATTTCAAAATTGGTATTTTAATTTTTGTGTTTCAAATCATATTAAAATTTAATAAGTTTTATTATCATATTAAAATTTAAATTATTTTGTGTTTCAAATCAGTTTAAAATTGAAATTATTTGGTGTTCAAACCATACTAAAATTTTTATGTAGCTAGCGATTATTTAAAAAAAATTATTAACTTTTGTAACTTTTTAATTTAAATTATTCAAAATATAATCTTATTATAAGTAAACTTAGTCATTATATGATCTAAGAAATTAGTACTAGTTACTTTTATTTTATTCTTTCTGCTCTTTTTTTAACACTAAAATAGAATGTCTAATCAGGCAGACGGCGGAAAAGCCATAGCTTTTTTCTTAAGAAAAGAAATATTGTAAAACATTTTTTGTATAATAAGGAATTTATCTATATATCTATCTATCTACATCACCGAAAAATATGACCAAATAATTTTTAACAAGCTTAGCCTCTTAAAAGAGGAAATAGGAGAAATAGTTCTAGCAGGACAACTTGCAAAAAGAGGTATTGTTAACTCAAACCTATTAAACAAAATTGAAATTTCAGATATCCTTTACAAAATAGAATCCCTTCCATTTAGAAACGAGCTTCAGGCCATTGAATTCGCTGAGCCAATGATGCTAGTAAACAAATTTGTTTTACTCTACGTTATTTATTTACCTGAAACTGAGAATACGATATTTAACAATATTATCGTTAAATCAAAAATTAAATATAACTAGAGAATATATTTAAGTTTTTGAAATTTATTCATTTCACACCATCTCCAGTTTGGCATAATAGGGACATGTATGGAAACCGAAGAAACTGTTCTTTGTAAAAGATCTCAACTTCAAAAACTCACCAAAGACGATTGCGTAATGAAACCATTAAATGGTGAAAAAGTTAAGTGTGACTTTAATTATGAAAATAGGTTAATAATAGAACTTATCAACGAGAGCACTTTGTTCCTATCCTTACAAATTGTGTCGGCAACGTAACATATGGCAGACATTTTCGTAACCTGAACGGTTCATTTCTTATAAATTTTTTCAACGAATTAATCGAAATTGATAACTTAAAGTATACCAACTGGGAGAGTAAAACTTATCATATACTGCCTCCCTTATGCCAAAATAACCTCACTGAAGGGGAAATAAAACTCGACCTACAATATTTACACAAACTTCACCTAGACAACGTAGAAAAACTTTCTAGTATTTCTTCAAATGGTAATGTATTCCTAGGTTCCAACCTAACTATTTTGCTCATAGGTGTAACAATGAACTTAATTTTGTTCGTTATTTTGAAGCAACAGTCAAAAAACAAGGACACAATTCGCTTTCCCTCATTTGAACCTTTAAAACTAAATATTCCCATAGTTGACCCAAATTCCCACATTAATTCACTGGAAGAAATCACTCTAAAAAGAGTATCTGCGAGACGCAGATACTTAAGAAGTTAGGAGCTACCATCATCAGCATCCAAATAATTCGAGAAATTTTCGCTTTTGATTCATCTGTCCAGTAATCGGTGAGATATTACCATCAACAAACAACAATTTTATAATTATAATTGCCTTCAATCTTGCCTTCTGGATGAGTTCTCTTTTAGTAGTTTTCTGCCAAGCAGTTCAACTATTTAGGTACTACCGCATAAAATCTCTTGGATTTTGTTTTTTGTTTATTATTATTTACATACTGTCATCTGCTATCTCCAACGTCATCATCATCACAACTGCAACTGTCAACATAACTCCGAATTTCGGCTAATGGATTGGGTCCTGCATTAGCTAATATCTAAACCATAATCTCATCCATCGGTTCGCGTATATAATAATACACTCAAAACCAAAAGTATTGAACTTTTTTAAGTTTCAATTTATTAAAACTTATTTTTTATTTTAACATGCAAAATTAAACTTTACGTCATTACAAAGCAATTTAAAAATATCAATTGCAACGAATTAAACAATGGAAAATAACCCGTGTGACTCTCTAATTTTTTTAATTTTAATTTTTTTTAATTTCGCTTAGTACAAGCACATAGTAACAATAATAGTAACTTAAAACTAAATAACAATTGAGATCTTAAAGCTAAGTTGAAGAAAAAAGATGCGAATAAAAAGGTAAGAGAAAGATTATGATAGGGGAGCAAGCTTGAGAGAGGTTTTTGAGAGGTTTAAATCGAAGATGCTGGAGTTATTTACTTTTCGAATCATTTAAGTGATAGGTTCATTTTGGCCATACTCTGTGCGATGGAAGCGGACACAGAAGAGGGGAGTGGTCCTCAATTGACGATTACGAGTATTCGGTTTAAATTTAACAATAAAACCTTCATTATCAATGATACCAGTCAAAACTGGTGTACAAAAACTATATGGGCATTATCGCGACGTCTACTAAAAGTTTGTAAATTTATTAATTTTAGACGTTTTTCGTAAGGTGGTAGATTATATGGGTCGTCCCAACAAAGGCCACGCAAGGCAAAGCGAATAAATCTACGTTGAACGGCTTCTATCCTCTGATTATGAACATGGTGGTACGGAGACCAAACTATGCAAGCGTATTCAAGAAGAGGTCTGACAAACGTGACATACAGAGACTTAGTAACATAGGGATTTGAGAACTCTTTTGACCAGCGTTTAACGAAACCTAGAGTAGAGTTAGCTCTATTGATAATATTATCATAGTGAGCCCGAAAATTAAGTTGGTTGTCGCCTATAACACCAAGGTCGCAAATGGAAGTGACGATCTAAACTGGTTCATTGTCAATGAAATATTTGCGTTGAGGTAAAGGAGGGCGTTTTCGGGAGTAGGTAATAGCTTGGCATTTATTCACATTCAATTCCATAAAGTTGTATTGACACCAAATAAAGAAACTGTTTAGGTCAGCTTGAAGTAATTGAGCATCGGCCATGCATTGGCTGTTCTTTTTCTTGGCCATATGGAGAGGTGAGCATGTGCTCGAAGAAGATGGCTTACAAATTCCTAATTGCATCATGTGTTGAAACTCGATTTTTGCTGCTTTGTGTCTGGCAGCATCAAGCCGTCTAGGCCTAGAAACTGGAAGTTGACCTTTTGTTTCAATATGATGCACTATTGTGTGCTTAATTGGCGCGAAATAATTTGGTTTATCTACTAAGGATGGAAACTTTTTTAAAACTGAATTGTAATCACTGTTGATTTGAAAGTATTTGGGACCCGGATCGTTTGTTCATATAGTTGATGCATATGTCTGAAGTTTAGTGAGAGGATCTATTAACTTTTTATTTTTCGTGTCTATACTTACTTACTTTTGATGGCGCTCACAGCCCAGGATGGGCTTCGGCCTCAACTAACAAGCCCCTCCAGCCAGCTCTGTCCCTAGCTAGCCGCTTCCAGTTGCGCACACCGAGTGCTTTGATGTCGTCATTCACTTGATTGCGCCACCTGTTACGGGTTCTTCCTCTGCTGCGTACCCCATCGGGGTTGGATTCGAAGACTCGTCGGGCAGGTGCGTTGCTGTCCATACGCTCCACGTGCCCCAGCCATCTAAGCCGCTGTATTTTCAGCTTTTTGACCAGGTCAACGTCGCTGTATAGCCCGTATAGCTCGTCGTTGAATCTTCTCCTCCATACTCCTTCGATACACACCGGACCGAAAATCACACGAAGAATCTTCCTCTCAAAGCACCCTAGCAGATTTTTATCCGAATCTTTCAGTGTCCATGCTTCTGACCCATAAAGCAGGACCGGGATGATTAGGGTTTTGTATAAAGTCTCCTTGGTTCTCTGAGAGAGGGCCTTACTACTTAAATGCCTTCTTAGACCGAAGAAACAGCGGTTGGCAAGAGTAATTCTTCGCTTGATCTCTGCACTGATGTCATTCTGCGATGTAATAGTGGAGCCCAGGTAGACAAAGTCCTTGACAACTTCGAAGTTATATCTGTCCATCGTGATATTTTGCCCGAGTCGACGATGTTGAGATTCCTCTCTCGATGACAGCATATACTTCGTCTTGTCCTCATTAACCGCCAATCCCATTCTAGCCGCCTCCGATTCAATGCTCGCAAATGCCCCTGCCACAGCTCGCTTCGTTCTGCCGACAATGTCTATGTCATCCGCATATGCAAGCAATTGAACGGACTTTTGATAGATTGTACCGCTGGTGTTGACATGTGCGTTGCGTACAATGGCTTCAAGAACGATGTTGAATAGGTTGCATGATAACGCGTCGTCTTGCCTCAATCCTTTCTCAACATCAAAGGAATCGGTGGTGTTCTTACCAATTTTGACGGAGCAGCGAGATTTCTCCATCGTCATCCTGCACAAGCGGACGAGTTTGGCAGGGATGCCGAGACTCGACATGGCTCTGTATAATTCGTCCCTTTTCACGCTATCATACGCGACTTTAAAATCGATAAAAAGGTGGTGTGTATAGATCTGGAATTCCCGGGATTTTTTTAAAATCTGTCGGAGTGTGAACATTTGATCGACGGTTGACTTGCCTGGCCTAAAACCGCACTGATAAGGGCCGATCAGATCGTTGACAAAAGGTTTTAAGCGGTCACACAGGATGGCCGACAAGATTTTATAAGCGACGTTTAGGAGACTAATTCCTCTGTAGTTGGTACATTTCAGAACATCTCCCTTTTTATGGATGGGGCACACTATACCGAGGTTCCATTCATCGGGCATACTTTCCTCCGACCAAATTTTGCAGATGAGCTGGTGTATGCTCCTAGCCAATTCATCTCCCGCTGATTTAAATAGTTCGGCTTGTAAGCCATCCGCACCTGCAGGCTTGTACGACTTAAGTTTGGATATCGCCAGCCGAACTTCGGTTAGGTCGGGTGGACGGAACTCTTGGCCATCATCGTCCAAGTTGAATGGAGCGTTCTGCCTATTAGCGGCATCTTGGCTGTCTTCGCCATTTAGCAGTCTAGAGAAGTGTTCTTTCCAGATCCTCAGCACTGACTGTGTGTCTACTACCATATTCCCACTCTCATCTCGGCAGGCTTCCGTTCTAGCCTTGAATCCTTGGGTGGATCGCTTCACCCTCTGATAAAATTTTCGAACATCTCCCCTACCGCTACAACCCTCAATAGACTCTACCGCCCGCTTCTCGTGCTCTCTCTTTTTCCTCCTGAGAAGTCGGCGTTCCTCTTTTCGTTTCAGCCCGTAGAGCTCCCGGGCCACTCTCTCAGCAGCTCTTGTTCGAGTCTGCAGCATTGCCTGGTAGGCCTCGTCCTTAGCTGCATGCGCTAGCCGGCACTCCTCATCGAACCAGGGGTTTCGTTGTATTCGCCTAGTGAAACCCAGCACATCAGAGGCGGCACTTCTAATGGCTTGTTGACAGTGTTCCCACTGGTCCTCTGCACTTGATGCTGGTAGCGGACCTCCTGAGAGATTAAGAGTTACGTGGTCTGCAAAAGTTCTGGCAGTCTCTTGCGATTTAAGCTTCTCGACATCGAATCTTTTCACAGCATCTGCTCTGCGTTGTCGCGTCATGGATATCCGCATACGTAGTCTAGCTACCACCAGGTAGTGATCCGAGTCTATCAGCAGGTTAAATTTCGCTAAGAAATCGGCACCTAGTATTGGTCTATTTACTAAGGCGAATGTGAACGAATGTACAAAATTTCGCCTTAGACCAATATCGAGGTTTAATAATTTTGAGCCGAATGTTGGAATTGTATTTCCATTAGCTGCTGATAGTAGGTATAAAGAATTTTGAGATGCCGATCCCTTTTTACTATTGTGAGGAACAACTGATAGATCCGCTCCTGTGTCGACAAGAATGTTGAGATTTGAATTTTTATCTTTTATAAATAAGCGGCGACTTATGGGAGTCTGCATATTTGCCGCTGCAACAGCAGGCTTATTTAGTCTGGGTTATTGGTTTGCTTTTGAGACTTTTGTTTTTCAAAATTGCGAACGAATGTTCTTGTTTCTGAAATTTTGTGAATATTTGCTTCTACTACGTGAGCGTGAGTTGAAAGATAAGGCTTCAATCATTGACTCAATTTTATTAAGTTTTTGCTTGAGTTCATTGCTAAGGCCTGAAAAGTTGTTATTTTGCTGAACAGAGGAAATACTAGAGATAAATGCACCTTGAGATGTTGGTGGGTTTGAAAGAATATCAATAGCTGAATCACAAGTTTATGATGGCAGAGAAGCTACCGTGAGAAAAAAATTTTGCTCCATCCCTGCAAGTTATTTATTCCAAAAAAAACCTTGCGAGAAAAAAAAATTGCTCCGTCCTTGCAAGTTGTTTATTTCAAAAAAAAAACTTGCGAGAAAAAAATTTTGTTTGCTCCGTCCCGATGTAATGTGGTAAAATTTTGTTCATCCGAAACAATTTTGAGCAAAAAAATGATTGCAGCTGCACGGCGATGACAAGAACAAATTTTTTTGTTTCCGATTTTGGCAAAATTCTGTTTCACTGATTTCACTTAAATGATGTTGGGCAAAATGAACTGCGATGACGGTGAACGGTTGTGGTGGAGCGAAAGTATGTGATGGTGGCTGGACGAAAGCAGGTGACGGTTTATGAGCGACGATGGTGTATGGGAGACGATGGTTGAGTGGCAATTCTGGTGGTGGTGGCGATGAGACTGTTGGTGACACGTGTAGATGTGGATGGCAAATGACGATGGTGGCGCTTCGTAGCAACGTTGGCGACACGGCAGCGATGACGAAATCGATCGGTGGCGCTTTTTTACTGTTGATTGTGGCGATGCTGAAGACGTTGGCGACACGATGGTGGAAGGATGATTTAAGTGGCGCTTTATTGATGAGACTGTTGGCGACACAAATAATTAACGTGGCGCTTCGTAACGTTGACGACACGGCGGCGATGACGAATGTCTATCAGTGTCGCTTTTTCTGCGGTTGGACACACTGTTGTGGCGAACGATTTGATGTGTAGCCATGGCGATTCTTCGAACTTTGGCAACACAGTGGTGAAGGGCTGATATTAGTGGCGCTTTTGTACGTTGATCAGATGATGGCGATGGAATGGTGTCCGTGGTGGTGTTGGATGTGATGGTGCTCCCAATGGAGTTAGCGACGAGGTGGTAGTGATGTCGAGAAAAAAAAATTGTTCGAAAAAATTAGTGTTGGCACTGATGTAAATGGTGCAGCAAGAATTTTTGTTGGTGTAGGCGATTGGTAGCAGCAGCGATGACGAGGCGATGGAATTGATGGCAAAGTGCTGTAGGCACGTGTGTGCAATTGTTGCACAACTGTACTTTTTTACGGTTCCAACGAAGAACGGGGTTTTCACCGTTGCACTGGTGGCATGCTGATGAATCGCCGTTATGTTGAATGGTGTGAATAATTTTACCGTTGCGTGAAACGACAAAATTAAATTATCCTTTGTCGGGGTCACCAATATAGCCAGTTGGAAGGCTATTTGTTGTACTCTGAACAATAAAGAAAACTAAAAATCTTTTACTTTAAATAACTTTGAGTTATTCTAATTTATTCTAAGGAAATAATTTAATTAACAAATGTAAATTTTAGGATGGGAGCTTTGTCTTGGCACCAGCACACAATGAAATCTTTAAAGCGAATGAATATGGAAAGCAAGAAAGCGAGAAAGAAAACCTTGTGTCATTCACAATAGGGAGCGTTCAGAATTCAGATACTGAAAAAGGAAATGTTCAGATAAAGTGGGCAGTGGTCGCGTTCACACAAACAACCCTTTTATATGATGCAACTTTTCGCGATTGATTTATTTTGTTTATTTGTGGCGTTTTTCTTTTTTTACTCTGAGCAGATCACGAAACTGTCAAACAAAAATTCTATGTTTTTTTTTAGCTCAGACATATCAGAGCTCAAAAAGTGCGTTTCTTTTTTCCACCTAAGCTAGCTCAGAGCTTAATCGATTAGCTCAGAATAAAATGACCGAGCAAATCGAGCGAAACGCTGATTAGACAGCCGAAAGAAATACAAAAAATTAAAATGGATTCCCAGGACAGTCGCCCGTCTAAATCAGGTAAACAAAAATGTATTTTAGTAACACACCTATGAAATGACAGTTCAGTGCTCAAATGTGTTTCATAAATAAGTCTGAGGGCTCTGATCATAATCTGCTCAGAGTTCTGCTCTGATCGCTCAGCCTCTGCTCAGAGGTTTATTTAGAGCCAAAAAAGAAAAACGCCATTGGTGGATAATTAATATCCACTACACTTATTTCTCACAATGTTTTTTTCTGTATTCGAGTTGCATGTAATGTACCAGGTACCTACATATTTATGTTTGTATGGATTGGTACGTAGCGCATCCCAATGTTTATTTATTTTCATTGACATTTCTCGTATTGCTATTTCAGTTGCACTTGTTGAAACTTTTTCGTTCAGTTTTGAAAGCAGATGTTTCAATGCAGGGATGGTTAATGAACTCTATTTTAGCTAAAAAATCTGTGAAGATGTTTGGTGCAACCCAAATTAATTTATCATGTCGATAAATTTAAATAGCCTTTTAGCAAAAACTGGTTTTAGAGCGTTTTGGTGCAACTGGCCGTTAACTATTAAAGAAATTGTTAACATTGCAACAGATAGATATAATAATTCAGTTCATTCGGTAGCCAAGAGAAAGCCTGCCGATATTTTTTTTTTTTGAATTGGCTGGCAGGCAACCCTGATGCAACGGGTTGGGACAGTATTGTCACCGAAAATAACTAAAGTAACAGACACCTTACACACTAAAGTAACAGACAGCTTAATTGATAACTATAACAAAATAATTGAAGGAATTAGTACTTAGACCGCTTTCACACAAGGAAACTGAGTTACTAGAAACTAGCTACTTTGTAGGCAAGAAGGGTGTGCGGGAGATTTTTTGTCTTCCTTTTACGCCCTTCTCGCCTATAAACTAAAAATTGCCGGAAACTCAGTTTCGTTGTGTGAAAGGGGTCTTACATCACCGAAAAAAAGTTGGCTCCAATTTCTAATCCGCCATCTTTATTTACCTCTTACTCTCAACCGATACAAGCGCCACCTGTGAGTCAACATCTACAAGTTGCAAGGGTGTCTACACAATAGGAGAATCCCGTCGTCTGCCACAATATCAAAAATTTAAAAATTTTATCATATTATATTACAGGTCTTAGAAGTAAACTTTTACAACCTGATTTTTTTAACTTTATTCAATAGAGGAAAAAAATGAAAATGATTTTTTAAAATATTTTAATAATTTTAAAATAATGTGTACACCTGCAAATAGATCAAATGTGCACGGCAGAGCCAGTGGGGGAATTTTGTGTGGGGTCAAAAAAACTTTAAATTGTCATTTTGTCAACCTTATTCGTATAGAAAACATACTTATTTTTCAAATTTGTAATGATAATTGTAAATATTCAGTAATTCCAGTGTACTTAAACTGTAATAATTGGCAGATTGAATTCGATTGTTTAATAGACTTTGTCAATAACTCTAACCTGGAAAACATTATGGTCATTGGAGACTTAAATGCTCGAATTGGCAGATATCAGAATCCTCCTCTTCTTAATTTATCTCCTCAACACTCACTTAATGCTATGAGCAACTCCAAAGATGAACAATTTAACAGAAGTGGAACCCTCCTCACCGAATTCTTCGAAAACTTTGGTCTATTCGTGCTGAATGGGGCAACTACAGGTGACACCTCTGGAGAATTTACTTTTATCAGCGGACAAGGACAGTCAGTTATTGACTTTTGTGCAGTATCAGCAGCGTGGATTGATTCATTTGAGGACTTCAAAGTGGGTATATCGAATTTTTCAGCGCACTTACCAATAGAAGTCAAGTTGAAGTTTGCTAATGAAGGTATTCAAAGAACCCCAAGTAATTTTCCTAAACTAAGGTGGAAAGAGAATAGTGCTCCCCTTTATAAATCCCTTTTAAATCGCCACTGCAGCTCCCTTCCTTCCCATCTAACAACCAGGGTTGAACAATTGGATCAGCATATAGTAAGAGTAATTCAAACATCGGCTCCTTTTGCTCGCAATAACAACAATTACTCCTTTACTCCTAAAAACGTATGGTTTGATAATGAATGTAAGAGCCTCCGCAACCTATCTTTTGTGTTCCTCAAATTATTTCGTTCGACGAATGCCTTGTTTTTCAAAAACATCTATCTACACGTAAATAAGGAATATAAAATACTCTGTGCAGTAAAAAGAAAGGATTACAATAAAACTCTAGCGAACAATCTAGTTGAATGTAAAAATTCAAGGACATTCTGGAATAATGTTTGAGAGCTGGGTGGACGTAATAGAAATGTGGTGAATACTCTCGGGTCTGAGACACTAGCAGCACATTTTAAAACTCTTTTGTCGGCTGACGTGAATCACCATAATTTCTCTTACGCTCTACCCAACTTTGTTATCGATGAACTGGATGGTCCAATATCTTTGTGTGAAAGGGATTCAACTTTACATAAGATGAAAAATAAGAAAGCACCAGGCATTGATGGAATTCCAATAGAATTTTACAAAAATAGTACTGAGCAATTTAAGAAATATCTTCTAGTTTACTTCAACAGACTTATAATGAATCATATTTCCCGAACAACCTAACTAAAGCTGTTATTTTTGCAATTCATAAGAACGGAGATGCTAACCTTCCAGAAAACTATAGAGGTATTTCTATTCTTAGCTCTCTGAGGAAGATCTTCACTTCAATTCTCTACGAAAGGCTGACCAAATGGATCGAAGATAGAAACCTTCTAAGTATGTTTCAATCCGGTTTTCGCTCGGGTTACTCAACGATGGACCATATTTTCGCATTGACGAGTATTTCCAGAAAATCAATTGAAAAAAGAAAAAAAATTATACGCTTGTTTTGTTGACTTTAAAGCAGCATTTGACAACGTTAATAGACAGGCTTTGTTGTACAAGCTCTCAATGTTGGGAGTCTCCCGGAAATTCTAGATGATGTACTTCCACCTTCTTGTATCTTCGAGTGCATCGGTATGGGATGGATCGGAATTCTCTGATTGTTTTGACACGACAGCAGGCGTTCCACAAGGCTGTATTTTAAGTCCTATCCTCTTTGCCTTATTTATTGACGATATTTGCGACATACTTCCAGGAGGAATACTCTTTGCCGATATTCAAGTGAAAGTCTTGCTCTACGCTGACGACCTAGTATTACTGGCGGACAACCCTTTCAGCCTCCAGTTACAAATCAATAGGTTGAACACATTCTGCGAGAAGTGGGGGTTACTCATTAATACAAGAAAAAGTAAGGAGATGATTTTTGAAGCGCGTCAAAGAAGAAGGCAACCCGAAGAAAATTGGATCCTCAACAATGAGTCTATTGAAGTTGTGCAGGAATTTAAATACCTTGGTTTTTTAGTCACGCATAACCTAAATTTCTCGAAATACGCAAAACAAAAAAGCAATGAGGCCAAATTGGCTTTGAGCTTAATGTGGCCAAAGTTCTTTGCGAATCAAGAAATCGATCTGGTGTCAAAATATCGTGTTTTTAACGCCACTGTCAACACCTGCATGTGCTATGGTGCCCAGATTTTTGGATATATATTCTTTGATGCATTTGAAAAATTGCAGAGATATTTTTTCAAGCGCTTATTCAGACTGACAAATTTTACCCCAAACAATGCCATCTATGTTGAATCGGGTCTTACGCCTCTTTACATTCAAAATCTCAAAGCCAACTCAGATTATTTGATAAGAGTGATGAAAAGAAGTGAAAGAAGTCTTCATAAATCAATCATGTTAAAACTTCTGCAAACTAATGCCTCCCCATTCAAGGAATGGAATGAGTTAGCCCAATCCCATGAAGCTCAACTAGCACTGGTGGAAACAAATGTCGATGAATGGCGGGGTAAGTTTGCAGATGTCACTGCTAGAATAGAAGAGAAGCTTTACACCCAGCATCTTAACAGAGCAACTTCTTCAACACCCAGGAATACATACCGGAACCTTGATCACCAGTTGCCCACGGAAGGAAACTACTTCAGCAATGAATTTTTGGTTGAAGCAATAAGCTATATTTTCAAAGCTCGTGTTGAACTTTTTAACATAAACTTTATGCCTCATCGAGATGACCTGCCAAATATCTGTAGTCTTTGTAACAGAAGAGAGCATGAAGATACAAATCATTTCATTGCAATCTGCCCCATATTGCAGGAAATCCGGCGTTTATATTTCAACGAGAGTTATCTTTCTCCAGGTCGACTTTATGAATTACTTAACGGAGCACTTGGATGGTCTACCTTATTTAAGTACTGCAAACACGCCTTAACTTATCGCAACAGTTTCATAACTTAAAACATATATTTCTACCAATTAATGCAGTTTAAAGTACCCTAATTTGCCCTCTAATTTTGTGTTTCAAATCACTTTAAAATTGTAAACTTTTCAAACTTTTTTGTGTTTCAAATCATTTCAAAATTGGTATTTTAATTTTTGTGTTTCAAATCATATTAAAATTTAATAAGTTTTATTATCATATTAAAATTTAAATTATTTTGTGTTTCAAATCAGTTTAAAATTGAAATTATTTGGTGTTCAAACCATACTAAAATTTTTATGTAGCTAGCGATTATTTAAAAAAAATTATTAACTTTTGTAACTTTTTAATTTAAATTATTCAAAATATAAACTTATTATAAGTAAACTTAGTCATTATATGATCTAAGAAATTAGTACTAGTTACTTTTATTTTATTCTTTCTGCTCTTTTTTTAACACTAAAATAGAATGTCTAATCAGGCAGACGGCGGAAAAGCCATAGCTTTATTCTTAAGAAAAGAAATATTGTAAAACATTTTTTGTATAATAAGGAATTTATCTATATATCTATCTATCTACATCACCGAAAAATATGACCAAATAATTTTTAACAAGCTTAGCCTCTTAAAAGAGGAAATAGGAGAAATAGTTCTAGCAGGACAACTTGCAAAAAGAGGTATTGTTAACTCAAACCTATTAAACAAAATTGAAATTTCAGATATCCTTTACAAAATAGAATCCCTTCCATTTAGAAACGAGCTTCAGGCCATTGAATTCGCTGAGCCAATGATGCTAGTAAACAAATTTGTTTTACTCTACGTTATTTATTTACCTGAAACTGAGAATACGATATTTAACAATATTATCGTTAAATCAAAAATTAAATATAACTAGAGAATATATTTAAGTTTTTGAAATTTATTCATTTCACACCATCTCCAGTTTGGCATAATAGGGACATGTATGGAAACCGAAGAAACTGTTCTTTGTAAAAGATCTCAACTTCAAAAACTCACCAAAGACGATTGCGTAATGAAACCATTAAATGGTGAAAAAGTTAAGTGTGACTTTAATTATGAAAATAGGTTAATAATAGAACTTATCAACGAGAGCACTTTGTTCCTATCCTTACAAATTGTGTCGGCAACGTAACATATGGCAGACATTTTCGTAACCTGAACGGTTCATTTCTTATAAATTTTTTCAACGAATTAATCGAAATTGATAACTTAAAGTATACCAACTGGGAGAGTAAAACTTATCATATACTGCCTCCCTTATGCCAAAATAACCTCACTGAAGGGGAAATAAAACTCGACCTACAATATTTACACAAACTTCACCTAGACAACGTAGAAAAACTTTCTAGTATTTCTTCAAATGGTAATGTATTCCTAGGTTCCAACCTAACTATTTTGCTCATAGGTGTAACAATGAACTTAATTTTGTTCGTTATTTTGAAGCAACAGTCAAAAAACAAGGACACAATTCGCTTTCCCTCATTTGAACCTTTAAAACTAAATATTCCCATAGTTGACCCAAATTCCCACATTAATTCACTGGAAGAAATCACTCTAAAAAGAGTATCTGCGAGACGCAGATACTTAAGAAGTTAGGAGCTACCATCATCAGCATCCAAATAATTCGAGAAATTTTCGCTTTTGATTCATCTGTCCAGTAATCGGTGAGATATTACCATCAACAAACAACAATTTTATAATTATAATTGCCTTCAATCTTGCCTTCTGGATGAGTTCTCTTTTAGTAGTTTTCTGCCAAGCAGTTCAACTATTTAGGTACTACCGCATAAAATCTCTTGGATTTTGTTTTTTGTTTATTATTATTTACATACTGTCATCTGCTATCTCCAACGTCATCATCATCACAACTGCAACTGTCAACATAACTCCGAATTTCGGCTAATGGATTGGGTCCTGCATTAGCTAATATCTAAACCATAATCTCATCCATCGGTTCGCGTATATAATAATACACTCAAAACCAAAAGTATTGAACTTTTTTAAGTTTCAATTTATTAAAACTTATTTTTTATTTTAACATGCAAAATTAAGCTTTACGTCATTACAAAGCAATTTAAAAATATCAATTGCAACGAATTAAACAATGGAAAATAACCCGTGTGACTCCCTAATTTTTTTAATTTTAATTTTTTTTAATTTCGCTTAGTACAAGCACATAGTAACAATAATAGTAACTTAAAACTAAATAACAATTGAGATCTTAAAGCTAAGTTGAAGAAAAAAGATGCGAATAAAAAGGTAAGAGAAAGATTATGATAGGGGAGCAAGCTTGAGAGAGGTTTTTGAGAGGTTTAAATCGAAGATGCTGGAGTTATTTACTTTTCGAATCATTTAAGTGATAGGTTCATTTTGGCCATACTCTGTGCGATGGAAGGGGACACAGAAGAGGGGAGTGGTCCTCAATTGACGATTACGAGTATTCGGTTTAAATTTAACAATAAAACCTTCATTATCAATGATACCAGTCAAAACTGGTGTACAAAAACTATATGGGCATTATCGCGACGTCTACTAAGAGTTTGTAAATTTATCAATTTTAGACGTTTTTCGTAAGGTGGTAGATTATATGGGTCGTTCCAACAAAGGCCACGCAAGGCAAAGCGAATAAATCTATGTTGAACGGCTTCTATCCTCTGATTATGATCATGGTGGTTCGGAGACCAAACTATGCAAGCGTATTCAAGAAGAGGTCTGACAAACGTGACATACAGAGACTTAGTAACATAGGGATTTGAGAACTCTTTTGACCAGCGTTTAACGAAACCTAGAGTAGAGTTAGCTCTATTGATAATATTATCATAGTGAGCCCGAAAATTAAGTTGGTTGTCGCCTATAACACCAAGGTCGCAAATGGAAGTGACGATCTAAACTGGTTCATTGTCAATGAAATATTTGCGTTGAGGTAAAGGAGGGCGTTTTCGGGAGTAGGTAATAGCTTGGCATTTATTCACATTCAATTCCATAAAGTTGTATTGACACCAAATAAAGAAACTGTTTAGGTCAGCTTGAAGTAATTGAGCATCGGCCATGCATTGGCTGTTCTTTTTCTTGGCCATATGGAGAGGTGAGCATGTGCTCGATGAAGATGGCTTACAAATTCCTAATTGCATCATGTGTTGAAACTCGATTTTTGCTGCTTTGTGTCTGGCAGCATCAAGCCGTCTAGGCCTAGAAACTGGAAGTTGACCTTTTGTTTCAATATGATGCACTATTGTGTGCTTAATTGGCGCGAAATAATTTGGTTTATCTACTAAGGATGGAAACTTTTTTAAAACTGAATTGTAATCACTGTTGATTTGAAAGTATTTGGGACCCGGATCGTTTGTTCATATAGTTGATGCATATGTCTGAAGTTTAGTGAGAGGATCTATTAACTTTTTATTTTTCGTGTCTATCAGCAGGTTAAATTTCGCTAAGAAATCGGCACCTAGTATTGGTCTATTTACTAAGGCGAATGTGAACGAATGTACAAAATTTCGCCTTAGACCAATATCGAGGTTTAATAATTTTGAGCCGAATGTTGGAATTGTATTTCCATTAGCTGCTGATAGTAGGTATAAAGAATTTTGAGATGCCGATCCCTTTTTACTATTGTGAGGAAGAACTGATAGATCCGCTCCTGTGTCGACAAGAATGTTGAGATTTGAATTTTTATCTTTTATAAATAAGCGGCGACTTATGGGAGTCTGCATATTTGCCGCTGCAACAGCAGGCTTATTTAGTCTGGGTTATTGATTTGCTTTTGAGACTTTTGTTTTTCAAAATTGCGAACGAATGTTCTTGTTTCTGAAATTTTGTGAATATTTGCTTCTACTACGTGAGCGTGAGTTGAAAGATAAGGCTTCAATCATTGACTCAATTTTATTAAGTTTTTGCTTGAGTTCATTGCTAAGGCCTGAAGAGTTGTTATTTTGCTGAACAGAGGAAATACTAGAGATAAATGCACCTTGAGATGTTGGTGGGTTTGAAAGGATATCAATAGCTGAATCACAAGTTTATGATGGCAGAGAAGCTACCGTGAGAAAAAAATTTTGCTCCGTCCCTGCAAGTTATTTATTCCAAAAAAAAACCTTGCGAGAAAAAAAAAATTGCTCCGTCCTTGCAAGTTGTTTATTTCAAAAAAAAAACTTGCGAGAAAAAAATTTTGTTTGCTCCGTCCCGATGTAGTGTGGTAAAATTTTGTTCATCCGAAACAATTTTGAGCAAAAAAATGATTGCAGCTGCACGGCGATGACAAGAATAAATTTTTTGTTTCTGATTTTGGCAAAATTCAGTTTCACTGATTTCACTTAAATGATGTTGGGCAAAATGAACTGCGATGACGGTGAACAGTTGTGGTGGAGCGAAAGTATGTGATGGTGGCTGGACGAAAGTAGGTGACGGTTTATGAGCGACGATGGTGTATGGGAGACGATGGTTGAGTGGCAATTCTGGTGGTGGTGGCGATGAGACTGTTGGCGACACGTGTGGATGTGGATGGCAAATGACGATGGGAGCGCTTCGTAGCAACGTTGGCGACACGGCAGCGATGACGAAATCGATCGGTGGCGCTTTTTTAATGTTGATTGCGGCGATGCTGAAGACGTTGGCGACACGATGGTGGAAGGATGATTTAAGTGGCGCTTTATTGATGAGACGCAAATAATTAACGTGGCGATTCGTAACGTTGACGACACGGCGGCGATGACGAATGTCTATCAGTGTCGCTTTTTCTGCGGTTGGACACACTGTTGTGGCGAACGATTTGATGTGTAGCGATGGCGATTCTTCGAACGTTGGCAACACAATGGTGAATGGCTGATATGATCAGATGATGGCGATGGAATGGTGTCCGTGGTGGTGTTGGATGTGATGGTGCTCCCAATGGAGTTAGCGACGAGGTGGTAGTGATGTCGAGAAAAAAAAAATTGTTCGAAAAAATTGGTGTTGGCACTGATGTAAATGGTGCAGCAAGAATTTTTGTTGGTGTAGGCGATTGGTTGCAGCAGCGATGACGAGGCGATGTAATTGATGGCAAAGTGCTGTAGGCACGTGTGTGCAATTGTTGCACAACTGTACTTTTTTACGGTTCCAACGAAGAACGGGTTTTTCACCGTTGCACTGGTGGCATGCTGATGAATCGCCGTTATGTTGAATGGTGTGAATAATTTTACCGTTGCTTGAAATGACAAAATTAAATTGTCCTTTGTCGGGGTCACCAATATAGCCAGTTGGAAGGCTATTTGTTGTACTCTGAACAATAAAGAAAACTTAAAATCTTTTACTTTAAATAACTTTGAGTTATTCTAATTTAGTCTAAGGAAATAGTTTAATTAACAAATGTAAAAATGTAAAAAACAATGAAATCTTTAAAGCGAATGAATATGGAAAGCAAAAAAGCGAGAAAAAAAACCTTGTGTCATTCACAATAGGCGTTCAGAATTCAGATACTGAAAAAGGAAATGTTCAGATAAAGTGGGCAGTGGTCGCGTTCACACAAACAACCCTTTTATATGATGCAACTTTTCGGGATTGATTTATTTTGTTTATTTGTGGCGTTTTTCTTTTTTAACTCTGAGCAGATCACGAAACTGTCAAACAAAAATTCTATGTTTTTTTTTAGCTCAGACATATCAGAGCTCAAAAGTGCGTTTCTTTTTTCCACCTAAGCTAGCTCAGAGCTTAATCGATTAGCTCAGAATAAAATGACCTAGCAAATCGAGCGAAACGCTGAGCGAAGCCAACTTCACTTTTTTTCAGTGATTTGACAGACGAAAGAAATACAAAAAATTAAAAATGGATTCCCAGGACAGTCGCCCGTCTCAATCAGGTAAACAAAAATGTATTTTAGTAACACACCTATGAAATGACAGTTCAGTGCTCAAATGTGTTTCATAAATAAGTCTGAGGGCTCTGATCATAATCTGCTCAGAGCTCTGCTCTGATCGCTCAGCCTCATAACTCCGAATTTCGGCTAATGGATTGGGTCCTGCATTAGCTAATATCTAAACCATGTTGAAGAAAAAAGATGCGAATAAAAAGGTAAGAGAAAGATTATGATAGGGGAGCAAGCTTGGGAGAGGTTTTTGAGAGGTTTAAATCGAAGATGCTGGAGTTACTTACTTTTCGAATCATTCAAGTGATGGGTTCATTTTGGCCATACTCTGTGCGATGGAAGGGGACACAGAAGAGGGGAGTGGTCCTCAATTGACGATTACGAGTATTCGGTTTAAATTTAACAATAAGACCTTCATTATCAATGATACCAGTCAAAAGCTGGTGTACAAAAGCTATATGGGCATTATCGCGACGTCTACTAAGAGTTTGTAAATTTATCAATTTTAGACGTTTTTCGTAAGGTGGTAGATTATATGGGTCGTCCCAACAAAGGCCACGCAAGGCAAAGCGAATAAATCTACGTTGAACGGCTTCTATCCTCTGATTATGAACATGGTGGTACGGAGACCAAACTATGCAAGCGTATTCAAGAAGAGGTCTGACAAACGTGACATACAGAGACTTAGTAACATAGGGATTTGAGAACTCTTTTGACCAGCGTTTAACGAAACCTAGAGTAGAGTTAGCTCTATTGATAATATTATCATAGTGAGCCCGAAAATTAAGTTGGTTGGTGATCTAAACTGGTTCATTGTCAATGAAATATTGACGTTGAGGTAAAGGAGGGCGTTTTCGGAAGTAGGTAATAGCTTGGCATTTATTCACATTCAATTCCATAAAGTTGTATTGACACCAAATAAAGAAACTGTTTAGGTCAGCTTGAAGTAATTGAGCATCGGCCATGCATTGGCTGTTCTTTTTCTTGGCCATATGGAGAGGTGAGCATGTGCTCGAAGAAGATGGCTTACAAATTCCTAATTGCATCATGTGTTGAAACTCGATTTTTGCTGCTTTGTGTTAGACCTGTGTCAATCGTGATTGATTCGTTCTTTTTGACCCGTTCATCAAAAATATTGAGTGATTGCAATCGCAGTAAACCGAATCAATCTATCTCAATGTCAATCGTTTCATGTAGCTATCTAGTCTATGTCTTTCAAAGGAAAGAAATATGTTTCGTTCATCCAACTTATTCTCATTCAAATAAAATGAGAAGAGAATTAAACATAGCTTTGAAACATGAAACCAATCAATCACTTAATTTCAATACTAATCGTTCTAAAGAACGAAACTGACTGAAAATGAAGTATTTCACACAGTTCCATATGGTTCCACTTTCTTTATTTTTCCTACGGTTCGCTTACACTACAATTTATTCTATAATAAGATTTGTATGGATTAATCACGCATGGACAAAAATGTTTGTAAGTCTTTGTTAGTAAGGTACGCTCAGACTATAAACATATGAAAGATTAGAAATTAAATTGAAAATACAGAATTTATTTGAAAAAGCTATGTATTTTTATTTTTTAGTACTCATGCTCTTATTTCTGTTATCAAAATAATAAATCAGTTAACTTTATAAGCGATGGTTGGTAAGCTACTGTACTTAATTATTTTGCCAAAATATTGAAATATATGAATATATGAAATGTATATGATACATTTATACAGAATAGGCGTGTTTTATTGCAAAAGCCATCCATATTACAGTAGGATTTTACACGCTTATCTAATACAATATCACTACTAGCTCTACAGCCGATAAGAAGCTAAAGTAGAATCCTACCCTCGATAGATTTCTGGCGCTTATTCGAGTCTCTATTCTACTTTAACTTCTTATCGGCTGGAGATCTACTAGCGATGTTGTATTTGTAATGCATGTAAAATCCTACTGATGGCTTTTGCAATAAAACACGGCTAATGTTGAACATTTCCTAACATCCAGACTCCACAGGCCATGAACGATGGCCGGACTATGGAACATGTCTAAAAAGAAAATCCCATTGAGTCACTAAAATCTATGTCCAAGCAGTGACATATCCATACAAATCAGATTGTGGATTGGATTGTAGATTAGATTATGGACATCGTTCATTGCCTGTGGAGTCCGGGTGTAACAAATTAATAAGGGTATTCATGCAACGATATAATTTTCCGCTTTCCAGAAAAACTTACCGCAAGATGTTTACATGAACTTCCCCTCATAAATACTTGCGTAAACGTGGGAAATACACGCCACAAATGACTTACCCCAGTGTATTAGGTTTTTTTTCTACGCTTCCCGCATCAAATTCATGAGATAAAATTGTCTGTTTTGCAGAATATTTGCCCATAAATATATGTGCATTTCTACCGATATAAAATTATATGGTTTACCAGGTTTATCTGGGTCTTACGCGTTTGCATAAATAGCCCTAATAAGTTTTATAACTAACCTTACGTATGAACATAATAGTTTTACCTATAAAGGTTAGACCACACTCGACGGAACTGCACTGAAGTGCAACTATACTTCAGACGAATTCGTACAAGCTTGTAATTGTATGAAGTTCAGTATTGCCGCTCAGTGCGATATAGCTCATACAATTTCATTCAAATATTGTTTTGCCGTGTTGTGAAATGTAGTTCCGCTGAAGTTAAGAGTAGTCTTGACTTAACAATTTCTTTTTTAATTTGCTTACAAAAATTTTACAGAAAAATCTTCACAAATATAAAAAAAAAAAAAAAAACAAGTATGACAGTTTAATGAAAATCATTACAGATAAATTCAATTAAAATATAATTGCAAAAATTCGGATTAAAGGTAAGACCGCACACAACTGAAGCGGAACTACACTTCACGACGCGACAAAAAATTATTTCTATGAAATTGTATGAGCTATATCGCGCTAAGTGGCAGCTGAACTTCCATATTTTATACAAATTATTGTGAATCGCAGTTCCACCTAGTGCGGTCTAACATTAAGCTGTTGGAGTCCGTTGACTTTTTCAGAAAATTTGTATTATTGTGTTATAGCAGACTATGAATGTAATTACACATTTTCAAAACGCCAAGTGAGGATATATCATCACTAAAAATTCCTTATACAAATACATATTTCGAAATAAGATAATTTCAGCTAAAAAAAAACATGAAATTTGGTGAAGATTTTACCAACGCATCCAATCGGATTCCATTTGAAAAGCTTTGCAAATCTGTAGTATGAAAATAGAAAGAGAAAAACAACAAAAAAATTATTTACCTTCTAATCGTTAAAAATGAAATGAGCTATCAAACAAAATTTGATACGAAAACACTTTTTTTTTTGTATTTGCTAAATGATCTCTCTTTGGCCCCAAGGAAAACGCAGTGAAAACAACCAATCGGAACGAACCTTTATTAGCTGAACCTGTGAACGTGCTTTTTGTTTCGATTCCTCAATGTTTCACTGTCAACAAGTGTCACTGTCAGATTTGTTTTTGAATTTTTAATTCAGATTTCAATTTCAGACTTCACTGTTCACTTCAGAGTAAGGAAAAAGAAAAGTCCAAACCAGATATTATTTAAAGTTTTAAGTCCCCTCCCCGGAATTATTGATGCTTGTTTGTGGAGATATGGCGAAGTTGCTGGAAAGCTCTCCTGAATCCGGTACAGGTGTTCTGAAAGAGATGCACAGCCAGAGTCAGAGTGTGTTGATAAGTGTGTTGATATCGATTTGGGTCAAGGGATGCATTTTTATTGGATTTGCATAAATTTATTTGTGTCAAAACAAATTGGAAAAGCCAACAGCATTGTTTACAATACACAAATGTAGGTATAATGATATTTTTGTTTTCTTTATTTACAAACCATCATAAACTGCAATAGATTTTTTTTTTGTAAAAATGTATAATGCAGATGAAGTGTTACTCCGATTCAAAATTTTACATTTGTTTGGTCCTCGATTTCAACAGTTGTATTCAAGTTTAAAGACGTAGGTACATATATCAAGATAGCATCACATTTTTAACTAATATCTATCCTATATTATCCTTTAATAAAAACCACTCTCACGCTTGGTGCTTTTGGTTTTTATCATTGGCATGAAAGTTTGCAAACAAAAACTTATGTTTCCCTGTTTCTGGATGGTCGATAAAGAGTCGATAAGATATTTTTTAAACATCACAAAACAAAGTAATACCACGTTATGTAGTATCCGCACTTTTCCTTTGTTGTTGTTTATAGTGTAAAGTTTTGCTGCGTATACACTTAACAATAAAAAAGGCCTAATATAGACTCCTTATCGATAATCCAGGAACAAGGAAACATAAGTTTTTGTTTGCAAACTTTCATGCCAATGATAAAAACCAAAAACACCAAGAGTGAGAGTGGTTTTTATTAAAGGATAATATAGGATAGATATTAGTTAAAAATGTGATGCTATCTTGATATATGTACCTACGTCTTTAAACTTCAATACAACTGTTGAAATCGAGGACCAAACAAATGTAAAATTTTGAATCGGAGTAACACTTCATTTGCATTATACATTTTTACAAAATAAATCTATTGCAAGTTTTGATGGTTTGTAAATAAAGAAAACTAAAATATCATTATACCTACATTTGTGCATTGTAAACCATGCTGTTGGCTGTTCCAATTTGTTTTGACACAATAAATTTATGCAAAGTTGTCACATAGAACTTTGTTTTCTTTTGAAGTGATCTACTCGTGGCACACAGAATTCAAACAAAACAATGTAAATAAAAATAAAAAATAAAATGTTCTTTTCTAAAACCTATTTGTTTTTATTGTACTGCTTAAAATTTGGAATCAACTCGGGAAAAAAGTAAAATAAATAAAAAAGTTGATTGAATGAGGAATAAGATGGAAAGGTACGAGATAGAATAGTTCACCCATGTCTTCGTTGACAGAAGACAGGGACAAAAGGATTAAAAAAGATAATTGAACGAGATAGATTCAATTTGGAAAACGAAACGTTCAAAAGAGAAAGAGAACGGAACGGTCGTAGAAGAAATGATTTTTTTTTGATTGAAAGAACGATTGATTTAAATGAACGAATCTTCAGACAAACCAATACTTGATTGATTCGATCTTTCAAAATGATCGATTGACACAGCTGTACTTTGTGTCTGGCAGCATCAAGCCGTCTAGGCCTTGAAACTGGAAGTTGACCTTTTGTTTCAATATGATGCACTATTGTGTGCTTAATTGGCGCGAAATAATTTGGTTTATCTACTAAGGATGGAAACTTTTTTAAAACTGAATTGTAATCACTGTTGATTTGAAAGTGTTTGGGACCCGGATCGTTTGTTCATATAGTTGATGCACATGTCTGAAGTTTAGTGAGAGGATCTATTAACTTTTTATTTTTCGTGTCTATCAGCAGGTTAAATTTCGCTAAGAAATCGGCACCTAGTATTGGTCTATTTACTAAGGCTAATGTGAACGAATGTACAAAATTTCGCCTTAGACCAATATCGAGGTTTAATAATTTTGAGCCGAATGTTGGAATTGTGTTTCCATTAGCTGCTGATAGTAGGTATAAAGAATTTTGAGATGCCGATCCCTTTTTACTATTGTGAGGAAGAACTGATAGATCCGGCCCTGTTTTGACAAGAATGGTGAGTCTTGTTTAGTCTGGGTTATTGGTTTGCTTTTGAGACTTTTGTTGTTCAAAGTTGCAAGGTTGTTCGCATTTTTGCGATAACGCTTATGGTACCAGCAAATATCTGAATTTGAATTTGAGTGAGCACGACTGTGCGAACGATTGTTCTTGTTTCTAAAATTTTGTGAAGATTTGCTTCTACTACGTGAGCGTGAGTTGAAAGATAAGGCTTCAATCATTGACTCAATTTTATTAAGTTTTTGCTTGAGTTCATTGCTAACGCCTGAAGAGTTGTTATTTTGCTGAACAGAGGAAATACTAGAGATAAATGCACCTTGAGATGTTGGTGGGTTTGAAAGAATATCAATACCTGAATCACAAGTTTTTGATGGCAGAGAAGCTACCGTGAGAAAAAAATTTTACTCCGTCCTGCAAGTTACTTATTCCAAAAAAAAAACCTTGCGAGAAAAAAAAAATTTGCTTCGTTCTTGCAAGTTGTTTATTTAAAAAAAAAACTTGCGAGAAAAAAATTTTGTTTGCTCCGTCCCGATGTAGTGTGGTAAAATTTTGTTCTTCCGAAACAATTTTGAGCAAAAAAATGATTGCAGCTGCACGGCGATGACAAGAACAAATTTTTTGTTTCCGATTTTGGCAAAATTCTGTTTCACTGATTTCACTTAAATGATGTTGGGCAAAATGAACTGCGATGACGGTGAACGGTTGTGGTGGAGCGAAAGTATGTGATGGTGGCTGGACGAAAGTAGGTGACGGCTTATGAGCGACGATGGTGTACGGGAGACAATGGTTGAGTGGCAATTCTGGTGGTGGTGGCGATGAGACTGTGGCGACACGTGTGGATGTGGATGGCAAATGACGATGGTGGCGCTTCGTAGCAACGTTGGCGACACGGCAGCGATGACGAAATCGATCGGTGGCGCTTTTTTACTGTTGATTGTGGCGATGCTGAAGACGTTGGCGACACGATGGTGGAAGGATGATTTAAGTGGCGCTTTATTGATGAGACTGTTGGCGACACAAATAATTAACGTGGCGCTTCGTAACGTTGACGACACGGTGGCGATGACGAATGTCTATCAGTGTCGCTTTTTCTGCGGTTGGACACACTGTCGTGGCGAACGATTTGATGTGTAGCGATGGCGATTCTTCGAACGTTGGCAACACAGTGGTGAAGGGCTGATATTAGTGGCGCTTTTGTACGTTGATCAGATGATGGCGATGGAATGGTGTCCGTGGTGGTTGGATGTGATGGTGCTCCCAATGGAGTTAGCGACGAGGTGGTAGTGATGTCGAGAAAAAAAAAAATTGTTCGAAAAAATTGGTGTTGGCACTGATGTAAATGGTGCAGCAAGAATTTTTGTTGGTGTAGGCGATTGGTTGCAGCAGCGATGACGAGGCGATGAAATTGATGGCAAATTGCTGTAGGCACGTGTGTGCAATTGTTGCACAACTGTACTTTTTTACGGTTCCAACGAAGAACGGGTTTTTCACCGTTGCACTGGTGGCATGCTGATGAATCGCCGTTATGTTGAATGGTGTGAATAATTTTACCGTTGCTTGAAACGACAAAATTAAATTGTCCTTTGTCGGGGTCACCAATATAGCCAGTTGGAAGGCTATTTGTTGTACTCTGAACAATAAAGAAAACTAAAAATCTTTTACTTTAAATAACTTTGAGTTATTCTAATTTATTCTAAGGAAATAATTTAATTAACAAATGTAAATTTTAGGATGGGAGCTTTGTCTTGGCACCAGCACACAATGAAATCTTTAAAGCGAATAAATATGGAAAGCAAGACAGCGAGAAAGAAAACCTTGTGTCATTCACAATAGGGAGCGTTCAGAATTCAGATACTGAAAAAGGAAATGTTCAGATAAAGTGGGCAGTGGTCGCGTTCACACAAACAACCCTTTTATATGATGCAACTTTTCGCGATTGATTTATTTTGTTTATTTGTGGCGTTTTTCTTTTTTAACTCTGAGCAGATCACGAAACTGTCAAACAAAAATTCTGTTTTTTTTTTAGCTCAGACATATCAGAGCTCAAAAAGTGCGTTTGTTTTTTCCACCTAAGCTAGCTCAGAGCTTAATCGATTAGCTCAGAATAAAATGACCGAGCAAATCGAGCGAAACGCTGAGCGAAGCCAACTTCACTTTTTTTCAGTGATTTGACAGACGAAAGAAATACAAAAAATTAAAAATGGATTCCCAGGACAGTCGCCCGTCTAAATCAGGCAAACAAAAATGTATTTTAGTAACACACCTATGAAATGACAGTTCAGTGCTCAAATGTGTTTCATAAATAAGTCTGAGGGCTCTGATTATAATCTGCTCAGAGCTCTGCTCTGATCGCTCAGCCTCTGATCAGAGGTTTATTTAGAGCCAAAAAAGAAAAACGCCATTGGTGGATAATTTATATCCACTACACTTGTTTCTCACAATGTTTTTTTCTGTTTTCGAGTTGCATGTAATGTACCAGGTACCTACATATTTATGTTTGTATGGATTGGTACGTAGCGCATCCCAATGTTTATTTATTTTCATTGACATTTCTCGTATTGCTATTTCAGTTGCACTTGTTGAAACTTTTTCGTTCAGTTTTGAAAGCAGATGTTTCAATGCAGGGATGGTTAATGAACTATATTTTAGCTAAAAAATCTGTGAAGATGTTTGGTGCAACCCAAATTAATTTATCATGTCGATAAATTTAAATAGCCTTTTAGCAAAAACTGGTTTTAGAACATTTTGGTGCAACTGGCCGTTAACTATTAAAGAAATTGTTAACATTGCAACAGATAGATATAATAATTCAGTTCATTGGGTAGCCAAGAGAAAGTCTGCCGATATTTTTTTTTTTTTTTTTGAATTGGCTGGCAGGCAACCCTGATGCAACGGGTTGGGACAGTATTGTCACCGAAAATAACTAAAGTAACAGACACCTTACACACTAAAGTAACAGACACCTTCATTGATAACTATAACAAAATAATTGAAGGAATTAGTACTTAGACCGCTTTCACACAAGGAAACTGAGTTGCTAGAAACTAGCTACTTTGTTGGCAAGAAGGGTATGCGGGAGATTTTTTGTCTTCCTTTTACGCCCTTCTCGCCGATAAACTAAAAATTGCCGGCAACTCCGTTTCGTTGTGTGAAAGGGGTCTTACATCACCGAAAAATATGAGCAAATTATTTTTGACAAGCTTAGCCTCTTAAAAGAGGAAATAGGAGAAAAAGTTCTAGCAGGACAACTTGCAAAAAGAGGTATTGTTAACTCAAACCTTTTAAACAAAATTGATTTCAGATATCCTTTACAAAATAGAATCCCTTCCATTTAGAAACGAGCTTCAGGCCATTGAATTCGCTGAGCCAATGATGCTTGTAAACAAATTTGTTTTACTCTACGTTATTTATTTACATGAAACTGAGAATACGACATTTAACAATATTATCGTAAAATCAAAAATTAAATATAACTAGCGAATACATTTAAGTTTGTCAAATTTATTCATTTCACACCATCTCCAGTTTGGCATAATAGGGACATGTATGGAAACCGAAGAAACTGTTCTTTGTAAAAGATCTCAACTTCAAAAACTCACCAAAGACGATTGCGTAATGAAACCATTAAATGATGAAAAAGTTAAGTGTGACTTTAATTATGAAAATAGGCCAATAATAGAACTTATCAACGAGAGCACTTTATTCCTATCCTTAACAAATTATGTCGGCAACGTAACATATGGCAGACATTTTCGTAACCTGAACGGTTCATTTCTTATAAATTTTTTCAACGAATTAATCGAAATTAATAACTTAAAGTATACCAACTGGGAGAGTAAAACTTATCATATACTGCCTCCCTTATGCCAAAATAACCTCACTGAAGGGGAAATAAAACTCGACCTACAATATTAACACAAACTTCACCTAGACAACGTAGAAAAACTTTCTAGTATTTCTTCAAATGGTAATGTATTCCTAGGTTCCAACCTAACTATTTTGCTCATAGGTGTAAAAATCAACTTAATTTTGTTCGTTTTTTTGAAGCAACAGTCAAAAAACAAGGACAAAATTCACTTTCCCTCATTTGAACCTTTAAAACTAAATATTCCCATAGTTGACCCAAATTCCCACATTAATTCACTGGAAGAAATCACTCTCAAAATCTAATCTGCGAGACGCAGATACTTAAGAAGTTAGGAGCTACCATCATCAGCATCCAAATAATTCGAGAAATTTTCGCTTTTGATTCATCTGTCCAGTAATCAGTGAGATATTACCATCAACAAACAACAATTTTATAATTATAATTGCCTTCAATCTTGCCTTCTGGATGAGTTCTCTTTTAGTAGTGTTCTACCAAGCAGTTCAACTATTTAGGTACTACCGCATAAAATCTCTTGGATTTTGTTTTTTGTTTATTATTATTTACATACTGTCATCTGCTATCTCCAACGTCATCATCAAGCATCATCACAACTGCAACTGTCAACATAACTCCGAATTTCGGCTAATGGATTGGGTCCTGCATTAGCTAATATCTAAACCATGTTGAAGAAAAAAGATGCGAATAAAAAGGTAAGAGAAAGATTATGATGGGGAGCACGCTTGAGAGAGGTTTTTGAGAGGTTTAAATCGAAGATGCTGGAGATATTAACTTTTCGAAACATTCAAGTGATAGGTTCATTTTGGCCATACTCTGTGCGATGGAAGGGGACACAGAAGAGGGGAGTGGTCCTCAATTGACGATTACGAGTATTCGGTTTAAATTTAACAATAAGACCTTCATTATCAATGATACCAGTCAAAAGCTGGTGTACAAAAACTATATGGGCATTATCGCGACGTCTACTAAGAGTTTGTAAATTTATCAATTTTAGACGTTTTTCGTAAGGTGGTAGATTATATGGGTCGTTCCAACAAAGGCCACGCAAGGCAAAGCGAATAAATCTATGTTGAACGGCTTCTATCCTCTGATTATGATCATGGTGGTTCGGAGACCAAACTATGCAAGCGTATTCAAGAAGAGGTCTGACAAACGTGACCTACAGAGACTTAGTAACATAGGGATTTGAGAACTCTTTTGACCAGCGTTTAACGAAACCTAGAGTAGAGTTAGCTCTATTGATAATATTATCATAGTGAGCCCGAAAATTAAGTTGGTTGTCGCATATAACACCAAGGTCACAAAAGGAAGTGACGATCTAAACTGGTTCATTGTCAATGAAATATTGACGTTGAGGTAAAGGAGGGCGTTTTCGGAAGTAGGTAATAGCTTGGCATTTATTCACATTCAATTCCAGAAAGTTGTATTGACACCAAATAAAGAAACTGTTTAGGTCAGCTTGAAGTAATTGAGCATCGGCCATATATTGGCTGTTCTTTTTCTTGGCCATATGGAGAGGTGAGCATGTGCTCGAAGAAGATGGCTTACAAATTCCTAATTGCATCATGTGTTAAAACTCGATTTTTGCTGCTTTGTGTCTGGCAGCATCAAGCCGTCTAGGCCTAGAAACTGGAAGTTGACCTTTTGTTTCAATATGATGCACTATTGTGTGCTTAATTGGCGCGAAATAATTTGGTTTATCTACTAAGGATGGAAACTTTTTTAAAACTGAATTGTAATCACTGTTGATTTGAAAGTATTTGGGACCCGGATCGTTTGTTCATATAGTTGATGCACATGTCTGAAGTTAAGTGAGAGGATCTATTAACTTTTTATTTTTCGTGTCTATCAGCAGGTTAAATTTCGCTAAGAAATCGGCACCTAGTATTGGTCTATTTACTAAGGCGAATGTGAACGAATGTACAAAATTTCGCCTTAGACCAATATCGAGGTTTAATAATTTTGAGCCGAATGTTGGATTTGTGTTTCCATTAGCTGCTGATAGTAGGTATAAAGAATTTTGAGATGCCGATCCCTTTTTTCTATTGTGAGGAAGAACTGATAGATCCGCCCCTGTGTCGACAAGAATGTTGAGATTTGAATTTTTATCTTTTATAAATAAGCGGCGACTTATGGGAGTCTGCATATTTGCCGCTGCAACAGCAGGCTTATTTAGTCTGGGTTATTGGTTTGCTTTTGAGACTTTTGTTTTTCAAAATTGCAAGGTTGTTCGCATTTTTTCGCATTTTTGCGATAACGCTTATGGTACCAGCAAATATCTGAATTTGAATTTGAGTGATCACGACTGTGCGAACGATTGTTCTTGTTTCTTAAATTTTGTGAAGATTTGCTTCTACTACGTGAGCGTGAGTTGAAAAATAAGGCTTCAATCATTGACCTCAATTTTATTAAGTTTTTGCTTGAGTTCATTGCTGACGCCTGAAGAAATGTTATTTTGCTGAACAGAGGAAATACTAGAGATAAATGCACCTTGAGATGTTGGTGGGTTTGAAAGAATATCAATAGCTGAATCACAAGTTTATGATGGCAGAGAAGCTACCGTGAGAAAAAAATTTTGCTCCGTCCTGCAAGTTATTTATTCCAAAAAAAAAACCTTGCGAGAAAAAAAAATTTGCTCCGTTCTTGCAAGTTGTTTATTTCAAAAAAGAACTTGCGAGAAAAAAATTTTGTTTGCTCCGTCCCGATGTAGTGTGGTAAAATTTTGTTCATCCGAAACAATTTTGAGCAAAAAAATGATTGCAGCTGCACGGCGATGACAAGAACAAATTTTTTGTTTCCGAGCGAAAGTATGTGATGGTGGCTGGACGAAAGTAGGTGACGATTTATGAGCGACGATGGTGTATGGGAGACGATGGTTGAGTGGCAATTCTGGTGGTGGTGGCGATGAGACTGTTGGCGACACGTGTGGATGTGGATGGCAAATGACGATGGTGGCGCTTCGTAGCAACGTTGGCGACACGGCAGCGATGACGAAATCGATCGGTGGTGCTTTTTTACTGTTGATTGTGGCGATGCTGAAGACGTTGGCGACACGATGGTGGAAGGATGATTTAAGTGGCGCTTTATTGATGAGACTGTTGGCGACACAAATAATTAACGTGGCGCTTCGTAACGTTGACGACACGGCGGCGATGACGAATGTCTATCAGTGTCGCTTTTTCTGCGGTTGGACACACTGTCGTGGCGAACGATTTGATGTGTAGCCATGGCGATTCTTCGAACGTTGGCAACACAGTGGTGAAGGGCTGATATTAGTGGCGCTTTTGTACGTTGATCAGATGATGGCGATGGAATGGTGTCCGTGGTGGTGTTGGATGTGATGGTGCTCCCAATGGAGTTAGCGACGAGGTGGTAGTGATATCGAGAAAAAAAAAAATTGTTCGAAAAAATTGGTGTTGACACTGATGTAAATGGTGCAGCAAGAATTTTTGTTGGTGTAGGCAATTGGTTGCAGCAGCGATGACGAGGCGATGGAATTGATGGCAAAGTGCTGTAGGCACGTGTGTGCAATTGTTGCACAACTGTACTTTTTTACGGTTCCAACGAAGAACGGGTTTTTCACCGTTGCACTGGTGGCATGCTGATGAATCGCCGTTATGTTGAATGGTGTGAATAATTTCACCTTTGCTTGAAACGACAAAATTAAATTGTCCTTTGTCGGGGTCACCAATATAGCCAGTTGGAAGGCTATTTGTTGTACTCTGAACAATAAAGAAAACTAAAAATCTTTTACTTTAAATAACTTTGAGTTATTCTAATTTATTCTAAGGAAATAAATTAATTAACAAATGTAAATTGTAGGATGGGAGCTTTGTCTTGGCACCAGCACACAATGAAATCTTTAAAGCGAATGAATATGGAAAGCAAGAAAGCGAGAAAGAAAACCTTGTGTCATTCACAATAGGGAGCGTTCAGAATTCAGATACTGAAAAAGGAAATGTTCAGATAAAGTGGGCAGTGGTCGCGTTCACACAAACAACCCTTTTATATGATGTACTTTTCGCGATTGATTTATTTTGTTTATTTGTGGTGTTTTTCTTTTTTTACTCTGAGCAGATCACGAAACTGTCAAACAAAAATTCTATGTTTTTTTTTTAGCTCAGACATATCAGAGCTCAAAAAGTGCGTTTCTTTTTTCCACCTTAGCTAGCTCAGAGCTTAATCGATTAGCTCAGAATAAAATGACCGAGCAAATCGAGCGAAATGCTGAGCGAAGCCAACTTCACTTTTTTTCAGTGATTTGACAGACGAAAGAAATACAAAAAATTAAAAATGGATTCCCAGGACAGTCGCCCGTCTAAATCAGGTAAACAAAAATGTATTTAAGTAACACACCTATGAAATGACAGTTCAGTGCTCAAATGTGTTTCATAAATAAGTCTGAGGGCTCTGATCATAATCTGCTCAGAGCTCTGCTCTGATCGCTCAGCCTCATAACTCCGAATTTCGGCTAATGGATTGGGTCCTGCATTAGCTAATATTTAAACCACGTTGAAGAAAAAAGATGCGAATAAAAAGGAAAGAGAAAGAATATGATAGGGGAGCAAGCTTGAGAGAGGTTTTTGAGAGGTTTAAATCGAAGATGCTGGAGTTATTTACTTTTCGAATCATTCAAGTGATAAGTTCATTTTGGTCATACTCTGTGCGATGGAAGGGGACACAGAAGAGGGGAGTGGTCCTCAATTGACGATTACGAGTATTCGGTTTAAATTTAACAATAAGACCTTCATTATCAATGATACCAGTCAAAAGCTGGTGTACAAAAGCTATATGGGAATTATCGCGACGTCTACTAAGAGTTTGTAAATTTATCAATTTTAGACGTTTTTCGTAAGGTGGTAGATTATATGGGTCGTCCCAACAAAGGCCACGCAAGGCAAAGCGAATAAATCTACGTTGAACGGCTTCTATCCTCTGATTATGAACATGGTGGTACGGAGACCAAACTATGCAAGCGTATTCAAGAAGAGGTCTGACAAACGTGACTTAGTAACATAGGGATTTGAGAACTCTTTTGACCAGCGTTTAACGAAACCTAGAGTTGAGTTAGCTCTATTGATAATATTATCATAGTGAGCCCGAAAATTAATTTGGTTGTCGCATATAACACCAAGGTCGCAAATGGAAGTGACGATCTAAACTGGTTCATTGTCAATGAAATATTGACGTTGAGGTAAAGGAGGGCGTTTTCGGAAGTAGGTAATAGCTTGGCATTTATTCACATTCAATTCCAGAAAGTTGTATTGACACCAAATAAAGAAACTGTTTAGGTCAGCTTGAAGTAATTGAGCATCGGCCATGCATTGGCTGTTCTTTTTCTTGGTCATATGGAGAGGTGAGCATGTGCTCGAAGAAGATGGCTTACAAATTTATAATTGCATCATGTGTTGAAACTCGATTTTTGCTGTTTTGTGTCTGGCAGCATCAAGCCGTCTAGGCCTTGAAACTGGAAGTTGACCTTTTGTTTCAATATGATGCACTATTGTGTGCTTAATTGGCGCGAAATAATTTGGTTCATCTACTAAGGATGGAAACTTTTTTAAAACTGAATTGTAATCACTGTGGATTTGAAAGTGTTTGGACCCGGATCGTTTGTTCATATAGTTGATGCACATGTCTGAAGTTTAGTGAGAGGGTCTATTAACTTTTTATTTTTCGTGTCTATCAGCAGGTTAAATTTCGCTAAGGAATCGGCACCTAGTATTGGTCTATTTACTAAGGCTAATGTGAACGAATGTACAAAATTTCGCCTTAGACCAATATCGAGGTTTAATAATTTTGAGCCGAATGTTGGAATTGTGTTTCCATTAGCTGCTGATAGTAGGTATAAAGAATTTTGAGATGCCGATCCCTTTTTACTATTGTGAGGAAGAACTGATAGATCCGCCGCTGTGTCGACAAGAACGGTGAGTCTTATTTAGTCTGGGTTATTGGTTTGCTTTTGAGACTTTTGTTGTTCAAAATTGCAAGGTTGTTCGCATTTTTCGCATTTTTGCGATAACGCTTATGGTACCAGCAAATATCTGAATTTGAATTTGAGTGAGCACGACTGTGCGAACGATTGTTCTTGTTTCTAAAATTTTGTGAAGATTTGCTTCTACTACGTGAGCGTGAGTTGAAAAATAAGGCTTCAATCATTGACTCCATTTTATTAAGTTTTTGCTTGAGTTCATTGCTAACGCCTGAAGAGTTGTTATTTTGCTGAACAGAGGAAATACTAGAGATAAATGCACCTTGAGATGTTGGTGGGTTTGAAAGAATATCAATAGCTGAATCACAAGTTTATGATGGCAGAGAAGCTACCGTGACAAAAAAATTTTGCTCCGTTCTGCAAGTTATTTATTCCAAAAAAAAACTTGCGAGAAAAAAAAAGTTTGCTCCGTTCTTGCAAGTTGTTTATTTCAAAAAAAAACTTGCGAGATAAAAATTTTGTTTGCTCCGTCCCGATGTAGTGTGGTAAAATTTTGTTCATCCGAAACAATTTTGAGCAAAAAAATGATTGCAGCTGCACGGCGATGACAAGAACAAATTTTTTGTTTCCGATTTTGGCAAAATTCTGTTTCACTGATTTCACTTAAATGATGTTGGGCAAAATGAACTGCGATGACGGTGAACGGTTGTGGTGGAGCGAAAGTATGTGATGGTGGCTGGACGAAAGTAGGTGACGGTTTATGAGCGACGATGGTGTATGGGAGACGATGGTTGAGTGGCAATTCTGGTGGTGGTGGCGATGAGACTGTGGCGACACGTGTGGATGTGGATGGCAAATGACGATGGTGGCGCTTCGTAGCAACGTTGGCGACACGGCAGCGAACACGAAATCGATCGGTGGCGCTTTTTTACTGTCGATTGTGGCGATGCTGAAGACGTTGGCGACACGATAGTGGAAGGATGGTTTAAGTGGCGCTTTATTGATGAGACTGTTGGCGACACAAATAATTAACGTGGCGCTTCGTAACGTTGACGACACGGTGGCGATGACGAATGTCTATCAGTGTCGCTTTTTCTGCGGTTGGACACACTGTCGTGGCGAACGATTTGATGTGTAGCGATGGCGATTCTTCGAACGTTGGCAACACAGTGGTGAAGGGCTGATATTAGTGGCGCTTTTGTAGGTTGATCAGATGATGGCGATGGAATGGTGTCCGTGGTGGTGTTGGATGTGATGGTGCTCCCAATGGAGTTAGCGACGAGGTGGTAGTGATGTCGAGAAAAAAAAAATTGTTCGAAAAAATTGGTGTTGGCACTGATGTAAATGGTGCAGCAAGAATTTTTGTTGGTGTAGGCGATTGGTTGCAGCAGCGATGACGAGGCGATGGAATTGATGGCAAAGTGCTGTAGGCACGTTTGTGCAATTGTTGCACAACTGTACTTTTTTACGGTTCCAACGAAGAACGGGTTTTTCACCGTTGCACTGGTGGCATGCTGATGAATCGCCGTTATGTTGAATGGTGTGAATAATTTCACCGTTGCTTGAAACGACAAAATTAAATTGTCCTTTGTCGGGGTCACCAATATAGCCAGTTGGAAGGCTATTTGTTGTAATCTGAACAATAAAGAAAACTAAAAATCTTTTACTTTAAATAACTTTGAGTTATTCTAATTTATTCTAAGGAAATAATTTAATTAACAAATGTAAATTTTAGGATGGGAGCTTTGTCTTGGCACCAGCACACAATGAAATCTTTAAAGCGAATGAATATGGAAAGCAAGAAAGCGAGAAAGAAAACCTTGTGTCATTCACAATAGGGAGCGTTCAGAATTCAGATACTGAAAAAGGAAATGTTCAGATAAAGTGGGCAGTGGTCGCGTTCACACAAACAACCATTTTATATGATGCATTTTTTCGCGATTCATTTATTTTGTTTATTTGTGGCGTTTTTCTTTTTTAACTCTGAGCAGATCACGAAACTGTCAAACAAAAATTCTGTTTTTTTTTTAGCTCAGACATATCAGAGCTCAAAAAAATCGTTTATTTTTTCCACCTAAGCTAGCTCAGAGCTTAATCGATTAGCTCAGAATAAAATGACCGAGCAAATCGAGCGAAACGCTGAGCGAAGCCAACTTCACTTTTTTTCAGTGATTAAAAATGGATTCCCAGGACAGCCGCCCGTCTAAATCAGGTAAACAAAAATGTATTTTATAATTGTGATTGGAAGTGATTAAAAATAATCTTTCCGTCGGCTTTTTTTGGTCACTGTAGTTTTTGCAATGAAACAATTAAGTTACATTAGCTTTCCCGACGTTTCGGCAGGGGTTGCTGCCTTCTTCAGGGGAATTTAATAAAACTGTGTTTAAATTTAAACTGACATTTAAAATTATTGTATCTAATAATTGTAATATTATTTGCAAAAGTAAAGAAATAACCACTTCAAACGAAGTTTAGTCTATGGAATTTAAACAAGGAGTTTAAATTCTTGTTTAAATTCCATAGACTAAACTTCGTTTGAAGTGGTTATTTCTTTACTTTTGCAAATAATATTACAATTATTAGATACAATAATTTTAAATGTCAGTTTAAATTTAAACACATTTTTATTAAATTCCCCTGAAGAAGGCAGCAACCCCTGCCGAAACGTCGGGAAAGCTAATGCAACTTAATTGTTTCATTGCAAAAACTACAGTGACCAAAAAAAGCCGACGGAAAGATTATTTTTAATCACTTCCAATCACAATTATTAATTCCAAATTGGTCAATAAATCATTTTTAGTAAAAATGTATTTTAGTAACACACCTATGAAATGACAGTTCAGTGCTCAAATGTGTTTCATAAATAAGTCTGACTGCTCTGATCATAATCTGCTCAGAGCTCTGCTCTGATCGCTCAGCCTCTGCTCAGAGGTTTATTTAGAGCCAAAAAAGAAAAACACCATTGGTGGATAATTAATATCCACTACACTTATTTCTCACAATGTTTTTTTCTGTTTTCGAGTTGCATGTAATGTAACAGGTACCTACATATTTATGTTTGTATGGATTGGTACGTAGCGCATCCCAATGTTTATTTATTTTCATTGACATTTCTCGTATTGCTATTTCAGTTGCACTTGTTGAAACTTTTTCGTTCAGTTTTGAAAGCAGATGTTTCAATGCAGGGATGGTTAATGAACTCTATTTTAGCTAAAAAATCTGTGAAGATGTTTGGTGCAACCCAAATTAATTTATCATGTCGATAAATTTAAAAAGCCTTTTAGCAAAAACTGGTTTTAGAACATTTTGGTGCAACTGGCCGTTAACTATTAAAGAAATTGTTAACATTGCAACAGATAGATATAATAATTCAGTTCATTCGGTAGCCAAGAGAAAGTCTGCCGATATTTTTTTGTTTGAATTGGCTGGCTGGCAACCCTGATGCAACGGGTTGGGACAGTATTGTCACCGAAAATAACTAAAGTAACAGACACCTTACACACTAAAGTAACAGACACCTTCATTGATAACTATAACAAAATAATTGAAGGACTTAGACCGCTTTCACACAAGGAAACTGAGTTGCTAGAAACTAGCTACTTTGTTGGCAAGAAGAGTGTGCGGGAGATTTTTTGTCTTCCTTTTACGCCCTTCTCGCCTATAAACTAAAAATTGCCAGCAACTCAGTTTCGTTGTGTGAAAGGGGTCTTACATCACCGAAAAATATGAGCAAATTATTTTTAACAAGCTTAGCCTCTTAAAAGAGGAAATAGGAGAAAAAGTTCTAGCAGGACAATTTGCAAAAAGAGGTATTGTTAACTCAAACCTATTAAACAAAATTGAAATTTCAGATATCCTTTACAAAATAGAATCCCTTCCATTTAGAAACGAGCTTCAGGCCATTGAATTCGCTGAGCCAATGATGCTTGTAAACAAATTTGTTTTACTCTACGTTATTTATTTACCTGAAACTGAGAATACGACATTTAACAATATTAACCAAAAATCAAAAATTAAATATAACTAGAGAATACATTTAAGTTTTTCAAATTTATTCATTTCACACCATCTCCAGTTTGGCATAATAGGGACATGTATGGAAACCGAAGAAACTGTTCTTTGTAAAAGATCTCAACTTCAAAAACTCACCAAAGACGATTGCGTAATGAAACCATTAAATGGTGAAAAAGTTAAGTGTGACTTTAATTATGAAAATAGGCCAATAATAGAACTTATCAACGAGAGCACTTTATTCCTATCCTTACAAATTATGTCGTCAACGTAACATATGGCGGACATTTTCGTAACCTGAACGGTTCATTTCTTATAAATTTTTTCAACGAATTAATCGAAATTAATAACTTAAAGTATACCAACTGGGAGAGTAAAACTTATCATATACTGCCTCCCTTATGCCAAAATAACCTCACTGAAGGGGAAATAAAACTCGACCTACAATATTAACACAAACTTCACCTAGACAACGTAGAAAAACTTTCTAGTATTTCTTCAAATGGTAATGTATTCCTAGGTTCCAACCTAACTATTTTGCTCATAGGTGTAACAATCAACTTAATTTTGTTCATTTTTTTGAAGCAACAGTCAAAAAACAAGGAAAAAATTCGCTTTCCCTCATTTGAACCTTTAAAACTAAATATTCCCATAGTTGACCCAAATTCCCACATTAATTCACTGGAAGAAATCACTCTCAAAATCTAATCTGCGAGACGCAAATACTTAAGAAGTTAGGAGCTACGATCATCAGCATCCAAATAATTCGAGAAATTTTCGCTTTTGATTCATCTGTCCAGTATTCAGTGAGATATTACCATCAACAAACAACAATTTTAAAATTATAATTGCCTTCAATCTTGCCTTCTGGCTGAGTTCTCTTTTAGTAGTGTTCTGCCAAGCAGTTCAACTATTTAGGTACTACCGCATAAAATCTCTTGGATTTTGTTTTTTGTTTATTATTATTTACATACTGTCATCTGCTATCTCCAACGTCATCATCAAGCATCATCACAACTGCAACTGCCAACATAACTCCGAATTTCGGCTAATGGATTGGGTCCTGCATTAGCTAATATCTAAACCATAATATCATCCATCGGTTCGCGTGTATAATAATACACTCAAAACCAAAAGTATTGAACTTTTTTAAGTTTCAATTTATTAAAACTTATTTTTTATTTTTACATGCAAAATTAAACTTTACGTCATTACAAAGCAATTTAAAAATATCAATTGCAACGAATTAAACAATGGAAAATAACCCGTGTGACTCCCTAATTTTTTTAATTTTAATTTTTTTTAATTTCGCTTAGTACAAGCACATAGTAACAATAATAGTAACTTAAAACTAAATAACAATTGAGATCTTAAAGCTAAGTTGAAGAAAAAAGATGCGAATAAAAAGGTAAGAGAAAGATTATGATAGGGGAGCAAGCTTGAGAGAGGTTTTTGAGAGGTTTAAATCGAAGATGCTGGAGTTATTTACTTTTCGAATCATTTAAGTGATAGGTTCATTTTGGCCATACTCTGTGCGATGGAAGGGGACACAGAAGAGGGGAGTGGTCCTCAATTGACGATTATGAGTATTCGGTTTAAATTTAACAATAAGACCTTCATTATCAATGATACCAGTCAAAAGCTGGTGTACAAAAACTATATGGGCATTATCGCGACGTCTACTAAGAGTTTGTAAATTTATTAATTTTAGACGTTTTTCGTAAGGTGGTAGATTATATGGGTCGTCCCAACAAAGGCCACGCAAGGCAAAGCGAATAAATCTACGTTGAACGGCTTCTATCCTCTGATTATGAACATGGTGGTACGGAGACCAAACTATGCAAGCGTATTCAAGAAGAGGTCTGACAAGCGTGACATACAGAGACTTAGTAACATAGGGATTTGAGAACTCTTTTGACCAGCGTTTAACGAAACCTAGAGTAGAGTTAGCTCTATTGATTCTCATAGTGAGCCCGAAAATTAAGTTGGTTGTCGCCTATAACACCAAGGTCGCAAATGGAAGTGACGATCTAAACTGGTTCATTGTCAATGAAATATTGACGTTGAGGTAAAGGAGGGCGTTTTCGGAAGTAAGTAATAGCTTGGCATTTATTCACATTCAATTCCAGAAAGTTGTATTGACACCAAATAAAGAAACTGTTTAGGTCAGCTTGAAGTAATTGAGCATCGGCCATGCATTGGCTGTTCTTTTTCTTGGCCATATGGGGAGGTGAGCATGTGCTCGAAGAAGATGGCTTACAAATTCCTAATTGCATCATGTGTTGAAACTCGATTTTTGCTGTTTTGTGTCTGGCAGCATCAAGACGTCTAGGCCTTGAAACTGGAAGTTGACCTTTTGTTTCAATATGGTGCACTATTGTGTGCTTAATTGGCGCGAAATAATTTGGTTTATCTACTAAGGATGGAAACTTTTTTAAAACTGAATTGTAATCACTGTTGATTTGAAAGTGTTTGGGACCCGGATCGTTTGTTCATATAGTTGATGCACATGTCTGAAGTTTAGTGAGAGGATCTATTAACTTTTTATTTTTCGTGTCTATCAGCAGGTTAAATTTCGCTAAGAAATCGGCACCTAGTATTGGTCTATTTACTAAGGCTAATGTGAACGAATGTACAAAATTTCGCCTTAGACCAATATCGAGGTTTAATAATTTTTAGCCGAATGTTGGAATTGTGTTTCCATTAGCTGCTGATAGTAGGTATAAAGAATTTTGAGATGCCGATCCCTTTTTTCTATTGTGAGGAAGAACTGATAGATCCGCCCCTGTGTCGACAAGAATGGTGAGATTTGAATTTTTATCTTTTATCAATAAGCGGCGACTTATGGGAGTCTGCATATTTGCCGCTGCAACAGCAGGCTTATTTAGTCTGGGTTATTGGTTTGCTTTTGAGACTTTTGTTGTTCAAAATTGCAAGGTTGTTCGCATTTTTTCGCATTTTTGCGATAACGCTTATGGTACCAGCAAATATCTGAATTTGAATTTGAGTGAGCACGACTGTGCGAACGATTGTTCTTGTTTCTAAAATTTTGTGAAGATTTGCTTCTACTACGTGAGCGTGAGTTGAAAGATAAGGCTTCAATCATTGACTCAATTTTATTAAGTTTTTGCTTGAGTTCATTGCTAACGCCTGAAGAGTTGTTATTTTGCTGAACAGAGGAAATACTAGAGATAAATGCACCTTGAGATGTTGGTGGGCTTGAAAGAATATCAATAGCTGAATCACAAGTTTATGATGGCAGAGAAGCTACCGTGAGAAAAAAATTTTGCTCCGTCCCTGCAAGTTATTTATTCCAAAAAAAAACCTTGCGAGAAAAAAAAAATTGCTCCGTCCTTGCAAGTTGTTTATTTCAAAAAAAAAACTTGCGAGAAAAAAATTTTGTTTGCTCCGTCCCGATGTAGTGTGGTAAAATTTTGTTCATCCGAAACAATTTTGAGCAAAAAAATGATTGCAGCTGCACGGCGATGACAAGAACAAATTTTTTGTTTCCGATTTTGGCAAAATTCTGTTTCACTGATTTCACTTAAATGATGTTGGGCAAAATGAACTGCGATGACGGTGAACGGTTGTGGTGGAGCGAAAGTATGTGATGGTGGCTGGACGAAAGTAGGTGACGGTTTATGAGCGACGATGGTGTATGGGAGACGATGGTTGAGTGGCAATTCTGGTGGTGGTGGTGATGAGACTGTGGCGACACGTGTGAATGTGGATGGCAAATAACGATGGTGGCGCTTCGTAGCAACGTTGGCGACACGGCAGCGATGACGAAATCGATCGGTGGCGCTTTTTTACTGTTGATTGTGGCGATGCTGAAGACGTTGGCGACACGATGGTAGAAGGATGATTTAAGTGGCGCTTTATTGATGAGACTGTTGGCAACACAAATAATTAACGTGGCGCTTCGTAACGTTGACGACACGGCGGCGATGACGAATGTCTATCAGTGTCGCTTTTTCTGCGATTGGACACACTGTCGTGGCGAACTATTTGATGTGTAGCGATGGCGATTCTTCGAACGTTGGCAACACAATGGTGAAGGGCTGATATTAGTGGCGCTTTTGTACGTTGATCAGATGATGGCGATGGAATGGTGTCCGTGGTGGTGTTGGATGTGATGGTGCTCCCAATGGAGTTAGCGACGAGGTGGTAGTGATGTCGAGAAAAAAAAATTGTTCGAAAAAATTGGTGTTGGCACTGATGTAAATGGTGCAGCAAGAATTTTTGTTGGTGTAGGCAATTGGTTGCAGCAGCGATGACGAGGCGATGGAATTGATGGCAAAGTGCTGTAGGCACGTGTGTGCAATTGTTGCACAACTGTACTTTTTTACGGTTCCAACGAAGAACGGGTTTTTCACCGTTGCACTGGTGGCGTGCTGATGAATCGCCGTTATGTTGAATGGTGTGAATAATTTTACCGTTGCTTGTCGGGGTCACCAATATAGCCAGTTGGAAGGCTATTTGTTGTACTCTGAACAATGAAGAAAACTAAAAATCTTTTACTTTAAATATTTTTGAGTTATTCTAATTTATTCTAAGGAAATAATTTAATTAACAAATGTAAATTTTAGGATGGGAGCTTTGTCTTGGCACCAGCACACAATGAAATCTTTAAAGCGAATGAATATGGAAAGCAAGAAAGCGAGAAAGAAAACCTTGTGTCATTCACAATAGGGAGCGTTCAGAATTCAGATACTGAAAAAGGAAATGTTCAGATAAAGTGGTCAGTGGTCGCGTTCACACAAACAACCCTTTTATGTGATGCAACTTTTCGCGATTGATTTATTTTGTTTTTTTGTAGCGTTTTTCTTTTTTAACTCTGATCAGATCACGAAACTGTCAAACAAAAATTCTATGTTTTTTTTTAGCTCAGACATATCAGAGCTCAAAAAGTGCGTTTCTTTTTTCCACCTGAGCTAGCTCAGAGCTTAATCGATTAGCTCAGAATAAAATGACCGAGCAAATCGAGCGAAACGCTGAGCGAAGCCAACTTCACTTTTTTTCAGCGATTTGACAGACGAAAGAAATACAAAAAATTAAAAATGGATTCCCAGGACAGTCACCCGTCTAAATCAGGCAAACAAAAATGTATTTTAGTAACACACCTATGAAATGACAGTTCAGTGCTCAAATGTGTTTCATAAATAAGTCTGAGGGCTCTGATCATAATCTGCTCAGAGCTCTGCTCTGATCGCTCAGCCTCTGCTCAGAGGTTTATTTAGAGCCAAAAAAGAAAAACGCCATTGGTGGATAATTAATATCCACTACACTTATTTCTCACAATGTTTTTTTCTGTTTTCGAGTTGCATGTAATGTACCAGGTACCTACATATTTATGTTTGTATGGATTGGTACGTAGCGCATCCCAATGTTTATTTATTTTCATTGACATTTCTCGTATTGCTATTTCAGTTGCACTTGTTGAAACTTTTTCGATCAGTTTTGAAAGCAGATGTTTCAATGCAGGGAAGGTTAATGAACTCTATTTTAGCTAAAAAAATCTGTGAAGATGTTTGGTGCAACCCAAATTAATTTATCATGTCGATAAATTTAAATAGCCTTTTAGCAAAAACTGGTTTTAGAGCATTTTGGTGCAACTGGCCGTTAACAATTAAAGAAATTGTTAACATTGCAACAGATAGATATAATAATGCAGTTCATTCGGTAGCCAAGAGAAAGCATGCCGATATTTTTTTTTTTTTTGAATTGGCTGGCAGGCAACCCTGATACAACGGGTTGGGACAGTATTGTCACCGAAAATAACTAAAGTAACAGACACCTTAATTGATAACTATAACAAAATAATTGAAGGAATTAGTACTTAGACCGCTTTCACACAAGGAAACTGAGTTGCTAGAAACTAGCTACTTTGTAGGCGAGAAGGGTGTGCAGGAGATTGTTTGTCTTCCTTTTACGCCCTTCTCGCCTATAAACTAAAAATTGCCGGCAACTCAGTTTCGTTGTGTGAAAGGGGTCTTACATCATCCAAAAATATGAGCAAATTATTTTTAACAAGCTTAGCCTCTTAAAAGAGGAAATAGGAGAAATAGTTCTAGCAGGACAACTTGCAAAAAGAGGTATTGTTAACTCAAACCTATTAAACAAAATTGAAATTTCAGATGTCCTTTACAAAATAGAATCCCTTCCATTTAGAAACGAGCTTTAGGCCATTGAATTCGCTGAGCCAATGATGCTTGTAAACAAATTTGTTTTACTCTACGTTATTTATTTACCTGAAACTGAGAATGCGACATTTAACAATATTATCGTTAAATCAACAATTAAATATAACTAGAGAATATATTTAAGTTTTTCAAATTTATTCATTTCACACCATCTCCAGTTTGGCATAATAGGGACATGTATGGAAACCGAAGAAACTGTTCTTTGTAAAAGATCTCAACTTCAAAAACTCACCGAAGACGATTGCGTAATGAAACCATTAAATGATGAAAAAGTTAAGTGTGACTTTAATTATGAAAATAGGCCAATAATAGAACTTATCAACGAGAGCACTTTATTCCTATCCTTACAAATTATGTCGGCAACGTAACATATGGCGGACACTTTCGTAACCTGAACGGTTCATTTCTTATAAATTTTTTAACGAATTAATCGAAATTGATAACTTAAAGTATACCAACTGGGAGAGTAAAACTTATCATATACTGCCTCCCTTATGCCAAAATAACCTCACTGAAGGGGAAATAAAACTCGACCTACAATATTTACCCAAACTTCACCTAGACAACGTAGAAAAAATTTCTAGTATTTCTTCAAATGGTAATGTATTCCTAGGTTCCAACCTAACTATTTTGCTCATAGGTGTAACAATCAACTTAATTTTGTTCGTTTTTTTGAAGCAACAGTCAAAAAACAAGGAAAAAATTCACTTTCCCTCATTTGAACCTTTAAAACTAAATATTCCCATAGTTGACCCAAATTCCCACATTAATTCACTGGAAGAAATCACTCTCAAAATCTAATCTGCGAGACGCAGATACTTAAGAAGTTAGGAGCTACCATCATCAGCATCCAAATAATTCGAGAAATTTTCGCTTTTGATTCATCTGTCCAGTAATCAGTGAGATATTACCATCAACAAACAACAATTTTATAATTATAATTGCCTTCAATATTGCCTTCTGGATGAGTTCTCTTTTAGTAGTGTTCTGCCAAGCAGTTCTACTATTTAGGTACTACCGCATAAAATCTCTTGGATTTTGTTTTTTGTTTATTATTATTTACATACTGTCATCTGCTAACTCCAACGTCATCATCAAGCATCATCACAACTGCAACTGTCAACATAACTCCGAATTTCGGGTAGTTGATTGGGTCCTGCATTAGCTAATATCTAAACCATAATCTCATCCATCGGTTCGCGTATATAATAATACACTAAAAAACCAAAAGTATTGAACTTTTTTAAGTTTCAATTTATTAAAACTTATTTTTTATTTTTACTTGCAAAATTAAACTTTACGTCATTAGAAATAGCCCAGGAATTTTGTGCAAAAATCCTAAATTTTGGTAATAGCTTTAGGATTTTGATGGGTTGTAGAGCTATATAAAAGGAGTATTTGAGGAAATATCCTGGCCTCTAGCTGTTGAGCAATCCGCGTAATCAGCGGAGCGAAATATAACGGTGCATTCCACAGACTTCTAAAATATCTCAAAAAATACATAATTAAATATTTTATCATAGTACATTTGTTTTTTTTATATCTAAAATCCAAAAATTAGTAAAAATTTTAATCAAAGTTGAAAAATTGAAATTTTCTAAATTTTTTTTTGTGGTTGTTTCCGTTAAAATGTATTTTTTAACAAATATAAATAAAAACAAAAAATACAGTTTTGTTAACTAATTAATTCTGCGTCATTTGATATATCTTACAAGCTTGTGTTATGTACCCTTCTTTAAAAAAAATATTTTATTCAAAGACAAATCAGGAAAAAAAATTAAGGTATAAATTAAAAAAATAGAACGGTACATTTAAGAAAATTGTTAAATACCTCAAACGATGCAGAATTGAATTTAGAACAAGATAGTAAACATTTTATTTTATTATGTACCGTTCACTCTATCAATTTTTTATAAAAACTTGAAAAAGTGAACATTTTAAACAATTTCTTACAGTATTTACTGTTAAAAGGGAATTGTAAACAAAATATAACAAAATCAAAAAACACACTTTTTTTCACTGTTAAATTCAACATTGTTTGAGATACTTTTGAGATTTTTCTTTTAGATATATCTTGAATAATTTCAATAAAATGGATAGGGAACCATGAACAAAAACTTTAAAGTTTCAAATGATAAAAAAATATAACGGTACATTTCAGAAAGCTGAAAAAAATTCATATGATCCAAAATTTACTAAAGCATAAAACTGTGTACATTTTTTTTTTTGTATATTACGACCTTAAATTTTAAAAAAATTTAGTAAGCGTTGAAAAAGTGAAAATGTAAACTGAATTTTTGCAGTTTTTACAAAAAAAAAAAAATATAACGGCGCATCCAAAAAACTTGAAAAATACATCAAATTACGCAAAATTATATTTGACATAAGATAAAAGAATTTTGTTTTTTTTTTAAAGTGTCTTAAACTTGGTAAAAATTTTATTAAACGTTGAATAAATAAAAATTTTGCAATTTTTTTTACAGTTCTTATCGTTCCAAGTTAACAGTCAAATAATTTGTATAAAAAAAAAGTAATTTATTGTGTTTATTATTTGCTTTCGCATTGTTTAAAATGTGTGGTTACAGATAAATTAATTACCATTCACAAAATATTTTGAATTTATTCAAGAGACAACCATGAAAAAAAAATGATTTTTCTTAAAAAAAAAAAACCAAATATAACGGTACAGTTTTTTAACTTCAAAACTATTTTAAATTATGCAGCAATAAATGGTTCTTAAGATTGTATGTTAACTTGTTTTATAAAGTAGCACTAAATTTGTCAAATTTATATACAAATTGAAGAAAATGATTTTTTTTTCATTTTGTTTAAGTGTATTTTGTTAAAATGGAGTATTTAACGGGACCCAATTAAACTAAATGCAGTATTTATTTGTTCTTTATTATAGTTTCCGTCATATGTGGTATAAGAACAGTTTTTATAAGACACTATTCCGAAAATTTTGAACTGAATCCATCAGGAAACGTGTTAGAAAATATTTGAGTTCTAACTAAAAAAAAAAGAAAAAAAAAATACAACGGTACATTTAACAAAGATTCAAAATATTTCAAATGATGACCAATTTAACTCAGTTTAAGAAAATGTAATTTATTTTTTCATAAGGAACCGTAAAGTTGGAAAAATCGTCTTTGAAAGTTGAAAAAAAAAGATAATGTTCATTTTTCTTACAATATTTACTATTGAAATTGAATAGCTAACGGTACTGAATAACACTAAAAGAAATATTTAATTTTGTTAAAAATTTTATATTGCGTCTTTAAAGATATTTTGCAGGTTCCTTCTGCGGATATTTCTGAAAAAAAAAAAATATTTGTTGAAAAAAATGAAAAAGAACATACTTCAGTTATATATATATTTTTATCAATATTTTATTTGCTTAAATGTTAGTTTTTTGTTACATTAGATACATTATAGTTTATATATAAAGTTATTTTACTTACAAATTAATTAGTCTTATACAGAAATTTATATTAAAACTCATTGGCATCTACTTCGTTTAGATGATCTTCTTCGCCAATGGTATTATTGCAGGATGTTCCCTGGCAGGTTCCACACATCACTGAACATAACATTCCTGATCGCCTTCATTCGCATCTTATTGTACATTGTGTCCAACAGTTACAAGATATTAATTTAAGTAGATGTTCTGGAGCCGGTGGCAGATCTGTTGTAACAGAAACTAATCCGCTTTTGACGGATTTCCAACCCCAATCGGTTGTTTCCAAAGCATTTCCCAGCCAAGCTTGCAGAAATACTATCCTTTCTTGTATAATTTTTCCTACACTCCGTATGTAACAAAATTTCTCCAACAATTTCAAATTTTGTCCACAAATTATCATTCCTCGATTTTGATGCTTCAATTAAGGTATCAATACCCCTTTTCACAAGTATACACTGATCACAAATAACACAAATACTATTATTATCTGACATTATAAAGTGTTATTTTTTCACAACTTTTCACCTTGAAATTCAAAAATAATCTTTACACTTTGATGTTCACAATTAACCTGAATAATAACCCTTTGAATATGACAAATTTATACTAATGATTTTTTGTGCAACTAGCACAGGTACTTAAAAAAAGGTACAATGCATTCTTACTTTATTCTACCTGCATACCTGCTAATTTTCCAAGAAATAAAATAATCCTGTAAGTCACTTAAAGTCAGCGATAATCTACATAATTGGATTTTTTATTAAAAAAGGGTAGATTTAAAATTTTCTCAAAACTAGGTAAACAAAAGTTTTATGTAATTCTGAAAAATGAGGATTTCTTTAGAATTGGTTCTTTAAAAGGGTGCAGATTGTGTATTTTTTTGTATAAGGCTACGGTAAAACCAAATTCAACCAACATTTTTTGTATTATTATCTAACATCAAATAATTAATATAAGTGCCGATATGACTTGCAATCGTAATTGCTTTCGTACTTGGAGAAAATGGACCCCAGCGCGTGCGATATCTGAAGGGGAAAGAGGCGTGGGCTTGTTTTTTCTTTTAAAACAAAAAAAAAAAAAAACAAAAAAAAAACATCCATTACAACTTTTTTTTTTAAAAAAAAAAAATTTAGTGTATTTTTAAAAAGTGTTACGCATGAATTTATTTTTTTTATATTTTATAATTTAAGAAAAAACAATTTCAAACTTATTCCTACATCTATAAAATCCAAGGATACACAGGTGGGGATGTTTCTGAAAAGACATATAATGGTATTAGGTACAATATAGGTAAGTATCAAACCTATTACCGAAATTTAGAATTTTGTATGGAGGCATGTCTCTATAGGAATTTTGTGAAGAAAGGGTGCAATTAAAATCTTATCAAACACAGTTAAATACATTTTTTTATGTAATTCTAAAAATGAGGTTTTCTGCACAATTGAATTTTGAAAACTGGAAATTTTTTTTTTTTTTTATCAAGTTACGAATAAACAAAACTAAACCAACCACCATTACGACTTTTTTCAAAAAATTTGACTCTTTGTGTATTTTTAAAAAGTTTTTATCGTATATATATTGCTTATTATATTTTATTATTAAAGAAAAACTAATTATCAATAATTAAACGTTCCAATCTTGTTTCTAAACCAATTATATTTAAAGATATAGCCATTTTCATGAAACAAATAATTCCCAAAAATAAAAAAAAAATCACACTAAAATCCCGTTATTTTTTTTGCTCAACAGCCACACCCAAGGATATTTCTGAAAAGTTGTATAATAGTATTAGGTACAATATATATAAGTATCAAAGCTATTACCAAAATTTAGAAACTTGTATGGAGCCATGTTTTTGTTTCCTGGGCTAAAAGCAATTTCAAAATATCAATTGCAACGAATTAAACAATGGAAAATAACCCGTGTGACTCCCTAATTTTTTTAATTTCGCTTAGTACAAGCACATAGTAACAATAATAGTAACTTAAAACGAAATAATAATTGAGATCTTAAAGCTAAGTTGAAGAAAAAAGATGCGAATAAAAAGGTAAGAGAAAGATTATGATAGGGGAGCAAGCTTGAGAGAGGTTTTTGAGAGGTTTAAATCGAAGATGCTGGAGTTATTTACTTTTCGAATCATTTAAGTGATAGGTTCATTTTGGCCATACTTTGTGCGATGGAAGGGGACACAGAAGAGGTGAGTGGTCCTCAATTGACGATTACGAGTATTCGGTTTAAATTTAACAATAAGACCTTTATTACCAATCATACCAGTCAAAAGCTGGTGTACAAAAACTATATGGGCATTATCGCGACGTCTACTAAGAGTTTGTAAATTTATTAATTTTAGACGTTTTTCGTAAGGTGGCAGATTATATGGGTCGTCCCAAGAAAGGCCACGCAAGGCAAAGCGAATAAAACTACGTTGAACGGCTTCTATCCTCTGATTATGAACATGGTGGTACGGAGACCAAACTATGCAAGCGTATTCAAGAAGAGGTCTGACAAACGTGACATACAGAGACTTAGTAACATCGGGATTTGAGAACTCTTTTGACCAGCGTTTAACGAAACCTAGAGTAGAGTTAGCTCTATTGATAATATTATCATAGTGAGCCCGAAAATTAAGTTGGTTGTCACATATAACATCAAGGTCGCAAATGGAAGTGACGATCTAAACTGGTTCATTGTCAATGAAATATTGACGTTGAGGTAAAGGAGGGCGTTTTCGGAAGTAGGTAATAGCTTGGCATTTATTAACATTCAATTCCAGAAAGTTGTATTGACACCAAATAAAGAAACTGTTTAGGTCAGCTTGAAGTAATTGAGCATCGGCCATGCATTAGCTGTTCTTTTTCTTGGCCATATGGAGAGGTGAGCATGTGCTCGAAGAAGATGGCTTACAAATTCCTAATTGCATAATGTGTTGAAACTCGATTTTTGCTGCTTTGTGTCTGGCAGCATCAAGCCGTCTAGGCCTAGAATTTGGAAGTTGACCTTTTGTTTCAATACGATGCACTATTGCGTGCTTAATTGGCGCGAAATAATTTGGTTTATCTACTAAGGATGGAAACTTTTTTAAAACTGAATTGTAATCACTGTTGATTTGAAAGTGTTTGGGACCCGGATCGTTTGTTCATATAGTTGATGCACATTTCTGAAGTTTAGTGAGAGGTTCTATTAACTTTTTATTTTTCGTGTCTATCAGCAGGTTAAATTTTGCTAAGAAATCGGCACCTAGTATTGGTGTATTTACTAAGGCTAATGTGAACGAATGTACAAAATTTCGCCTTAGACCAATATCGAGGTTTAAAAATCTTGAGCCGAATGTTGGAATTGTGTTTCCATTAGCTGCTGATAGTAGGTATAAGGAATTTTGAGATGCCGATCCCTTTTTTCTATTGTGAGGAAGAACTGATAGATCCGCCCCTGTGTCGACAAGAATGGTGAGATTTGAATTTTTATCTTTTATAAATAAGCGGCGACTTATGGGAGTCTGCATATTTGCCGCTGCAACAGCAGGCTTATTTAGTCTGGGTAATTGGTTTGCTTTTGAGACTTTTGTTTTTCAAAATTGCAAGGTTGTTCGCATTTTTTCGCATTTTTGCGATAACGCTTATGGTACCAGCAAATATCTGAATTTGAATTTGAGTGAGCACGACTGTGCGAACGATTGTTCTTGTTTCTAAAATTTTGTGAAGATTTGCTTCTACTACGTGAGTGTGAGTTGAAAGATAAGGCTTCAATCATTGACTCAATTTTATTAAGTTTTTGCTTGAGTTCATTGCTAACGCCTGAAGAGTTGTTATTTTGCTGAACAGAGGAAATATTAGAGATAAATGCACCTTGAGATATTGGTGGGTTTGAAAGAATATCAATAGCTGAATCACATGTTTCTGATGGCAGAGAAGCTACCGTGAGAAAAAAATTTTGCTCCGTCCCTGCAAGTTATTTATTCCAAAAAAAAAACCTTGCGAGAAAAAAAAAATTTGCTCCGTCCTTGCAAGTTGTTTATTTCAAAAAAAAAACTTGCGAGAAAAAAATTTTGTTTGCTCCGTCCCGATGTAATGTGGTAAAATTTTGTTCATCCGAAACAATTTTGAGCAAAAAAATGATTGCAGCTGCACGGCGATGACAAGAACAAATTTTTTTGTTTCCGATTTTGGCAAAATTCTGTTTCACTGATTTCACTAAAATGATGTTGGGCAAAATGAACTGCGATGACGGTGAACGGTTGTGGTGGAGCGAAAGTATGTGATGGTGGCTGGACGAAAGTAGGTGACGGTTTATGAGCGACGATGGTGTATGGAAGACGATGGTTGAGTGGCAATTCTGGTGGTGGTGGCGATGAGACTGTTGGTGACACGTGTAGATGTGGATGGCAAATGACGATGGTGGCGCTTCGTAGCAACGTTGGCGACACGGCAGCGATGACGAAATCGATCGGTGGCGCTTTTTTACTGTTGATTGTGGCGATGCTGAAGACGTTGGCGACACGATAGTGGAAGGATGATTTAAGTGGCGCTTTATTGATGAGACTGTTGGCGACACAAATAATTAACGTGGCGCTTCGTAACGTTGACGACACGGCGGCGATGACGAATGTCTATCAGTGTCGCTTTTTCTGCGGTTGGACACACTGTCGTGGCGAACGATTTGATGTGTAGCCATGGCGATTCTTCGAACTTTGGCAACACAGTGGTGAAGGGCTGATATTAGTGGCGCTTTTGTACGTTGATCACATGATGGCGATGGAATGGTGTCCGTGGTGGTGTTGGATGTGATGGTGCTCCCAATGGAGTTAGCGACGAGGTGGTAGTGATGTCGAGAAAAAAAAATTGTTCGAAAAAATTGGTGTTGGCACTGATGTAAATGGTGCAGCAAGAATTTTTGTTGGTGTAGGCAATTGGTTGCAGCAGCGATGACGAGGCGATGGAATTGATGGCAAAGTGCTGTAGGCACGTGTGTGCAATTGTTGCACAACTGTACTTTTTTACGGTTCCAACGAAGAACGGGTTTTTCACCGTTGCACTGGTGGCGTGCTGATGAATCGCCGTTATGTTGAATGGTGTGAATAATTTTACCGTTGCTTGTCGGGGTCACCAATATAGCCAGTTGGAAGGCTATTTGTTGTACTCTGAACAATGAAGAAAACTAAAAATCTTTTACTTTAAATATTTTTGAGTTATTCTAATTTATTCTAAGGAAATAATTTAATTAACAAATGTAAATTTTAGGATGGGAGCTTTGTCTTGGCACCAGCACACAATGAAATCTTTAAAGCGAATGAATATGGAAAGCAAGAAAGCGAGAAAGAAAACCTTGTGTCATTCACAATAGGGAGCGTTCAGAATTCAGATACTGAAAAAGGAAATGTTCAGATAAAGTGGTCAGTGGTCGCGTTCACACAAACAACCCTTTTATATGATGCAACTTTTCGCGATTGATTTATTTTGTTTTTTTGTAGCGTTTTTCTTTTTTAACTCTGATCAGATCACGAAACTGTCAAACAAAAATTCTATGTTTTTTTTTAGCTCAGACATATCAGAGCTCAAAAAGTGCGTTTCTTTTTTCCACCTGAGCTAGCTCAGAGCTTAATCGATTAGCTCAGAATAAAATGACCGAGCAAATCGAGCGAAACGCTGAGCGAAGCCAACATCACTTTTTTTCAGCGATTTGACAGACGAAAGAAATACAAAAAATTAAAAATGGATTCCCAGGACAGTCGCCCGTCTAAATCAGGCAAACAAAAATGTATTTTAGTAACACACCTATGAGATGACAGTTCAGTGCTCAAATGTGTTTCATAAATAAGTCTGAGGGCTCTGATCATAATCTGCTCAGAGCTCTGCTCTGATCGCTCAGCCTCTGCTCAGAGGTTTATTTAGAGCCAGAAAAGAAAAACGCCATTGGTGGATAATTAATATCCACGAAATTTTTTTTTTTTTTTATCAAGTTACGAATAAACAAAACTAAACCAACCACCATTACGACTTTTTTCAAAAAATTTGACTCTTTGTGTATTTTTAAAAAGTTTTTATCGTATATATATTGCTTATTATATTTTATTATTAAAGAAAAACTAATTATCAATAATTAAACGTTCCAATCTTGTTTCTAAACCAATTATATTTAAAGATATAGCCATTTTCATGAAACAAATAATTCCCAAAAATAAAAAAAAAATCACACTAAAATCCCGTTATTTTTTTTGCTCAACAGCCACACCCAAGGATATTTCTGAAAAGTTGTATAATAGTATTAGGTACAATATATATAAGTATCAAAGCTATTACCAAAATTTAGAAACTTGTATGGAGCCATGTTTTTGTTTCCTGGGCTAAAAGCAATTTCAAAATATCAATTGCAACGAATTAAACAATGGAAAATAACCCGTGTGACTCCCTAATTTTTTTAATTTCGCTTAGTACAAGCACATAGTAACAATAATAGTAACTTAAAACGAAATAATAATTGAGATCTTAAAGCTAAGTTGAAGAAAAAAGATGCGAATAAAAAGGTAAGAGAAAGATTATGATAGGGGAGCAAGCTTGAGAGAGGTTTTTGAGAGGTTTAAATCGAAGATGCTGGAGTTATTTACTTTTCGAATCATTTAAGTGATAGGTTCATTTTGGCCATACTTTGTGCGATGGAAGGGGACACAGAAGAGGTGAGTGGTCCTCAATTGACGATTACGAGTATTCGGTTTAAATTTAACAATAAGACCTTTATTACCAATCATACCAGTCAAAAGCTGGTGTACAAAAACTATATGGGCATTATCGCGACGTCTACTAAGAGTTTGTAAATTTATTAATTTTAGACGTTTTTCGTAAGGTGGCAGATTATATGGGTCGTCCCAAGAAAGGCCACGCAAGGCAAAGCGAATAAAACTACGTTGAACGGCTTCTATCCTCTGATTATGAACATGGTGGTACGGAGACCAAACTATGCAAGCGTATTCAAGAAGAGGTCTGACAAACGTGACATACAGAGACTTAGTAACATCGGGATTTGAGAACTCTTTTGACCAGCGTTTAACGAAACCTAGAGTAGAGTTAGCTCTATTGATAATATTATCATAGTGAGCCCGAAAATTAAGTTGGTTGTCACATATAACATCAAGGTCGCAAATGGAAGTGACGATCTAAACTGGTTCATTGTCAATGAAATATTGACGTTGAGGTAAAGGAGGGCGTTTTCGGAAGTAGGTAATAGCTTGGCATTTATTAACATTCAATTCCAGAAAGTTGTATTGACACCAAATAAAGAAACTGTTTAGGTCAGCTTGAAGTAATTGAGCATCGGCCATGCATTAGCTGTTCTTTTTCTTGGCCATATGGAGAGGTGAGCATGTGCTCGAAGAAGATGGCTTACAAATTCCTAATTGCATAATGTGTTGAAACTCGATTTTTGCTGCTTTGTGTCTGGCAGCATCAAGCCGTCTAGGCCTAGAATTTGGAAGTTGACCTTTTGTTTCAATACGATGCACTATTGCGTGCTTAATTGGCGCGAAATAATTTGGTTTATCTACTAAGGATGGAAACTTTTTTAAAACTGAATTGTAATCACTGTTGATTTGAAAGTGTTTGGGACCCGGATCGTTTGTTCATATAGTTGATGCACATTTCTGAAGTTTAGTGAGAGGTTCTATTAACTTTTTATTTTTCGTGTCTATCAGCAGGTTAAATTTTGCTAAGAAATCGGCACCTAGTATTGGTGTATTTACTAAGGCTAATGTGAACGAATGTACAAAATTTCGCCTTAGACCAATATCGAGGTTTAAAAATCTTGAGCCGAATGTTGGAATTGTGTTTCCATTAGCTGCTGATAGTAGGTATAAGGAATTTTGAGATGCCGATCCCTTTTTTCTATTGTGAGGAAGAACTGATAGATCCGCCCCTGTGTCGACAAGAATGGTGAGATTTGAATTTTTATCTTTTATAAATAAGCGGCGACTTATGGGAGTCTGCATATTTGCCGCTGCAACAGCAGGCTTATTTAGTCTGGGTAATTGGTTTGCTTTTGAGACTTTTGTTTTTCAAAATTGCAAGGTTGTTCGCATTTTTTCGCATTTTTGCGATAACGCTTATGGTACCAGCAAATATCTGAATTTGAATTTGAGTGAGCACGACTGTGCGAACGATTGTTCTTGTTTCTAAAATTTTGTGAAGATTTGCTTCTACTACGTGAGTGTGAGTTGAAAGATAAGGCTTCAATCATTGACTCAATTTTATTAAGTTTTTGCTTGAGTTCATTGCTAACGCCTGAAGAGTTGTTATTTTGCTGAACAGAGGAAATATTAGAGATAAATGCACCTTGAGATATTGGTGGGTTTGAAAGAATATCAATAGCTGAATCACATGTTTCTGATGGCAGAGAAGCTACCGTGAGAAAAAAATTTTGCTCCGTCCCTGCAAGTTATTTATTCCAAAAAAAAAACCTTGCGAGAAAAAAAAAATTTGCTCCGTCCTTGCAAGTTGTTTATTTCAAAAAAAAAACTTGCGAGAAAAAAATTTTGTTTGCTCCGTCCCGATGTAATGTGGTAAAATTTTGTTCATCCGAAACAATTTTGAGCAAAAAAATGATTGCAGCTGCACGGCGATGACAAGAACAAATTTTTTTGTTTCCGATTTTGGCAAAATTCTGTTTCACTGATTTCACTAAAATGATGTTGGGCAAAATGAACTGCGATGACGGTGAACGGTTGTGGTGGAGCGAAAGTATGTGATGGTGGCTGGACGAAAGTAGGTGACGGTTTATGAGCGACGATGGTGTATGGAAGACGATGGTTGAGTGGCAATTCTGGTGGTGGTGGCGATGAGACTGTTGGTGACACGTGTAGATGTGGATGGCAAATGACGATGGTGGCGCTTCGTAGCAACGTTGGCGACACGGCAGCGATGACGAAATCGATCGGTGGCGCTTTTTTACTGTTGATTGTGGCGATGCTGAAGACGTTGGCGACACGATAGTGGAAGGATGATTTAAGTGGCGCTTTATTGATGAGACTGTTGGCGACACAAATAATTAACGTGGCGCTTCGTAACGTTGACGACACGGCGGCGATGACGAATGTCTATCAGTGTCGCTTTTTCTGCGGTTGGACACACTGTCGTGGCGAACGATTTGATGTGTAGCCATGGCGATTCTTCGAACTTTGGCAACACAGTGGTGAAGGGCTGATATTAGTGGCGCTTTTGTACGTTGATCACATGATGGCGATGGAATGGTGTCCGTGGTGGTGTTGGATGTGATGGTGCTCCCAATGGAGTTAGCGACGAGGTGGTAGTGATGTCGAGAAAAAAAAATTGTTCGAAAAAATTGGTGTTGGCACTGATGTAAATGGTGCAGCAAGAATTTTTGTTGGTGTAGGCAATTGGTTGCAGCAGCGATGACGAGGCGATGGAATTGATGGCAAAGTGCTGTAGGCACGTGTGTGCAATTGTTGCACAACTGTACTTTTTTACGGTTCCAACGAAGAACGGGTTTTTCACCGTTGCACTGGTGGCGTGCTGATGAATCGCCGTTATGTTGAATGGTGTGAATAATTTTACCGTTGCTTGTCGGGGTCACCAATATAGCCAGTTGGAAGGCTATTTGTTGTACTCTGAACAATGAAGAAAACTAAAAATCTTTTACTTTAAATATTTTTGAGTTATTCTAATTTATTCTAAGGAAATAATTTAATTAACAAATGTAAATTTTAGGATGGGAGCTTTGTCTTGGCACCAGCACACAATGAAATCTTTAAAGCGAATGAATATGGAAAGCAAGAAAGCGAGAAAGAAAACCTTGTGTCATTCACAATAGGGAGCGTTCAGAATTCAGATACTGAAAAAGGAAATGTTCAGATAAAGTGGTCAGTGGTCGCGTTCACACAAACAACCCTTTTATATGATGCAACTTTTCGCGATTGATTTATTTTGTTTTTTTGTAGCGTTTTTCTTTTTTAACTCTGATCAGATCACGAAACTGTCAAACAAAAATTCTATGTTTTTTTTTAGCTCAGACATATCAGAGCTCAAAAAGTGCGTTTCTTTTTTCCACCTGAGCTAGCTCAGAGCTTAATCGATTAGCTCAGAATAAAATGACCGAGCAAATCGAGCGAAACGCTGAGCGAAGCCAACATCACTTTTTTTCAGCGATTTGACAGACGAAAGAAATACAAAAAATTAAAAATGGATTCCCAGGACAGTCGCCCGTCTAAATCAGGCAAACAAAAATGTATTTTAGTAACACACCTATGAGATGACAGTTCAGTGCTCAAATGTGTTTCATAAATAAGTCTGAGGGCTCTGATCATAATCTGCTCAGAGCTCTGCTCTGATCGCTCAGCCTCTGCTCAGAGGTTTATTTAGAGCCAAAAAAGAAAAACGCCATTGGTGGATAATTAATATCCACTACACTTATTTCTCACAATGTTTTTTTCTGTTTTCGAGTTGCATGTAATGTACCAGGTACCTACATATTTATGTTTGTATGGATTGGTACGTAGCGCATCCCAATGTTTATTTATTTTCATTGACATTTCTCGTATTGCTATTTCAGTTGCACTTGTTGAAACTTTTTCGTTCAGTTTTGAAAGCAGATGTTTCAATGCAGGGATGGTTAATGAACTCTATTTTAGCTAAAAAATCTGTGAAGATGTTTGGTGCAACCCAAATTAATTTATCATGTCGATAAATTTAAATAGCCTTTTAGCAAAAACTGGTTTTAGAGCATTTTGGTGCAACTAGCCGTTAACTATTAAAGAAATTGTTAACACTGCAACAGATAGATATAATAATTCAGTTCATTCGGTAGCCAAGAGAAAGCCTGCCGATATTTTTTTTTTTTTTTTTGAATTGGCTGGCAGGCAACCCTGATGCAACGGATTGGGACAGTATTGTCACCGAAAATAACTAAAGTAACAGACACCTTAATTGATAACTATAACAAAATAATTGAAGGAATAAGTACTTAGACCGCTTTCACACAAGGAAACTGAGTTGCTGGAAACTAGCTACTTTGTAGGCAAGAAGGGTGTGCCGGAGATTTGTTGTCTGCCTTTTACGCCCTCCTCGCCTATAAACTAAAAATTGCCGGCAACTCAGTTTCGTTGTGTGAAAGGGGTCTTACATCACCGAAAAATATGAGCAAATTATTTTTAACAAGCTTATCCTCTTAAAAGAGGAAATAGGAGAAATAGTTCTAGCAGGACAACTTGCAAAAAGAGGTATTGTTAACTCAAACCTATTAAACAAAATTGAAATTTCAGATATCCTTTACAAAATAGAATCCCTTCCATTTAGAAACGAGCTTCAGGCCATTGAATTCGCTGAGCCAATGATGCTTGTAAACAAATTTGTTTTACTCTACGTTATTTATTTACCTGAAACTGAGAATACGACATTTAACAATATTATCGTAAAATCAAAAATTAAATATAACTAGAGAATACATTTAAGTTTTTCAAATTTATTCATTTCACAGCATCTCCAGTTTGGCATAATAGGGACACGTATGGAAACCGAAGAAACTGTTCTTTGTAAAAGATCTCAACTTCAAAAACTCACAAAAGACGATTGCGTAATGAAACCATTAAATGGTGAAAAAGTTAAGTGTGACTTTAATTATGAAAATAGGCCAATAATAGAACTTATCAACGAGAGCACTTTATTCCTATCCTTAACAAATTATGTCGGCAACGTAACATATGGCAGACATTTTCGTAACCTGAATGGTTCATTTCTTATAAATTTGTTCAACGAATTAATCGAAATTAATAACTTAAAGTATACCAACTGGGAGAGTAAAACTTATCATATACTGCCTCCCTTATGCCAAAATAACCTCACTGAAGGGGAAATAAAACTCGACCTACAATATTTACACAAACTTCACCTAGACAACGTAGAAAAACTTTCTAGTATTTCTTCAAATGGTAATGTATTCCTAGGTTCCAACCTAACTATTTTGCTCATAGGTGTAACAATCAACTTAATTTTGTTCGTTTTTTTGAAGCAACAGTCAAAAACCAAGGAAAAAATTCACTTTCCCTCATTTGAACCTTTAAAACTAAATATTCCCATAGTTGACCCAAATTCCCACATTAATTCACTGGAAGAAATCACTCTCAAAATCTTATCTGCGAGACGCAGATACTTAAGAAGTTAGGAGCTACCATCATCAGCATCCAAATAATTCGAGAAATTTTCGCTTTTGATTCATCTGTCTAGTAATCAGTGAGATATTACCATCAACAAACAACAAGTTTATAATTATAATTGCCTTCAATCTTGCCTTCTGGATGAGTTCTCTTTTAGTAGTGTTCTGCCAAGCAGTTCTATTATTAAGGTACTACCGCATAAAATCTCTTGGATTTTGTTTTTTGTTTATTATTATTTACATACTGTCATCTGCTAACTCCAACGTCATCATCAAGCATCATCACAACTGCAACTGTCAACATAACTGCGAATTTCGGCTAATGGATTGGGTCCTGCATTAGCTAATATCTAAACCATAATCTCATCTATCGGTTCGCGTATATAATAATACACTCAAAACCAAATGTATTGAACTTTTTTAAGTTTCAATTTATTAAAACTTATTTTTTATTTTTACATGCAAAATTAAACTTTACGTCATTACAAAGCAATTTAAAAATATCAATTGCAACGAATTAAACAATGGAAAATAACCCGTGTGACTCCCTAATTTTTTTAATTTCGCTTAGTACAAGCACATAGTAACAATAATAGTAACTTTAAACTAAATAACAATTGAGATCTTAAAGCTAAGTTGAAGAAAAAAGATGCGAATAAAAAGGTAAGAGAAAGATTATGATAGGGGAGCAAGCTTGAGAGAGGTTTTTGAGAGGTTTAAATCGAAGATGCTGGAGTTATTTACTTTTCGAGTCATTCAAAACGTCTTAAACTTTTAGGCTTGCAAATTTGATATACCCGCCGTAATAATGCTGACATTTTGTTTGTTCATCAACTTTTAAATGGTTCTATCGACTGTCCTTGTGTTCTCCAAAAGATCTCGATTCATACTAATCCCCGCCGTTTTAGATCTGTTACCCTTTTCAACTCCAATACCACCGTACCGAATACGGCCAAAATGAACCCTTAACTAGAATGTTGGGTATAGTTAATAATTCCAACGTATTTGACATAAACCTTAGTAAACCCTCTTTAAAGCATGACCTCCTAGCTTCCTTATACCCATCCTTATACTATACCTATATATAGATTCAATACTGTTTTTATTTATTTGTATTATACTCACTGTTTCGAAAAAAGAGAGTGAGAGAATTGTGTAAGATCAAGTTTGTAGTGGCTCCCGGTTCTGTTAGAAAAAACACTATATAATCCAAAAATTAATTAACAGAATATAACCAACAGATAGTGTACCCATTTACTAATAAGGGTGAGTCAAAAAATATCACAAATTTATTTGATAAATTACTGGGAAAAGTAAACGAAAAAAAAAAAAATAAAAGGGATCATAAGTGCAAAAATCACACAAAAAGAAAAATGCAGCGGTCACCCCCAAGTACAGGTCAGGTCTCTCTCACCAACACACCCTCGCAAACGAAGCGCGGGTTGGCCGCTACCTCCCCTCTCTACCCTCCGCAAAAACAAAAAACAATGACGGAAGATCTGGCCGTTGGACAATTGTCCGCAAATGACTTGAAAGTCATTATTCGCGACACTGTCTTTATGGCTATCGACGAGAGGATGAAAGATATGCCAACAAAATCCGACCTGGAAGGGATTGGAAGTCAGCTGCATTCACTACACCAAACAAACTCTAATCTCCAAATCCAATTGCAAACAATGGAATCTCGATGTATCTCGCTTGAACGACAGGTTGAGTGGCTGCCTAGTAAGGCAAATGAGGAAAATATAGTGGTCCACCTACCGGTAGATGAAGATACAGCTGCCGTTGAAAAAGCTACGTCTCTATGCTTAGACCTGCTTCATAGCCAAAATCCCGCAATTATTGCATCAGCAAGGGAACTCAAATCCACGAGAGCGAATTCAGGAAAAGTTATTATAGAGTTCCAAAACAAAGAGCACGTTGGCCGGCTTCTGCAATCGGCAAGCAATCTGCGTGGGGAGGGCATTTCTGTGCATAGGGACTACACTTTCGCGGCACGAGAAAGAAGGAGGCGTATGATGAAACTAAAACACGAAATCTCGACAAAAAACCCGAACCTAAAACTGCAAATTAGAGGCGATAAATTAAGAGTAAATGATAAATATAATTATTTCGTAGATGAAAAAACAAAATTGCATGCAATGAAAATGGTGGGCTGTCATTTATAAACCAGCTGATAGGTGACAACAACGATATGTTAGAAAATGGTCTAAACGCAGGAGGGGGCGAATTCAGCGGCTCATTTAGTGCCAGAAGAAATGAACGCGTTCAGCGTATTTAATTGTAATGCCGTCAGTAGTGTAAAAACATATAGTAAAATTAAAATTAACATTCATTATTTAAAAATTTTATTATTTAATGTAGCAGGATTAGCAAATAAACTATTATTTAATGAATTCTTTAAATTTATAAATAATTATGATATATTTATGTTGTATGAAACTTTTTTAGAAAATAATAATTTAGAACGTTTTGATCATATTTTTAAAAACTACGAACTCCTATGGATTCCAGCAGAAAGAAGATTTACACAGGGCATGGCGAGCGGAGGATGTCTGTATGGCATTAAACTGGAAATCAAAAAGAATTGGGGATGCAACTTTGTGAATCGTCTAAACCAGAATTTAATTGAATTAACTACCGAAAGGGGAAAAATGCTGGTGATCCCAACGTACATCAACTGCAATAAATGGATGGAAGACTTTACGAATTTGTATAATTTTCTACTGTAATCTGGTAATAAAATTGTTTTGCTGGCAGGCGATTTTAACGGAAGAGTTGGTGATATACAAATCCTCAATATGGAAGCGGAAGAAAAAACCGAAGCAATTAGCGAACATAGATCCTCAAAAGACAAAAAAGTAGATGGAAACGGCAAAAAACTCATCGAAATGTGTGAAACCATTGGGCTCACGCTACTTAATGGTCGCACTAAAAGTGACAAGGAAGGACACTTAACATTCTTAAGAGGCTCTGCTTGTTCAACTATTGACTATCTTTTCGCCAAAGGACTAGGTCTTCAATGTGTTCACGACTTGGAAGTTAAGGAGCTTACCCATTCCGATCATCTGCCGATCTCATTTACTTTAAAACTGGAGTCGCAAAGAGACAATACATCGGAAGAAAAACTGTCGCTGCTGCCTAGACTTAAATGGAGCGAAAAAATGAAAGAAAAATATACCGCAAATCTACTCCTCGAACTCAATCTGTCTGTCTAAAGCAGTATGGAACCAGTCGTAGGGATAGACACGCTCACAAATTGTATAGCCAAAGCCGCTGGACCACTCCAAACAAAAATAAGAAGCAATGGAAAACAACCATGGTATGACTGGGAATGTGAAACTGCTAGGAAAAAATCTTTTGAGACACTTAAGTTATTACGAAGAGAAGGCACCACTTATGCTAAGTTAAGATATCAAGATGCAAACAAATTATACAAAGCAACCTGTGCACAGAAACAAAAGGCCCATCTGATAGAACAAGCATCAAGACTCAGCAACGCAAAGGATAGCAAAGTTTTCTGGAAGATCGCTAAGTCGCTAAATAGGCCAACCTTTGGAAGCTGCATAAAAGTGGAAGCACCTGTTCTGGCAGAATACTTCAAAAATCTTCTGAACAGGAATATTACTGGGAATCCATTGCAATATGCAGCACCACTTCTTGAAGTTGAATCCCTAGATAGGCCAATCACACAGATGGAAGTAACCAGAATCATAAACCACAGTAGCCCAAATAAAGCCCCAGGAGAAGACAGTATACCATACGAATTTTTCAAAAACGCCACAAATGCATTCATTGAAGAACTCACAAGGACATACAACTTCATTCTCAACACTGGCGAAGTACCTACAGGCCTTAAGAAAAGTATAATCTTTCCTATACTGAAGTAGGTTATCCAACGCAAGCTAGCAACTATAGAGGCATCTCCTTTCTCAACACGGTCACAAAAATCTTCACAGGGATTCTGCTAGAAAGACTGACGAATTGGGTTCATGTTAATAACCTGCTTAGTGAGTACCAAGCCGGCTTCCGAAAAGGGTATTCTACGGTTGATAACATCTTCATACTCACAAGCATCGCTCGATCCCATTTAGATAATGGAAAAAAACTCTATGCGTTCTTTGGATTTCAAGGCAGCTTTTGATGCCATCGACAGAAAAGCCCTACTCAACAAGCTCAGCAACCTGGGGATGTCAACGAAAATGCTCAAAATACTGCAAGAGCTCTACGATGGGAACCTTTCAGCGGTATGGGATGGAAACATATTGTCGGAATGGTTTGAAACCGAAACTGGAGTTAAACAGGGCTGCCTTCTCATCCCACTTTTATTCTCACTGTTTTTGGATGACCTTTCTGACTATCTGCCCGGAGGAATCACATTCGCTGGAATAAAGATTAAGCTCTTAATGTACGCGGATGACATAGTGATACTAGCTGAAAACCCAAATACGATGCAATTGATGATAAACAAACTCCAAGCATACTGCACTTTGTGGAATCTTACCCTCAACACTGCTAAGTCAAAAATGGTCATCTTTCGAATTGGAACGGGAAGATACGCAAGAAATGAGAAGTGGACCTGGCACAACGAAGAAATAGAAAAAGTCAAAGAGTATCGGTATTTGGGCGTTCTCATTACACCCCAACTTTCTTTTAGAAAACATCTCCAAGAAAAATTAAAGGAAGCAAAACGAGCAATAAACTGCAGTTTGAGTGGAATCCTTCACAAGAAAGAAGTGGAGCCTAGCGCTAAGTATAGAGTGTTCGAAGCAGTGATGAGAGCAATCATGTGCTATGGGGCGCAAGTTTGGGGTGTCTGGCAATTTGATGAAGTGGAGAAACTTCTCAGATACTTCATTAAAAGAATTTTCAGACTTCCATACAGCACTCCAAACTACATACTACATATCGAAACCGGCTTATCACCATTGCACATTTACACGCTAAAGCTACACTTCGACTACATCCGCAAGATCTGGATGCAACCGACGCATCGTCTTACGTTCAAAATCGGCAAACACCTTCAAGAACGAAACATGCAGTTTTTTAGCGAGTGGACGAGGCTTAGCAGAGAACACAATGTCTCTTTAATGGAACTTAACGATGCAGAGTGGACTAGAATGCAGCAGGAGCTACTGGAAAAAATCGAAAGCTCCCAAGCAACGGCCTTCCGAAGACTAAATTATATGCCATATAGGTCCAACGTTTATTCTACGTGCACTTTATACAATCTGAGAGAGAGGGAAGACATCCAATATTTTATTGGAAGATGTCCAGTTCTGAAAGAGATTAGAATTGCGGTCTGGAAAAAACCCATACTAACAGCAGAAGACGCCATACAAGTCCTAAATGGAGAAAACTGGAACCAACTATACACCTACATAAAAACAGCACTCAATTATCGACAACAAATAATAAACGAAGCTTTCTAAATAATCAAAACAATATTTACTAAAATGTGATTAAGAAAAAGTTAAGATCTTATATTATACTAATTTTTTAAAAATAGAAAATACTCTCTTTTTTCGGCTGACGGCAAAAGCCAATGCTCTACTGTGAAATCTGTACAAACTTTTTTAACCTAAAGTATAAACAAAATCAGATATTACTACTAATTACTACTACTACTCACTGTTTCGAAGTAAGATATTTCATGTACATAAATTGTATTATATAAAGTTTAGGTTTTAAGTCGCTTGTATTAAGCTTAAATAAAACTAAAAAAATTAAACACGACAGCCTATTATACCTAATTCCCAATCCAACTCCCAACAAATTCCACGAATTGTTTGAATTATTTCTTATTTTTATTATTATTTCTTATTATTTATATTTATTCTTGCAATATAATCCAAACAGTTATTGTTAATCCCAATCCAATTCCACGAATTGGTAACTTATTGTGTGCGACATATTTCTACTTTTGTCTTTTATTTAAAAGCAAATATTATAATTGATTAAGTAAGCATTAATTTTACGGGCCGTACACACGAATGTAACATTAGGGATATTCATGCAAACGGACGAACTATACAGAGCCATGTCGAGTCTCGGCATCCCTGCCAAACTCGTCCGCCTGTGCAGGATGACGATGGAGAAATCTCGCTGCTCCGTCAAAATTGGTAAGAACACCACCGATTCCTTTGACGTTGAGAAAGGATTGAGGCAAGACGACGCGTTATCATGCAACCTATTCAACATCGTTCTTGAAGCCATTGTACGCAACGCACGTGTCAATACCAGCGGTACAATCTATCAAAAGTCCGTTCAATTGCTTGCATATGCGGAAGACATAGACATTGTCGGCAGAACGAAGCGAGCTGTGGCAGGGGCATTTGTGAGCATTGAATCGGAGGCGGCTAGAATGGGATTGGCGGAATCTCAACATCGTCGACTCGGGCAAAATATCACGATGGACAGATATAACTTCGAAGTTGTCAAGGACTTTGTCTACCTGGGCTCCACTATTACATCGCAGAATGACATCAGTGCAGAGATCAAGCGAAGAATTACTCTTGCCAACCACTGTTTCTTCGGTCTAAGAAGGCATTTAAGTAGTAAGGCCCTCTCTCAGAGAACCAAGGAGACTTTATGCAAGACCCTTATCATCCCGGTCCTGCTTTATGGGTCAGAAGCATGGACACTGAAAGATTCGGATACAAATCTGCTAGGGTGCTTTGAGGGGAAGATTCTTCGTGTGATTTTCGGTCCGGTGTGTATCGAAAAAGTATGGAGGAGAAGATTCAACGACGAGCTATACGGGCTATACTGCGACGTTGACCTGGTCAAAAAGCTGAAAATACAGCGGCTGAGATGGCTGGGGCACGTGGAGCGTATGGACAGCAACGCACCTGCCCCACGAGTCTTCGAATCCAACCCCGATGGGGTACGCAGCAGAGTACGCGACTTTCCAGCTGTTGGGTGACACTATAAATTCCTTTTTTTTTATACATTAATACTCTGGTAGTCAAGACCTTCCGATTGCGATACATTTTGGTAGCATACATCAATTATCTAAAAATATCAATACAAAATCCGTGACTTTAATTGCGTCTGTCGGGGGTTTTTGGGCCACTTAGACGTCTGTCATTCGCTCTCAGGAGGTCAAGGTCTTTCGTTTGTGATACATTTCAAGTGGTTTTGTCGGTGGTTTCGGACCACTTAGACGTCTGTCACGTACATATTCACAGTCCATGGCTAAAAGTTATGATCAATTTCAGATGGTTTCCCAAAAGCCTAAAAACGCGAAAAAAACGCGTTTTCGGGGACGTCTGTCTGGGTTTTGGGGCCACCTATAGGTCTGTCGAAACCAGTTTTGTAATCAGGGAGTTCATGGCGTCAAGTTGTATTACATTTGAAATGGTTTCCCACCCGATTTCAATTTTCAGAAAAGTTGCACTTTTGATGTACTTTTACGTGGTAACGGGGCCATTACATGCTGGCAGACGAACGTATTCGTTATCATCTTCACCATACTATACTATTAAAATCTTTTGGTTTCCTTTCACGACCAAAATCTACTGCCAGCTCTCGGTCTATTATAAACCACTATTTTTTATATAAACTTTTGTATACAATTCTATGGTTTTTAAGCTCTATCTGGGTTTTAAGCGTTTGCATACTTGCTTACTTTACTTTACTTTTGATGGCGCTCACAGCCCAGGATGGGCTTCGGCCTCAACTAACAAGCCCCTCCAGCCAGCTCTGTCCCTAGCTAGCCGCTTCCAGTTGCGCATACCGAGTGCTTTGATGTCGTCATTCTTTTGATTGCGCCACCTGTTACGGCTCTTAGTGGCTTATACATATTCTTTTCTTTGTGAAATGTGAAATTGCACTCACACTCAGTTCACGTTTTCATAATTGTAGTAAGCTCGCTACGACATAGCTTTCTTAAATCGCTTATTTGAATGGTTTTGTGTGTTTAAAACGTGTTTCCTTCAAAATTTCTTTTTCAGCTAGTCATAACCTTTTAATTAGGTAGGTACCACTTAAATTAAAAGAAAAACAAATGATAATATTTGAAGGCGAGTTATTTCGTGGATTTCAATAGTTTGGCGTAACTCAAAACGCCTGTCAATTAAATTTTCCGACTCAGAGAGTCAAGCCCTATAAATTGAGATGAATTTCAAGAGATTTGTATTGGTAATGTAATTGATAAACTAGTAATCACATCCGCGACTTTTATCGCGCTCTCCAGCAGTATGGCGTAACTCAAAACGTCTGTCAGTTACATTTTGCAACTCAGGGAGTAAAGCCCTTTAAATTGAGATGCATTTCAAGATATTTGTATCTTTAATCTTTTTGATAAATTAGTAATTACATCCGCGACTTTTATCGCGCTTTTCAGCAGCTTGGCGAAACTCAAACGCCTGTAACTTATAAAATCAATTTCTTGAGTCAGAACCTTCTAATTGGTAAACATTTGGAGAAGCTACCACTAATATACAATTCAAAAATAATTAATAACATCCGCGAATTATATCGCGGCTGTCAGTTGTTTGGGGCCACTCATACGTCTGTCAGTTACATTTTATTTTTTTTGGGTCAAGACCTTTTGATTGGGATACATTTCAAGTGGTTTCCCTCAAAATCCGCTCACTAAAAAAATAAAAGAAAAAATCCGGGATTTATTTCGCGACTTTTTAGCTGTTGGGTGACACTATAAATTACTTTTTTTTATACATTAATATTCTGCTAGTCAAGACCTTCCGATTGCGATATATTTTGGTAGCATACATCAATTATCTAAAAAATTCAATAAAAAATCCGCGAATTTAATCGCGTCTGTCGGGGGTTTTGGGGCACTTAGACGTCTGTCATGTACATATTCGCACTCAGGAGGTCAAGATCTTTCGTTTGTGATACATTTTAAGTGGTTTCCTTTTTGACAAAAAACGCCAAAACGCGTTTTCAAGGACGTCTGTCGGTGGTTTCGGGGCCACTTAGACGTCTGTCGCGTACATATTCACACTCAGGGCATCCATGGCTAAAAGTTGTGATCAATTCAGGTTATTTTTCCAAAAGCCTAAAAACGCGAAAAAAACGCGTTTTTGGGGACGTCTGTCTGGATTTTGGGGCCACCTACACGTCTGCCGAAACCAGTTTTGTAATCAAGGAGTTCATGGCGTCAAGTTGTATTACATTTGAAATGGTTTCCCACCCGATTTCAATTTTCAGAATAGTTGTACTTTTGATGTATTTTTACGTGGTAACGGGGCCACTATATGCTGGCAGACGAACGTATTCGTTATCACCTTCACCAGCACTACGTATAATATTCATATCTTTTGGTTTCCTTTCATGACCAAAATCTGCTGCTGGCTCTTAGACTATAAGCTTTCTATGGGTTTTATGCGTTTGCATGAATACCCATATTGTCAATATTATGCTGCACTTACACGAATTAATTTTAGGTACCATACACACGAATTAACATTTTGAATATTATGCTGCATTTACAAGAATGGCAGATTTCCCTTTATCTGCCAGTATACTGTCAATAATAATAATAATTTTAACTATGTGCCTGTAAAACCTAAGGTCTTTTAATGCAATGCACGGCACTAGTTAGAATAAATAGAAGGAAAGGAAAGATTTTTGTTGGCACAGTGGATTGAGAATTAGATGTTAATTATCTCATGAAATTCCACAGGTGGCATCCAGTTGAAACTGGGGAATACAGAAAAGAATTCTACCTAGACTGGGGCTCGAACCCACAAGTCTAGGTTAGCAGTCAAATACTATATCCACTGTGCCATTGCCACCCGCGAATGAGCAAATTCATTCTTTGGCAGTACAATGGCAGAAATACTGACAATTTTCCAAAAGTGTAAATGGGTCATTAAGGCTAACCTACCTTCGTCTACTTTTTCCAAAAACTGAGAAATAAACATGAGTGATGAAGAAACCTTGCAATAAAACAAATGAAAATTGTTCTGACAGATAATTTTAGTCGCCATGTTAAATTTTTTTCTATTTTTAGCAAGCAGATGTTTTTACCATAGATATTTATTTCTTAATTTTGTACTTTTGTAGAAATTAGTCCTTATTTTAACTTTTCTTTTTTGGTTTTTCGTATCGTGCAATACATCGATTGAAACGTCGCAATTTCTGTATCACAAATATGCCACTTTTTAGTAGTTGAGCCGCAAATCGAGTTTAAAGCCTAGTACATACTTTCTCGTGAAGTGATCATTTACCTGTGGACTGTGGAGAAAGTGAAAGTTTGACATTCATCATTGGTACACACTTATGAATGCGCTGTGAACGATTGACGTTTGAAACCTTAATGCATCAAATGCCAAGCACAAAATAAATCTTTGCTGTGTAAATTCATTATTAAAGAATCCATTGTTGCATATTTTCGACTTCCCATTGCAAGTTATTGTAATTGGCGCGATTTGTTGAATTGAAAATTTTGACATATCTTCACGTTTTGAGGTCTCTAGAATCAGAATTCGTAGTTTTTAGCAAGATGTTCGGGGTACTTTTTTCGTCCACCATATCTCGAGAATGAATAAAGATATCGACCTCGGACAGATTTTATTTTACAGATAATATTGTCATAACGTGCTGAAAAGGTTTTCTAATAAAGTCAATAAACCGTGTTTTTACTACAGCAATTTAAATAGGAGCTGTAAAATGTCATTTATCTGGAATATCTCGAGAACAAAATAATGTATTCACTTCAGGCAATTTTAATTTACACATTATTACACAATACCAAATCGGTAAATATTAAAAAAAAATTAAACAGGCACCCTTTTTTTAAACTAAGAAAAACAGTTGAAAAATAATTTTCGTCTCAAATATTTCAAAAAAAAAAAAAAAATATTTCCGAACCCAGTCTATTTTTTTTACATATAATGCCGTAGTCAACAACTGATAATTTTTTTAAAAAAATTCAATAAACAGTTTTTTTTTATAGCAAAACAACTGGAACAAAAACTATTAAAAATTCTTAACAAATTTTTTTCAACTCAAATATTTTGAAAAACAAACAATGATATCGGTTTCAAAATTCTACCAAAAATATATACCTATACCACCTAAATGTTGTGTAATTTTAAGATTTTTAAAACCACCCTTTAAAAACCTAAAAATAAAAATGTTGCAAGAAAAAACTTTTCAAAAATGCTTAAATTCGAAAAATTCTTACCATCAAAATCTCCTTCAAAATCGAAATTTTGCATTATGACACTTTTATATTCATTGAAACCATGTTCTTTTTTTTTAAGTGCATTCCCCTGATTTTAGTTAAAACTTAATTTAACATAATAAAAAAAACTCTAACTAGATTCCAAAAGAATTATGTAAACATTCAAGCATACAAATTCGCAAACAAAAGAAAAACTTTTGCAAGATTTATCTCTCAAATCAGAACTTTTATCTTCACTAATCTATCTCTCAAACGAAAACGATAATTTGTGGTTAATTGAATTAGAATCAGCCTAGCTGGACGATTGCAATGTGAACGACATTTATGCCATATGCGGTGGTAAGGGGTCTCTCCGGCTGGACGTTTGGCAAGTGTGTCTCATAGTGAAACAAATCCGATCAGTAGTCACTGTTTAGTCAAATCTACAATTTACCATTTCAAAATAAACTCCGTGAGGACTGCAACAGCATGTACGAACACCATTGCAACGATGACGAGGACAAGGTGTCTGTCAATTCGGAATTGGAATCCATCCTCACCTTTTATTGCAAGAACAGAAATCTCCCTTATGAGATATCGAGCTTCTGTTACCTCCGCTTTCGTTGAAACTGAAACAATCCGACACCTACAATCTCTTCGAAGCCATCAGAGACACCTATGTACATTCCGAAGGGATGCATCGCCAAGGGCTATATTTTTAACGTTTTCCGTCTGCTCATTCAATATAACGACTAGGAGTTTTGCTCAATATGTAAGACACAAAGTGCATATGGCTGACTGCCTGGAGGACCACGAGCCGCGGAAGTGTATTGTCTGTTTGAAAAATTCCACCACCCTAATAAACTCCGCCCCCAAAGTCACACGCAAAGTCCCTGAATCAAAGTCAACAAGTGATAAGTGTTCAGCGGCCATGAAAATGAAGTCGGACGATGTTAAAGAAAAACTTGTAGATATAATTGTAAATCCGAATGCAGCAAGAGCTCCAAATAATATTTCGCAGCATCGATTCTCTGACAAACATGTTTCACCGACTGCGAAGAATGGCCAGCGCTACAGAAGTGTCTCTTTGCTCATTTAAGGTGATTTTTGTTTAAATTTTGTTTATAACGTTGTTTTAATGATGATATTTTTTTAGTGCAAAACAAGACCTCAAATTGGAGTGCAGCACTACTATTCATTGTTTAGAGGAATTTATCCGAGTTGAAAAGTTACCAAAAAGTTTGTTGGACTGAGTGCGAAGAATAGCCAGCACTACAAAAGTGTCTCTTGGCTCATTTAAGGTGATTTTTGTTTAGATTTTGTTTATAACGTTGTTTTAATGATGATATTTTTTTAGTGCAAAACAAGACCTCAAATTGGAGTGCAGCACTACTATTCATTGCTTAGAGGAATTTATCCGAGTTGAAAAGTTACCAAAAAGTTTGTTGGACCAATGCGCGGACCCAGGATGGGTGAAATTGCCCCCCCCCCTGGGCGATTCTTCTTTTAAAATGTATGACATTTTTTTTATTGGTAAAATTTTATCTGCCTACCTACTTCATTCCCTGCCTTAAGCTATAAAAACCAACAGGCAAACGCTTCACTTTTCGTTTTCATGTTAGGTATCTAGATATATTGCACTTCTAACTCCAAATTGCGGCACGTTCTTGCATTTGCGTACAAAAAACACTTTTTTTGTTATTATAGTTATTATTGTACTTAGTGATAGTAGCTAAATGTGCTGCAGGTCAATTGAAACAAATTAATTATGTCACAACGTTTCGTCCATGAATATGGACATCATCAGGTGCGAGCAATGATGGTTTAATTATTACATTTATATTGCACTGGATTGGTTCCAAAAACCCACCTCGTCCGGTAGACTTCTAAACTTCTTCTCCCAACACCCAAAACAAATCGTCTTCAACACAGCAAACAAACTGATAAAAAGAGTCCTTTCGATTAGCGACACTGAGTTCCACAAAAGCAACAAAATCAAAATAAAAGAAATACTGCAAAAAAATGCCTTTCCCATACCAATAATTAAAACGTTAATAACACAGTATGAAAACAGAAACTTTCAAAGAGTTGAAATAGAAAAACAAAATGAAAATACAATCTACAAATCCTTCACTTACGTAAAAGAAATAGTAGACCGGTTTAAAGATGCAAGCTTTTTAGATATGGAAAAATACAAAATAGCCATGAAATCAACAAACACAGCCTCACAACTTTACACAAACCTTAAAACCAAAACCAACAAACCGGTACACTCAGACTTGGTCTACAAAATAAATTGCCGTGGAAAATCAGACGAAATATGTAACCAGATTTACATAGGGACAACAAAAAAAAAACTAAAAAATAGACTTTTTGGACATAAATCCGACATAAAAAGTAGTGCGCATCAGAAGACAGCACTGGCCTCGCATTGCATCTCACTTGGTCACTCTCCGAACTTTAATGATGTTCAAATATTACAACGGGAAGAGCACCAAAACAAAAGAATGATGATAGAGACTCTTCATATAATCAACCATGATAAAACAATGAACCGACGTACAGACATGGACAACGTAAGTCCACACTACAAGTACCTGATGGAGAAGAGGGGAGGAAAAAAGCTCTGACATATGTAGCAGATGATCAAAATGTTTTCTTTTTTATATAATATGAAGATTAGACAAATATTTACAGATAGTTACTTGTCAGTTAAACTTGCTACTGGGAACATCTCTGTTCGTGTTTAAGTGCAATATAAATGTAATAATTAAACCATTATTGCTCGCACCTGATGATGTCCATATTCATGGACGAAACGTTGTGACATAATTGATTTGTTTCAATTGACCTACAGTCCATTTAGCTACTATCACTAAGAAGATTTAAAGGTCACAAATTCCACAAGTGTTATTATTGTACTATTCGTACTAGAATGTCAGCTTATTAGGCTTGAACATTTTTTATTCCGTCAATTTCATTGAATTTTTGAACAACAACAACCACTTAAATGCGCTACCACCAATTGTTTGGCTGGAGATATAGCTATTTCGTATTGACTTTTGCACTCATCAGTCTTAGCAGTCGTGTGCACTACGCACTCCACCGCTTTGACCACTGACGTCACAGGTCAAGATGTGTTATTTGTTTATCAAATGCATTTGGAGCATCAGCATTTTTATAAGCGCCTTTAAGTATGCTGTCTTGTTCCGCCTCCATTTTTCTCCATACCTTGTCTCGATAGACTACAATTCGCAGTATGTATCTAAGGGGGAGAGGTTGGAAGATCGGTAACGAACCAGACTATTAAATTATTATTGTTATTATTGTACTATTCGTACTAGAATGTCAGCTTATTAGGCTTGACCACCCTTTATTCCGTCAATTTCATTGAATTTTTGAACAACAACAACAACTTAAAGGCGCTACCACCAATTGTTTGGCTGGAGATATAGCTATTTCGTGCTTTGCCACTTTTGCACTCATCAGTCTCCTTTTTGTGGTGCTGAGCTTTAATCCAATTTTATTTGAAAAACTTTTTATGCACACCATAGGATTCGAACCCAAGCATATCAGATTTGCTCAGTCTTAGCAGTCGTGTGCACTACGCACTCCACCGCTTTAGACCACTGACGTCACAGATCGTGATGTGTTATTTGTTTATCAAATGCATTTGGAGCATCAGCATTTTTATAAGCGCCTTTAAGTATGCTGTCTTGTTCCGCCCCCGATTTTCTTCATACCTTATTTCGATAGACTACAATTCGCAGTACGCATCAAAGGGGGAGAGGTTAGAAGATCAGTAACGAACCAGACTATTAAGTTATTATTGTTATTATTGTACTATTCGTACTAGAATGTCAGCTTATTAGGCTTGACCATTCTTTATTCCGTCAATTCTTTTTTGTTATTTTTTAAGGTAAGGCCTGCCAAAATAGAAGTTGAGAGTGCACTACTCATTTTAGATATAAGTAGATACCTACAACAGCAAATTTGTGGAGTAGATGTATAACCGAAATCTGAGTATGAGGGTTTAAAGTTTAAAGGGGCATATTTTGTGATATCGAAATCAAAAATCTGCCAGGTTTTTTCTCAGCATTTGGCGAGGGCAAGGAGTTGAAGTCTATCTTCAACTCCTTGCCCTCGCCTTGCCTTTGCCAAATTTTTTATTAGGTTTATAATCACTTAAATTATATTTCTAAAAAAACATAATGATGTTCTGTCATTTTCCCTAAGTCCAAACACCGTAATCTTGGTGATCCGAGTAATAGAACTCAAGATATACGTTTTTAAGCGAACCTTAATTGTCTTTTTTTTGTGAGTCTTTGTTTTATTGATTTTTCGCGTTTTATAAAACGGATAATGTTTTCTTAAAAAGCTTGTGTCTATCTTGAGTTCATTAAGTCGGATCACAAAAACTTAACGTGTTTGGACTTAGGGAAAACGACAAAGCGTCATAATGTATTTTCAAAAAAATTGATGGAAGTGATAACACCCTTGAAAAAAAATTTCGAAAATCTCTATTTTGAACCCCCCATCCCCGGCAAAGACTGAACAAAAAACCGGCAAGACTTTTGATTTCGATATCACAAAATATGCCACTTCAAACCCTCATACTCAGATTTTGGTTCTACATCCAGTCCCAAAATATTGGTGGTACAGCTGCCAACAAAAAGTGGATGCATTTGAGGAACTAGCTTATTCAAGAACTGTTGAAGAATACGAGTCCGATGAGGAAAATTATTGGAGAGAAACCAGAAAAATATTGAATGCCGAAGAGAAGTTGGATGGCAATGCTGCATCTGGCCGAATTATCTTGTCCCAGTTAAGGAAGAAGCTCAAAAGTGACCCAAGTATAGCTAGCAAGGCTTCTTCACTTGTCACGACTATATGTACTACACCATTTATCGTACCAGTATTGGTATTGTGTTTAATTGATATGTTGTCTTTAACACAGTTCTTGAGCAGATTTCTACAAACAATAGCTTTTGGCGTAAACAGCAGTGCAATGCTGCTAAAGAACACGATTTCCGTTCTTTCTAGTCGCCGAGAGAAAATATATACTAATTTAAAAGAGTTAAAAATTCCTCGTATCCCTCGTCATGGTGGACGCCAAATTTACCGACCCAATTTTGAAGAGTACTACAGAATATCCTAATATGCACCTCTACTTGACTTTGTCCTAACCGATTTGCGTGAAAGATTTCAACCCGAAACCTTATATGTTTTTAAACTTTATTTATTTTTAGACAGACTTACAGAGAATCATTAAAAATGGCGTAAGTATTCGATAGACGATTTTTATTTACCTTTAAAGGTAGGCAAAATACCACGAGAATTGCCCCCCCCCCCCCTGAATGAAATCCTGGATGCGCGCCTGGTTGGACCATGTGCCTCAGATTGTCTTGAATCAATTTGAATATCTATCGAGCAGTAAATAATAGAAAGGAAACGATGATGAGAAACCATGAACAAAGTTTAGTAGTATATGAAAAAGCGGTTCAATAAAGTTCCCAATTTACTGCACAAAATTGCAACAAAGCTTGTTTAATGTGAAAATGCCGACTTACAGAATAAACAAGAAATAAAAATTAATTATTGTAGAGTTTTTAAAGTTAACTTCATATATCACTTGCGTCCCCTTCTTCAGTTGATCAATAGAATATAGCAGAAAATGTTAATTTTTGTTTCTTAATTTGTTGATATTTTGAAAGGAAAATGGCAATAAAGGCTCTCAAAAACCAATGAGAAATATTCGGTGCGGTAAAGAAACATTCGCAAGTCAAAATTAATTTACATGGTGATATATGAGAGTGCCCACACCAACGCGCCGGAGAAACGTTCGTCTTTCAAAATGAATATACAGGATGATAAATGAGAGTGCCCACACCAACGGCGAATGTTTTTTCGCCACTCGATTTGGACTAAACTACTAAAAAGTGACATATTCGTGATATAGAAATTACCACATTTCAATCGATGTATATTCCAGGATACGAAAAACCGAAAAAGAAAAGTTAAAATAAGGGCCAATTTATTTCTCAGTTTTTGGAAAAAGTAAGCGCAGGCATGTTAGCCTTAATGTCGCATTTACACTATTGAAAAATTGTCTATTTCGGCCATTATACTGCCAAAGAATGAATCTGCTCAAAAAATGGCAATCTGCCATAAGTATAAATGCAGCATAACATTGACAATATGGGTATTCATGCAAACGCATAAAACCCTTAGAAAGCTTATAAACCATTTTTTTATATAAACTTGCATAAAATTCTATGGTTTCTATGCTTTATCTGGGTTTTACGCGTTTGCATGAATGCTCCTAATGTTGCATTCGTGTGTACGCCCCTAAAATTAACCAAATATGGAAACAACAAAAAGAGAAAGATTCATGCCTATATTCCAATTAGAAGAGAAACAAATGAGTACGCCAACTGATCAATACGTGCATATATACGGTGTGGAACTTTTACATATTACTCACAGTAGAGATACATTTTGCGCGCACTAATACATGCAAATATATTTATATGGTGTGGAATTCAATTGTGACTGCGTTGTAATGCAAAGGTGATATGTACCTAAAATAAAACTGCATTTTACTTGCGTATAACGCAACGTTTAAAGTTAAAACTTATATTCGGCACATGTACTCCAATTTATCTTTCGATTGATAAAGGTTTTAATATGATTCGATTTGTTTAAGTGTGCTTAAATTGTACTACAAGATTTAGTCACCGCGTATTAAGCACTCATATAAACACTAATATAATTAATTTACATATTCTTCTTCTTCTTCGTTTTACCGGCGGCGGCGATTGTCATGATCTCGAGGGGGACCACAACTTTCCCACTCAACTGCTTCGCCTAAGGTTCCACTTTGGGGGTTCGCCGGCTTGACCTCAGAAAACGTCGACAGGCCTCCCGGTTTTGGATTGTTCCATGTCTGAGGCCATACTAAATGCAGGTGTCGTTGCATTTGTTTCATCCAGGAGTTTTTGCGCCTGCCTTTCTTCCGCGATAGTGTTGGAACGTCTAGTGCTATTGCCTTTTGAACTGGGTTCTAATGGCATCTTCTTTGTACATAACAGTACCAGCTAAGTTGGTAATGCTGTATTTTATCCAAGATGGTATTTCTGAAGTGAATTCTCTTGCTTCTCATTCGATCACACTTTGTCACTCCTGCTGTCATGCGAAGCATCTTCATTTCAGCTGCCGTCAATTTACTCTCATAATTCTTGTACATTGTCCAACACTGTGAACTTTCCTTTCAGTTTAGGGGGCATTTTTCTATCACAGAAGATGACAGAGTTTTCCCGCTACTTCATCCACCCTACGCCTACGCGATGTTTGATGTCGTCATCACAAGATCCTTCGCTAGTGATCATTGATCCAAGATATTTAAACTTTTCGCACTTGGGAAGCACTGTTCCATTCAAATAGATGTCCGGAATAGGCCTGTGTGGATCAGAAAATGGACAGCATAGGTATTCGGTTTTTTTCGCGCTAATGCGGTATCCATTTCCCTCCAGAAAATACACCCATACATCAAGTGCTCTTTGCAAGGACACAGGATCCTCACTTATGATGGCTCCATCGTCGGCAAAGAATAAGTGATTCACTTTGGGGTCCGTAACCTTATTCTCAAGCAGAAAGTCAAGGACAGTAATAAAGAGCAAAACAAAAAATCGTAGACAAATCAGGATCTTTTTTATATAACAAATATTCAAATGAAGCAAAATCGTCACTTCACAGGATGTATTGTAGTAAGGTCAATCACAATCTAAATAACAACACTTACTTTCTGGATGGGAACAAAACGGAGATGATAAGAACTATTTTTATGTTAAGAGGCGAATTAATCAATTTAAACTACGTGCCACATCGTCCTGACTTTGCAATATTGTGTGATCTTTGTAAGCGTGAAGAGAGAGGGGATGTATATCACTTTGTTGCAGTGTGCCCTATTCTAAATGAAATTCGAAGGATGTATTTTGGAGTGAGTACACTTCAAAAGGAGGATCTGATGGCGGCTTTAAATGGTGACTGTGGCTGGGATAGTCTATATCAGGGATGAAAAATAGACTTTCAGCAATGTATCGAATGTTAAAAAAAAGTGTATCGAATTGTACCTTTTGTTTTTTCCAACAAATCAATGTTTATGAAGAATAATAAATAAACAGGAGCATTTTTTTTAAATAAATCATATCGTATGTTTGGAGTGGGAAACAGCCAAAGTACACTTAATTCTACAAAATTTAGAATAAAGGAATGTTGCAATATAACTTTCTTTGTTTAGTATAACCGCTTGTTTTATAAACAGTGATCTTGAAATAGCCAAGTACATTCCACCTAGAGATTGCAATCCTTGGCTCCCATATCCCGCAATCGCTGATGGATCCTGGTCCATTTTGGATCCCGAAAATTCCGGGATTGAAATGCTCCAATCTTGAATATTGGCACACAATTTTTTTCCTGATTGCATTTTTTATACTTTCCTTCAACAACCAACCAACAAATAAATTGAACATGGATATCAAAAAACACTATAAATAAATATGTCAATTTATCGTACCTTTTATGTTTTACCCCCAAAAACCCATTTGCTTACATAATTGTTGATCATTCAAAAATAAAGGATTGGGTACGAAATGTCGACTTTCAAAACATCGACTCCATAAGATCGAGTTTCAAAATTTCGACAGAAAAAATGTCGACTTGTTAAAAAATCGACTGAACAAAATATCGAAAGAAAACTAGACCGGTTTTTTAAAAATCCGATTTTCAAAATGTCGACTTTCAAAATATCGACTGTAATCGACATTTTAATGATCGAGATTTTGATAATCGACATTTTGTAAGGCGACATTTTAATAGTCGACATTTTGATAGTCGACTGATGTTTACAAGCGCGTGCGCGCTACAATTTTGTTGATAAAAAATATCGAAGAGGTGATATTTTGCTCGACTTTTTTCAACGCAGTCGACATTATGACCAAAAATAAATTGTGATTTAAAATGCAATTTACCTATCTTTCTGGTAAAATGTATCTTCTTATTTATTTATTTATTTTTTTAATACTTAATAGTTAATACCTTCTGACTGAACTAATATTTTTATTTTTCTGTTTTGTCTTTTAACAGTAGTTTTTATGAAATGCAGTTCATGCTAAACTAAATTTTATCTCTACAATTTTCATCTTAACTTTATGTAGAGATAAATTTTGAAGTTGGAGATATAAATTGAAATGTCAACTTAGTGACAGCAGCTGATTATTTTCAAGTCCCGACATTCTATTCGTGAATTATATTTTTCTTAAATAATTAAAATTAGACGCGAGACAAATTGAAGATTTGGTTATTGTGTGTGCTACAATAAAGAACACTTCAAAGGTATATGTACAGCTCAAGTGCAGTGTGTGCTTTTTAAACATGATTTCAGGTATAATACTTTGGCAACTTCGTATTTAGCAGTCCAAGAGTAGAGGCACCCACAAAAGACTCCAGTACAAGCTCCACCACCGTCGCCAGTAGTTGCAGTAGGGACAACGTAGCAATACCTATTTGGCTTCTTACTAAAGGCTGTGGTTACTATATTGTTTTGGGGATGCCTTCAACTATGAGTTCAAATTTATATAGGTACATAATTCAATTTTGTTTACGTTAGGATAATACATACATACTGTAAATCAAACGAGGGTCTGCTCCCATTACACATACAAAGTTCAACTAAACGACGGCAAACAGATAAATATTCAAGTACTCCGTGCCGTGAATATCATTTATTTATTATTTATATTTTGTATCGATTTCAAAGATGTCACTTTGTCACAAATGTATATACACACTTTGTCTTATATATACACAAAGTGTAAAAATTTAGCAGCGAAAGAATGTTTTGAACATTATTTCGCGTGCTAAATTAAGTGGAGACTTTTTGATACAGTACGAGATGACAGTTTGAATTTAGAACGTGTACTGCGTACTTCTCAGCTAAAAATCCTAGCTAAAATTTATCTTGGAAGGAAATTTGTATGGAAGATAAAATTTAGCGCGATCTGCGTACTAGGCTTTAGTTTTTAATGTAAATGTTTTTAATGTAATGTTTTTAATGTAATGTTTGTTACTTTTCTAGACCGATTTAGTCTTACCTCTCTGCAAACTAAGAGAAGCGGTTTTAATTCGAAAAAAAAATGTATTCTGAAATACTTTCTTAAAAATATTTTGTAATTCCCGGGATTGCAATCTCTAATTCACCCCTTGAACATTTCAACCATAATGCTATTGTTTCGTGTAAAAAAGAAACTTTTTACCCTAAAAGGAAGACAAATCATATTTTCTAAGAAAAATTTACATTAAATAATCTTTTTTAAGAAGGCAGATGTAGTGAAAATGTATATTATAAAAATTAACTAGGTAGGTAGAGATACAAAATTAATAAGTTTTATTAATTTAAGCTGCATTGTATTGATTCGACACAATAAGGGTACTTTTGAAATTGAATAAAATTGAAGTAGCTATTATGTAAGTGGCAGGACAAAAGTGTACTGAATTTTATAAAAGTTTATTTGTGTACTTTAGCATTGTCAAGTGTATCGAAAAAAGAACAATTGTATCGACTTTTGCAACCGTGGTCTATATAGATACCCTACAAGTGCTCTGAATTATAGAAAAAGAATCATAGATGGGGATTTTTAAAATTTTTTAAAAAAAAAAATTATTTTTTAAATTTTCACTTTAACTTTTACTTATTATTTTTTTCTTTTAAATTCAACTTAAATTATCTGGAAATATGTTAATTAATACAAAAATGTTAATCTGGTAGATGGCTAAGTGCCAAACCAAAAGACTTTATGCTTGTAAAATATTGTAAAATATTGTATAATTTGTTTTTAAACAGTTTAATAAAAAAGTCATAAGACTAACTAACTAACTAAAGAGCAAAGGACTCAACACGGTTCCCTCGTGCACACCTACTCTAATTGGGAACTCTTCGGTGATTCCTGCGGGGCATCTTACCTTTATTTTAACTTGCTCATACATGTCCATGACCTTCCCCACGTAGACTTCCGGAACTCATCCTTGCCTAAGTGCAACCCATATCAGATCTCGTGGTTGTCTGCGGAATGCTTTTTAAAACCAACCAATACAATATGCAAATCTCTCGAGGAATCCCTATATTTTTCCATTTTGATTCTTATACTGTGAATAGCATCTGTGGTTGATTTATCCGAAACAAACCCGAACTGGTCGTCAGATAGCCATATTATTATCCGTAAGCGGCCATCCAATACCCGCTCAACGATCTTCATGGTGTGTGACATCAGCTTGATCGAACGGTAGCTGCCGCAATTTCGTGTATCACCCTTCCCCTTGTAGATTGGAAGAAAGTAACTTTCCCTCCACTGATTAGGCATTCGGTCACCGCAGATAAGTTTGGAGATGAGAATCATGAGCTATCTAGACCCGATGTCTTCCATCTTTTTCCAGAACTCAGAAAATATCTCGTCTGGCCCAATCGCTTTTCCCTTTTTGGAGTTTTTTACCGCATCACTAACTTCTTCGACTGTGATGTCGTAGACTTCTTCATTGTAAGGTGCAGCTATTGGAAAGTATATTTTCGGACACTGTTCATTTAAAAGTCCTTCACAATACTCTTGCCATCTGTGAAGAATTTTGTCGTCATGCACAAGGAGTAGGCCTTGAGCGTTGTTAATGAATTTTGGTGAACGAATCTCCTAGTTGCGCCCTTGTTCATGTTGGCATGGCGCAGTTCCTGAAGAGCTTGGTTTGCTGCAGCCGGTGCAGATATTTCCTCCAGCTCCCGATACATGCTCTTCGTACTCCCTGCTTCAAGTTGGGCACACTTTTTCTTTGCTTCTTTCTTGCAACGTGTGTAAACCACTCCAAGGCGTGCTTTTTCATCTATGTTATAAGAGGGGCAAGTTATCCGAGCTTTGAAAGCCGTTTTTTTTTCTAGTCATTACTACTTTGGCTTCATCATTTCACCACCATGTTGCTTTTTCGTGTTGGTATTGTCCTCTGACAATTCCTAGCAGTGATTTCGCTTCTCGCAGGCAGGTTTCTTGCAGAGAGTCCCACGTTTTGTGTACTCCACACTCTCTATTTGCATGTATGTCGATGTTTTTATACAGAGAATCTTTCATAAAAGAGACGAACGCTTCGGCTGTAACTTTATCCCGATTGTACCACATGATTCCTCTAGAACCCTCTGTTTGTTTGTTTGGCTTCCTCGTCTCCATAAAAATTCTTTCAGCAGAAGACGGTGTTGTTGGGCGATCGGTTCACTCAAAATCACTTTGCAATCTTTGACTTGCGGCTTCATGAAACTGGGTACCAGATGGCGGTGTTGTGGGTTGATCTGTTTACTCAAAATCACTTTGCAATCTTTGACTTGCGGCTTCATGAAACTGGTTACCAGACGGTAATCGATCTGAGTTTCATTTCCACCACTGCTGTCAGTGATAAGGTGCTTTTGTTTTTTGAACATGGTATTTAGCACGATAAGACCATATGATCTGCACAAGTTTAGGACGTCTTCACCAGGAGGGTTCCTAGTTCCGTACCCCAAACCACCATGACAGTTCTCATAGTCCTTGTCAGATTTCCCAACATGTCCATTCAAATCTCCGCCCAAAAACAGAAGCTCATTTTTCGGGATGTTTTTAAGGTAGTTGTGAAAGTCTAGCCAAAACGCATCTTTTTCCGGTTGTTCACATCCAATTTCGGGAGCATAAGCGCTGACAATATTCCACACATTTCCTTGCATCACCAATTTTAGAGACATCAAACGGTCACTGGACTTCGAAATAGCCGAGACCTTACCAAGCAATTCCTCCGCAATGATGATACCGATTCCGTTTTTGTTCTTTTCTTCTCGGTAGTAGAACATCTTGTATGCATTTGTATTAACGTCCAAGAAACAAGCCCTGTTTCCTGTGTTTAACCATTTTGTTTCTTGGACGCACAAGATGTCTATTTGCCTTCTTTCCATCATCTCTTCCAACTCACTTCTTATACCGGTCATAGTCCCAACGTTCCAAATCGCCACTCTTAGTTTCCGTTCAATTTGTTGCATTACTTTGCTAATTAATTAATGAACATATTATAAACATTTAAGCTAAACTTGCGTTTTAATTTAACTTCCTCAAAATTGAATTGAATCTCGCCTTTTTCTTGAGAGAATTATTTGATTATTTCGTTTGATTTTCTGCCACTTAATTTTCTAAACATCTAAAAAAAAACTCGCTTGGGTCTGATAGGTAAGAATCATACTGGTTAATCATGGTCTGGATCATTACTTACTTTTGATGGTGCTCACAGCCCAGGATGGGCTTCTGCCTCAACTAACAAGCCCCTCCAGCCAGCTCTGTCCCTAGCTAGCCGCTTCCAGTTGCGCACACCGAGTGCTTTGATGTCGTCATTCACTTGATTGCGCCACCTGTTACGTGTTCTTCCTCTGCTGCGTACCCCATCGGGGTTGGATTCGAAGACTCGTCCGGCAGGTGCGTTGCTGTCCATACGCTCAACGTGGCCCAGCCATCTCAGCCGCTGTATTTTCAGCTTTTTGACCAAGTCAACGTCGCTGTATAGCCCGTATAGCTCGTCGTTGAATCTTCTCCTCCATACTCCTTCGATACACACCGGACCGAAAATCACACGAAGAATCTTCCTCTCAAAGCACCCTAGCAGATTTTTATCCGAATCTTTCAGTGTCCATGCTTCTGACCCATAAAGCAGGACCGGGATGTTTAGGGTTTTGTATAAAGTCTTTTTGGTTCTCTGAGAGAGGGCCTTACTACTTAAATGCCTTCTTAGACCGAAGAAACAGCGGTTGGCAAGAGTAATTCTTCGCTTGATCTCTGCACTGATGTCATTCTGCGATGTAATAATGAAGCCCAGGTAGACAAAGTCCTTGACAACTTCGAAGTTATATCTGTCCATCGTGATATTTTGCCCGAGTCGACGATGTTGAGATTCCTCTCTCGATGACAGCATATACTTCGTCTTGTCCTCATTAACCGCCAATCCCATTCTAGCCGCCTCCGATTCAATGCTCGCAAATGCCCCTGCCACAGCTCGCTTCGTTCTGCCGACAATGTCTATGTCATCCGCATATGCAAGCAATTGAACGGACTTTTGATAGATTGTACCCCTGGTGTTGACATGTGCGTTGCGTACAATGGCTTCAAGAACGATGTTGAATAGGTTGCATGATAACGCGTCGCCTTGCCACAATCCTTTCTCAACATCAAAGGAATCGGTGGTGTTCTTACCAATTTTGATGGAGCAGCGAGATTTCTCCATCGTCATCCTGCACAAGCGGACGAGTTTGGCAGGGATGCCGAGACTCGACATGGCTCTGTATAATTCGTCCCTTTTCACGCTATCATACGCGACTTTAAAATCGATAAAAAGGTGGTGTGTATCGATCTGGAATTCCCGGGATTTTTCTAAAATCTGTCGGAGTGTGAACATTTGATCGACGGTTGACTTGCCTGGCCTAAAACCGCACTGATAATGGCCGATCAAATCGTTGACAAAAGGTTTTAAGCGGTCACACAGGATGGCCGACAAGATTTTATAAGCGACGTTTAGGAGACTAATTCCTCTGTAGTTGGTACATTTCAGAACATCTCCCTTTTTATGGATGGGGCACACTATACCGAGGTTCCATTCATCGGGCATACTTTCCTCCGACCAAATTTTGCAGATGAGCTGGTGTATGCTCCTAGCCAATTCATCTCCCGCTGATTTAAATAGTTCGGCTTGTAAGCCATCCGCACCTGCAGCCTTGTACGACTTAAGTTTGGATATCGCCAGCCGAACTTCGGTTAGGTCGGGTGGACAGAACTCTTGGCCATCATCGTCCAAGTTGAATGGAGCGTTCTGCCTATTAGCGGCATCTTGGCTGCCTTCGCCATTAAGCAGTCTAGAGAAGTGTTCTTTCCAGATCCTCAGCACTGACTGTGTGTCTACTACCATATTCCCACTCTCATCTCGGCAGGCTTCCGTTCTAGCCTTGAATCCTTGGGTGGATCGCTTCACCCTCTGATAAAATTTTCGAACATCTCCCCTACCGCTACAACCCTCAATAGACTCTACCGCCCGCTTCTCGCGCTCTCTTTTTTTCCTCCTGAGAAGTCGGCGTTCCTCTTTTCGTTTCAGCCCGTAGAGCTCCCGGGCCACTCTCTCAGCAGCTCTTGTTCGAGTCTGCAGCATTGCCTGGTAGGCCTCGTCCTTAGCTGCATGCGCTAGCCGGCACTCTTCATCGAACCAGGGGTTTCGTTGTATTCGCCTAGTGAAACCCAGCACATCAGAGGCGTAACTTCTGATGGCTTGTTGACAGTGTTCCCACTGGTCCTCTGCACTTGATGCTGGTGGCGGACCTCCTGAGAGATTAAGAGTTACGTGGTCTGCAAAAGTTCTGGCAGTCTCTTGCGATTTAAGCTTCTCGACATCGAATCTTTTCACAGCATCTGCTCTGCGTTTTCGCGTCATGGATATCCGCATACGTAGTCTAGCTACCACCAGGTAGTGATCCGAGTCAATGTTGGCCCCTCGGAACGTTCGGACGTCCAAGATACTGGAAGCATGTCTCGCGTCTATCGCAACGTGGTCGATTTGGTTGACGGTTACTTGATCACGCGACCGCCAAGTCCCCTTGTGTATATTGAGGTGTGGGAAGTAGGTGCTTGAGATGATGACATTTCGCCCCGCCGCAAAGTCTGCCAGCCTGTGTTCGTTGCCGGAAGTTTCGTTGTGCAGGCTGTGTCCTCCGACTATCGAACCAAAGATGCCCTCCTTTCCGAATCTTGCGTTGAAGTCACCAAGAATGATCTTCACGTCGTACTTCGGGCACATATCATACGTTGTCTCCAAGAGATCGTAGAATGCTTCTTTGGTTGAGTCTTCTCTCCTTTCATGGGGGGCGTGAACACAAATCAGCGAAATGTTCTTAAATTTGCCTTTGATGCGGATTGTGACCAGGCGCTCGCTTACACTTCGGAAGCCCAAGACTTCTTGCCTAAGTCTTCCCCTTATCACAAAACCACAACCAAAGAGCCGCTGACCCTGTTCCTTCAAGCACCCGCCGTAGTAGATGTCACACGTTTTCAGTCTCCGTATGCCCTCTCCATCCCATCGCACTTCCTGGATGGCTGTTACGTCAGCCTTTAGCCTGTCCAGGTTCTCAACTAATTGTTCGGCTGCACGTGTTCTGTATAAGGACAGGACGTTCCACGTGCAGATCCGAAATTCATTGTCCTTGTTTCGTTTGCTGGGGTCGTCAACTTTAAAATCATCCATATCCGAGGCTTGTTGTTGTTTCGGAACAACTTTTTTTTACGTGGTAGGGAAGTTACCCCGACGCACAACCCCCGACCCGGAGGACCAGACCCTTCGTATAACTCCAAGAGTAGGGAGCCGGATAAACCGCTCCTTATAGGCCTGAGCTACAAATATGTCGTAGTAGCCCATATAAGGTGTTCACTAAGTAGTTCAACCTAAATGGAACTGTAGACGCCACCGTTGATTCCATCTAGAGAATTCGTCCGCTGCCGCCTCGATGAAAGGAGAAGTGTCTTAGTGGGAACACTCCTCCCCCCCCCTCTCTCGTTGGCTGTCCCCAACAGATTTCCACGGGGATTTAAACCCCGTCTCCAGCTGAGGTACTAGACACCCGATATTCACCACGTGGAGGTGAGAGTAGGAGTTGGTAGACAGAGGTGGGTTTTGAGAAAAACCTGTGGACGCTTGTGTCCTCTTGAATGCACATAACTGCCCTTTTGAACATCGGTCTGGATCATTACACAACCCAAAACTGAGAACTGTTTGAACAGTACCTATGAAGTACGTAGTTTTGAAATAACAGTGGTTTGTATGAAACACTAACAATAATTTCGAGAAAAAATCATACGAAATTCTTGTAAGCGATACATACAAACCACCGTCATTCGAAAAATACTTTATTTGGATTATTGAAATGGTTCTGAGTTTTAATTTATGTCACCTAAGTGTTCCTTACAACAATTTTAAATTTTTGGGATGATTTCAAAAAATTCCCATGTAAAAGGATTTTCTTCATTTTTTAATTTTCAAAAAAAAAATGTTGAAGTTTCTTAGATGGAATTTTTTTGAAATAATTTTTTGTATTAAAAATGCTTTCCGGAACTAGTTAGGAAACAAAAATTAGAACTCAGAGGAGTTTCAATCATCCCAATGGAGCACGTAATTTTGAAATGACAAATGACAGTATGTAACACTTACAAGAATTTCGAGAGAAAATCATACGAAATTCTTGTAAGTGATACATACAAACCACCGTCATTCGAAAAATACTTACTTCATTTGGATTATTGAGATTATTATTTGATATTTGCACCTGTTGTTTGCAGTATAGACATACGTAGCGTAGAATTTCCTTCTAAGCCCACGAATGTTGCTAAAATCGCCACTAAATATATCCACCTTTTAAAATATTCAAAAATAACGAAAATCCAAGTCCGACAAATAACTAAGTTGAATATCAATTTTCTCAACATTAAAAGATAAAATACCCAAAGAATATAAGTCAGAAATTGTTGATAAGATCAAATGTGTAGGTGATGGGTCTACTCCATGTCCATAAGTTTATGTAGGAACTTCTATGCAAAAACTCCATAATCGTATATCAAGTCATAGATCAGATATTAATAATGGTAGCACGCAAAATACAGCATAACATTGCATAGAAGAAGGTCATCGTCCTAATTTTAAAAATTTAACAATTTTACAATCAGAAAAGAATTACTATAAAAGAATGTTACTTGAAATGTTACATATAAAAAATACAGAAAAAAGTATAAACCGACGGGACGTTCAGATTGTGATAGACTAAGAGCCGATATTTCAATCATCACTTAATCTATCAGAGGAATATTTACTATAGCAACAGGAAAAAATTGTTGTTTTATTCGTAGAATAAGTATTATCTGGGGTTGAACTGACTATTGAAAAATTAACCCTAATTAATATAAATGGTTAGTTTGTTAACAGGTATCAATCAATATCTGTTTAAAATGATATTAAAACTTTGAATATATACACATACACATATTTGAGATAGTTTTGAAATTGAAAATATTTGAAATTAAATATTTAAAAATAACGAACTTGAAATTTCGGTCCAAGCAAATTAGATTTTGCAAGGATGTAACATATAGTATCTAAGATTTTTGTGGTATTCGATCAGAAATAATATAAGCAACGCTAATATGAGGTTACTCCCGCTCAAAAAGGTGTGCTATTTGCAGGAAAAATCAAAACGTGCAAGAAAGTGCATTATTCACTCCGTGTTTTTTGTTATTTTTTTATATAACATAGGCCTGCAACTGAACTGCAAAAAGCCTTCAAATAAAGGAGCAAGTTGCAACTGAAAGATACATCTATCTAATACATACAGTGTATGATAAAAGAGTACTTTGGTTTAGTGTATTCCTTAAAAATATAACAGTTTTGTTTGAATCCAATTGAACATGACAAAAACGCGCCAAGTCAACTATTTGACGTCTTCCAGTCGCAGAAAAAAAGTATTGGCCTTGTTCACTAACCAATGGCCGCTTTCGGATACGTAAACAAAGGTATCTGGATTTGTTCGTGTTGTTCTTATGCCTAATACTACGTTTTGACTGGGCCAAATCAGGTAATTTCGTTGCAAATTTCCAAATCATTAGCCTTATTCGGCGCAATCTTTTATTTTGTTATTCTTTTATCAATTTCCATAAAAATTTTCGAACTGTCAAAAAACCTTTTATTCTTTAATTAATTGGTATTTTGCATATCGAATTCTGTTATGAAATCTGTTATAAACCATAACAGAATAAAAGACAGATTTGTTTGACTTTTATCATAAAAGATTTCAATACATGAAGTAAAAACTTTTATTTCTTTAATGAATTGTTCTTAACCCTGAGTTGGCTACATAGATTGCCTGTCAAGTTCGTATACGTGAATATGCTGTGACGTAGGCGGCAAGCAACTTGTAAGCAAGTTGCTTTCAAATATCTGCGGTCACGTTCAGCTTTTATTAGGACAGCCTATCTAGGATTCTGAATACACAATTTTATTGAATTTGCTTTGGCATCGGACTTCGATTAGTTCTAAACAAAAAATGACGTCGAATTCTACATCAAGTCCTACGATGGTCAACGCATAATACCGCCAATGCGATGACGTATGCATTGACAGACTTTTCTGTCGCGTCAAAGTTGCATGGATTAATTTTCATCTAATTCAAAAATTTCGATTTTTTTTAAATAATTAAAAAAAAAATGATTTTTGGAGGTTTTTTAATCCATCAACATCGAAGCCATCCTTTAATGGAATTTGACAGTTCATACGTTGACAGATAGGTAAGAAACTAAATTATGTCGTACGAGGAATATTTCGTTCCAAAATGTCACCCTAAAACGCTAAAATCGCCTTTTCCCGCGAATAAAATTGAATCTCAAAAAATTCAGATATCTTTAAGTTTTTAAATGCATCTTCTCTGTAACAATCTTTCAATTTAATTTGACAGTCTATGGCTTGACAAATCGGTAACAGAATGTTCCAAATGTCACCGAGATCCCCAAGACTCTCATTTTTCCCAAGCAAATAATATTCTTTCAAAAATTTAGGATTTTTAAGAGATTTTGTATATTTCATCGTAATTATTGCCATGCTTCAATATTTGACAGTTGCCTATTTTGGAAATGTTAAAAATTCTTGGTCCCTCCTCTCACTAAAAGTTGTGGAAGAAAGAATAATTAATTTTGGCTTAAATTTCCAACGAAAAGCTATCTATATAGGAAAGCTTTATATACAAGTCTGAACGAGGCCACTGTCTTCTCTACTGGCTTCCCATCTGGCTTCGAAAATGGCAAGCCAGTTGACGAGCAAGTTGCTCAGGTTTGTATGTGTTTGTAAGAAAATTTAAATGTATTGTAACTTGTAAGCCAGTACTGGCGCGTGTAGCCTCAGGGTAAAAGAAGACAGATATAACATGCATAATTACAAACACAAAAATAAGTAATTTCAAACTAAATTATTTTTATACACAAAAGCACAGTTTTGTTGATGGATGAAACGCAAAAAAGTAGGTAGTCGCTTTATTGTCATTGTGCGTTTCGTATCTTTTGCGTATGACCTCATGCTTATGAAAAAGAAAAACATTACAACCGCTATAATTGTTTTCATCAAATTTGTTTGATCTTCGATGGTCATGTACACAAAACAAAAATGTAAAATAAAAAGAAAAAAAAAAACAATATTAAATCACTAATCAGAAAAAAATAATTTATAAAATAATGATAGTCCTTTTTTATTTATAAAAAGTATTTTTATTTGTTTGGTTTAGATATTTTGACGTTTCCAAACAAACTATCGATAGCAAAATGGTAATTCAATTTGGTAGTACTTTTTCTATCTGAACTTAAGTTAAGAACCGAAAATTATCTGAACTTGGCTTTGTTTATTATGTTGTATTTACGTTAGCTAAGATGTCGTTTTTTGGTCCAATTCTATCTGGACCTGCAAAAAAACAAGGCTATTAAAATCATCGATGTACAGAAAGCTAAAGGCATCGTTTACAAATGATATTTTGTATATAAGACTTTTTAAACCGGTGTGTTGTGGAGTCGTGTGTCGCTATCAGTCCAAATAATAAACACCACACAACCACACTACATACGAGACAAATATGGTTGTATGGATATGAATAACATTGTAGCGATAGCAAAACTACACGATAGACAAGTGAGGTTGCCTTTAGACTTTCATTCACGTTAAAAAATTTAACATCGATGTTTAAACATTTAAATCATCGATGTTCACAAAGGAAAGACGCCGTCTACACAAGATTTTTTTACCTACGACTAATTAGATGTTCATTCATGCAAAATAACTTATGACCGATGATCGAGAATCAAAAACATCTTGTACTTGTCGAAAACGAAAAAGAAAATTACGTTTAAAATTATCGCTACAATTTGTAAAACAATAAAGGTATTTTGAACTTATTATAAAATGTTTTTTTAATCAATTTTTGAACGTGCTTTTATTAGTATGCAAACAAATATATTAAAAAATATCGATGTTAAAAACGATTTTTCTGATTCGATAATTTTTGACATCGATGTTGGTTCTTCGATGTTGACATCGATTTTTTTTCAATGTCGCTCATCCCTAGCAGGCACTCTATATTTCCTTATACTGTTATATACTGTAATACAAAAAAAAGCCAGCTCAACTATAACAGTTCTTCAAATGGAGTCAACCTCTTTTTGTACGAATACGCTTTCCAGTGAATTATAGAGATCACTGGGTGGAACATGTCCAAATCCTGCTTTAAAGGTGCCTGCACACTGTTTTTAATATTTCATTTTTTACCCAGAAAAATTAGAAAACAATTTGTAAAAATCTGAATTTTTTGTGGAAAGCTTTATTTATAGGCCCTTAACATGTGGTACAAATTTTTCTTAATTTCACCTACAAACTTTTTCGTGAGGGGGGGGGGTAAAAGAGGTTAAAAGAGAATTAGCACCTGTTTTTTTTTTTTCAATATCTCAAAAAATTTCAGCTTTACTGAAAAAATGTTAATCGACAAATTATAGCTTATAGAATCCTACACAAATTAGGTGTTAGCACTTTTTTTTTAAAGACCAATAGTTTAGAAGATACGAGTTGAATTATATCTTAGTCTAAAATGTGACTAGTACGCTTATGTTGTTATAAGTAAAAGCAAAAATATTACCAAAACCTCAAAAAGAGCAATACATAAAATCTTAAGATGGGTATCGACACAGAATTTCACCCGCTACAGCATATCAAACATTTCACGAAATTCACGCATTGGATTTTTGAGTAGTAGCTTTTAAAGGGGAGAGGAGAGTAGGGGGAGGTTGGAGTTTATCACACTCAAATATTTATTATGATGCAACCAAAGCATATGCCACATGATATTAGGCTAATTTTTAAGGCTGAATCCAATAAAATAAAAATGTTTACAACATGACTACAAACAAAGAAGTAATAGTCCCTTTTATAAAAGGATGATTGTATTTTCATAAAACACTATCAATAGTATGGAAATAATGTTATGCTAATGATGAAACCTGGAATTAATGTTTTACTAGGAATGAAAACAAAAGTTCATACAAATATTTATGTTGAAAGGGTGTTTTTTTTTTAATCTTTTATATTGCAGTCAAATTAGACTTTGACCCGGACAACATTTTTAAGAGGTATATTTTTTGGTGACCATGTTCGGAACAGCGTCCTTAATCATACGTGAAAAGTACCAAGAAATCCGCGTTGGCGTAAACCCACAATCTTCAAAAAACGCAGCCATATTGCACTCTCTGTTTGTGGATATATAACTTTTGTTGCCCTAGAAAGACAATTTAAGTGTCTTATAATGCATTCGTATGTACGGCCCCTAAAATTAACCAAATATGGAAACAACAAAAAGAGAAAGATTCATGCCTATATTCCAATTAGAAGAGAAACAAAGGAGTACGCCAACTGATCAATACGTGCATATATAATTATATACGGTGTGGAACTTTTACATATTACTCACAGATAGATAGGTAGATGATAGATAACTTGATTTATTGATTTCAATCATATTTGTTTTATTACAATATTATAATTCTTAAATCATATTAGCATGACTTAAAAAGTCGTGTGCCAGAGTTTAACTTTTTTTTTTTTTTTTTTGTACAATATGAAAATATTATATATTTACATATTACTCACAGATAGATAGGTAGATGATAGATAATATCATTTATTGATTTCAATCATATTTGTTTTCTTACAATATTATAATTCTTAAATCATATAAGCATGACTTAAAAAGCCGTCTGTCAGAGTTTACTTTTTTTTTGTACAATATGAACACAAAAAAAAATTTTTAAATAAATAATTTTATAACAAAATTAAATTATGTTTACAGTTTACATTTTTCTTTTTCTTCTTTTATTGTGTTTTTAAAACTGTCCATTAATTATTTGAAATCTGTATCTTTCTGCCTTCGTGGTATATCTATAGAGTCTTTCCCAATCTTTTCCATTTAAGTACTCCATCAGTTCTACTACACTTAATACATTTTTGCCGAAATAACCCCTTTCGAATTTCCATTAGCAATGGGCATACTCCCAAGAAATGGAAGACGTCTTCCCTTGTCCTTTGGTTGCACATTGAGCATTATATTTTTAGGTCTTCCCTATGTGGTTGATAGTGTAGGTTTTGAAGTTCTCCTCTCATCCTGAATATAGAAGATATTTTTTAGCGCTGAAATTTATTTGAAAGTAGTTTGCATTTCCGAGGCAGTGCTGAATATTTGCATAAATTGACCGGTGCATTGACGTATTCGCTTTCCATTGGCATTCTTGAATCCATTTTACATCTAACTGTGCCACCATTCCATACATTTGATCTTTCCACGTGCCGCTATTTTCCAACGAAAGATTGAGTTGTATTCCACATGACGTTGCTAAGTTATGCCATTCTTGAACCCACAGTGACTTTCGTTGTAAAGCGTACAGTGCTGTTTTTTTGGGCAGCCGTTCGTTTGGAAGCAGCATCACTTTTATAACATAATCAACATGTAATTTAAGTGTTTTCGTAAAGAGCTCCGGAATCCCCGTTTCTACGTGCAGCATATTGATGGTAGGCCAAAAGTTCTTTTCAGAAAGATTTTTGAATTTGTTCCACGATATCAAACTTTTCTTAGCCCCATACTTGCGTACCATAAAACATTATTGCTTCCATAGTGGCTTGAAATATTCTGTACTTTGCACAATGAGATACGTTCTTATTTCCAAGACAGCTTCTCCATGTAGCGTTCAAGGCGTTTTTGGCTGCTGTAAGTTTCTCGCTTAAATGTTTCGACATATAAAGGTTGCTTGTTATTGTGAATCCTAGGTATTTATAGTGTTTCACCATTTCAATGTTATTCTGGTTATAAGTCCAATGTTCCGTCCTGGCGTACCTTCCTCCTCCATTTCTTAAAATCATAGCTTTAGTTTTTTCCAAATTTGTTGATAATCCCCAGCGTTCACAATATGTGTATAATCGGTTTATCATCATTTGCAATGATTCAGGAGAATTAGCAAGGAGTACCAAATCATCAGCAAATAACAGCCCCTTTATTTTGATTCCTGCAAAATCTTCTCCACCGGGTAGATTATCGATAAGATCATCGATATACATGATGAAACTAATTGGACTTATATTGCATCCCTGCTTCATTCCTATAAACGTTGAAAACCAGTCCGAAAGCCGCTCTCCGTTCCATATAGCTGTTTTCGTGTCTTCATACAAGGTTTCAAGAGTTCTTCCAAATTTATATGACACCCTTTTACATTATAGTTTATAAAATAAAGCTGGATGACTAACTTTATCAAAAGCTGCTTGAAAATCTACCAAAAGTGCATATAACTTTTGTTTTCTGTCAATGTATGGTTGAGACATATTCCTGTGCTCCGACCTGGTCTGAATCCCGCTTGACACTCGTTAATTTTTCCATTTTGGTTTATCCATGATAATAGTCTTTTTTGAAGTATAATCGTGTAGACCTTCAATGACGCATTTAAAAAGGAGATACCCCTGTAATTAACTGTATCATCAAAACTACCTTTTTTGTGAATAGGGAACAAAACTGACTCTTTGAAGCTCTCTGTAATCCTTCTGGTTTGGAAAATTTTATTATATTGTCGTGTAAGTTCATAAATAAATTCGTCTGAAGCATACTTAAAAAATTCAGTTGGAACTCCATCCGATCCCGCTGCTTTATTGTCTTTAGTATCAGCCAAAATTATTTTTACCTCTGCCATTGTGATCGTTGCATCTAAAATTTCGTTCTGAATGTAGGGCCGAGCATAATGTATATTCAAAAATTGGGTATCCGCATTAAGAAGACTTTGAAAATATGACTTAAGTACATCTACTCCCAAGGTGGCACTAGTTTTTAATTTAACTCCGTTGATTTCTCTTACGTTTTTCCAGAAGTCTTTCGCGTTTTTGCAAGTCGCAAGACTTTGTGCGAGATTTTCGAAGTATACCTTTTTTTTTGATTTACAAAGTGTTTTAAATTTTGAATTGGCTTGCAAATATAAGTTTTTGAAGAAATTTGAACCGGTTTTTCTATATGTTCTAAGGAGACCAAAGGATGTACTCCTTGCCCTAGAGCAATCTTTATCAAACCAAGCACTTTTAGTTGTATTATTTTTGCTTGTTGTTGGTGTTACAGTTGCCTAGGCCTTTTTGACAATCGTTTCCAAGGAATCCATTTCTAAATCTCCATTTTCTTTCTCCTGTTCAGCTTGCAGAAATTCATTAAGCGAGTAATTATACCTTTGTATGCTAAATTGGTTCCAACGAAGTTTGGGCATAAGTTGTAGCTCTCTCACATCCTCTTCATTGCTACCTTCTATTCTTACAGAGATCACTAATGGAAGGTGATCCGAGAAAGGCACTCCTTCTACCGTCATGTCTTCAATAATGAGCCTCCAGTCTTCCCCATGTAGACAAAAATCGACTACAGAACTACCTCTAGGACCAATGTAGGTTATCTCACCGTTTGAATCTGTATTGTATAGTGTATTTTTTACTCCAAAGCACAGTCCTCCTATACCCTGTCCTGCTGCGTGATTTTTGATTGCATGTACCTATTTTATTTCATATTTATTTAACCTTTTTTCTATAATATTGACTGTTAAATTATCTACTACAGGGCCGGACCAACCATATGTGCAAGCTGTGCAAATGCACAGGGCGCAATATTCTGAGGGGCGCATTACCAGGAGCAAGAAAATGTAATCTGATCTGGCGCAAACAAATATGTACTGCCATTTGCATTTTAACCACAAACATTCTTAAAATAATAATAACATCCATCATAACCGTGCTAAGTTATTTCTTGCACACTAACAAACATCACTTTCATTGTTGCATTCGAGGAAAATTTAACTCAAGAGTCAAGATATCGTAGAATTAAAAATCCCACAAGACCCATGCAAGTTCAATCCTACCTACCTAATTTCCAAATATTTCACCCTGTTCGTACAAAAGAAAAAATCTCAACACGAAAAAGTTCCATGCCACCTCATATGTGCAAGATTTATTTCATGCACACTGAGTCCCAAAATTAATATAGAGAATATGACAACGAAAAATACTTATTCATACTGAATCATATGGGCTAGAACGTGCAGGTTTTGTATTACGCACCGTACCTCTGTATGTGACTTTTAATCTATGAAAAAAATGTCTCCGAAAAAGGGAATAGGTAGTTAGTGATGGTACATGAAAACAAAATAAATCCCTATGGTATCCACACAAAATCCCTACTTTATGAACTTTATCCCTACACCTAAAAAATCCAAAAAATAACACATTCAAGGAAAGAAAAATGAGATGTTGGTTTAATGATTTTATTTAACTTTTTTAATGACTATTGCAGTTTATAATAATAGTAAAAATAAATAAAGGGAAGCTTCAAAAAATTTCAAAAATTAAAATAAATGCAAAATAAAACAAACTTTAACACTTTTGAGCAGCGTAGATTCTGCTTCTTCTTTCTTCTTTCCGGAAAATGTTTTTCCGTTGTTCGTTTTTCCGCTGCTGGCTTTGTTTTGTTTTCTTTTTGTCTCACACAGTTTGATTTATAAGCTCACGATAGAAAGAGACATTTATATTATTGAACTGATTGACAGCGAATTTGACATAAGAGACCAGAAACAAAAACTGGAAGCACATTATAGTCCAAGAGCCACTGAACAAAAAATGCAAGGCTGTTCGTCAAAACTGATTTTTTTTTACATTTGATAGAGTTTAGGGTGTAGATCCAAAATTTCTTGGTCAGCCAGCTGGGAGGTGAGTCCTTCGCTCCTGACACGTCCCCGAACATGTAAAAAAAATTGAAAATGAAATCGCGTTCTTCAAAGCTAAAATTTTGTAGAAATATTCCTTATCAACTATAAAACAAGAAAACATTAGTCAGCCAACTGAAACCCGGGGCCATCTTTGGTCAGCCACTCGAAATAGCATTTTCGTTAATATTTTCCAAATTAATCGATTTATCTCGATTCGTATTATTCAGAGAGATAAAAGTTCTGTGCAGAAATTGTTCTTCTCAAAATTTGGAATATATCTTGCCTAAGGTTAAACCCTCTAAAGTCAACTCCCAAGGAAATAGAGAGCGGCAAACATCTCAAAAAGCTGTTTTTTTTTAATTTTGTCCATGTTAATATTTAAGAAAAATCATTTTTATCAATATCTGTTCTTCAGCTGTGTGAAGTGGGATACGCGAAGTCAAAATTTTTGGGTAGGGTTTACCAAAATCGTTTATCCATCGTTTGTCCAACCCAAAAAATCGTTTGTCCCCCCTCAGGAAAATAGTTATTAAGCTTTTCTCTTTTATAGCAACTCCCCAAAATCAAAAAGCTCACCTACTGCCCCCAATAGATGACTTAGGAAGATGAGACTAAGTGCGTTCGTTTGTTCACCGGCTGTTTATGATTATTCACCAAAAATAATCGTTTTTCCACCCTTAGTTCAAAAGTTATTCAACATTTCGTTTTTATAGCAAAGCCCCCAAAGTCAAAAACGAAATGTTGAATAACTTTTGAACGAAGGTCTGAAAATTTTTTGTTGGGGTTGCTATAAAAAAGAAATGTTAAATAGCTTTCGAACTAAAGGTGGAAAAACGATTATTTTGTATGGATAATCTTAAACAGCCGGTGAACAAACGAATGCACTTAGTTTCATTCGCGTAAATTATCATTTAGGGTGTTGGTCAAGCTTTTGGACTTTGGGGGTTTAGCTATTAAAACAAAATTTGAATAATTTTTGAACGAAGGTCCAAATTTTTTCTGGACTAACCTGGACAAACGGTGGACAAACAATTGGGATTAAAACGATTTTGCTAAAAAAAAATTTGTATGGTGCTGTTATAAAAAAGAAAGGTTGAATAACTTTTGAACAAAGGGTGGAAAAACGATTATTTTTGGTAAATAATCATAACCAGCCGGTGGACAAACGAAAGCACTTAGTCTCATCTTCATAAGTCATCTATTGGGGGCAGTAGATAAGTTTTTTTTTATTTTGGGGAGTTGCTATAAAAAAGAAAAGCTAAATAACTTTTTCCTGAGGGTGGACAAACAATTTTTTTGGTTGGACAAACTTGGACAAACTATGAACAAACGTTTCTGATAAACCCTACCCACAAATTTGGCTTCGGGGTTCCCACTTCACACAGCTAAGGAACAGATATTGATATAAAAGATTTTTCTTAAATATGAACATGAACAAAATTAAAAAAAAAAACTGATTTTCGAGATGTTTGCCGCTCTCTTTCTCCTTGGGGGTTGACTTAAGAGGGTTTAACCTTAAGCAAGAAATATTCCAAATTTTGAGAAGAACAATTTCTGCGCAGAACTTTTATCTCTCTGAATAATACGAATCGAGATAAATCGATTAATTTGAAAATTAATTTCACTTGGCTGACCAATATTTTCTTGTTTTATAGTTGATAAGGAATATTTCTACAAAATTTCAGCTTTGACGAAAGCGATTTCCTTTTCTATTTTTTTTACATGTTCGGGGGTGTGTCAGGAGCGAAGGGCTCACCCCCCAGCTGGCTGACCAAGAAATTTTGGATCTACACCCTAAACTCTATCAAATGTAAAAAAATCAGCTTTGACGAACAGCATTGCATTTTTTCTTCAGTGGCTCTCCTACTATTATGTTTACTTTATTAAAGATCTGTATTAAGATGTTAAGAAAAAAAAATATTTTGGGATATAAGTATAATAATTGCAGGGTGTTTTGTAAGATTAAAAAAGAATTAAAAATTATTTTATAATAAAATTTTAAAAACCGCTACGCTTTCATAGAAAACTGTGATATATCAAAAATCTGTCCTTTTTCCCCTAGGTGTCTTTTCAAGACAAAAATTCCTACGTGTAGGGATTGCTTCCTACGTGTAGTAAAAGGCGAAGGCTTGTTGAGGCCGAAAATAAAGAAAAGAGCAAACATTTCGCAAATTTTTTAAAACGCAGCGAGAAACAAGCATATGGGGAAAATGTAAGTATTAAAATAAATAAATAATATACATATAATAATATATGAATATTGACTCACTGACTGTATAACGCTCATGTCATCCATATACAGAACTTGCCAAGAAACTGGCCCCAGTGGTGCTCAAACTGTGATGGGAAATGAAAGCATACAGCGCCTTTAATCAAAATGCCGTCAGCCACCTAAATCAAAATTTTAATGTTAATGTTCTTACTTTAAGTATTATTTCATATAATGTAGCAGGCTTAGCAAATAAATTACTTTTAAATGATTTTTTCAAATATGTTAATAATTTTGATATTTTTGCTCTTTGTGAAACTTTTATTGATAAAACTATGGATATTTTCGAAAACACCTTCATAAACCATAAACTCTTATGGATTCCTGCAACAAGAGAGTCCTCCCATGGGAGAGCTAGTGGACGCTGTCTTTACGGTATCAAAAAAAATTTTAAAACTGATTGCTGTTTTGTAAAAGTATTCGATAGAGATTTGATTGAACTAAAAATGGATCGGAGCAGACTATACATTATTCCAGTTTATATTAACTGCAACAAATGGACACAGGAATTTTCTTGTTTATACAATTTTCTTTTGGAATTTGGAAAAGAAGATATAATGATTATTGGAGATTTTAATGGAAGAGTAGGAGCAACCCAAATTTTAAATGAGGAACCAGAACTTCTAAGAGAACAATTTGAAGAATAAAGAAATGCAAGAGATGAAAAAATCGATGGAAATGGAAAGAAGCTGATTGAGATGTGTGAATCGTTAGGTTTTACATTACTAAATGGGCGCACAAATAGTGACAAAAAAGGTCATTTCACATTTACTAGGGGTACTGCGTGTTCCACGATCGATTATTGTTTTGTAAAAGGAAAGTGGCTCGAGCACATATCTGACTTCAGTGTAGATGAAAAAGCACATTCGGATCATTTCCCAATATCTGTGCAGGTCAATTTGAAGGTGCAGCACGAAACTCCTACACAGCAGTGTTTGTTGCCAAAACTACGATGGAAACAGAACGATGTAGAGAAGTACACTGCAAACCTAAATCTTGCTACGAACCTTATAAATGTAAATGAACTCCAATCCATTAGAGGACCGGATGTCCTCATTGCAGCTATAACGGAAGCAGCAAGACCTCTCCAGACAAGCACAAAATCAAAGGGTAAGCAGCCATGGTATGATTGGGAGTGCGAAACAGCGAGGAAAAAATCTTTTGCCTTTCTACGCCTTGTGAGAAGAAGTAACTCAAACCAAAAGCTATGTACCAAGATGCAAATAAAAAGTACAAATCCATATGCATAGAGAAGCAAAGATTATATACTCAAAACCTCTCGACAATACTAGGGACCATAAAAGATAGTCGGTCGTTTTGGAAGACTGCGAAAATGCTCAACAGAGCTCTTTTCACGAGAGGAATCAAAGTAGAATCAGAGATTTTAGCTGATCATTTTGAACAACTACTTAACCCTCAACCTAATCAAAACGCAATGCAATGTGCACTTCCGTATCGACAAGATATAACACTAGACCGATCCATAGACTTTTTAGATGTCATAAGAGTTCTACGCCGATGCGGAACAAATAAGGCCCCTGGTGAAGATCGAATCTCATATGAATTTTTCAAAAACGCTACAGATGATTACCTCCAAAAACTTACACTAGCATATAATTTTATATGGGATACAGGAAAAGTACCAGAAAGCTTCAAGAGAAGTGTTATTCTGCCTATTTTCAAAAAAGGAAATCCGAATGAACCGAGTATTTACAGGGGCATTTCGTTTTTAAATGCGATTACTAAAATCCTTACGGGAATTTTACTGGATCGCCTTACAGATTGGATAAACGATAACAACCTTCTAAGCGAGTTCCAAGCCGGCTTTCGGAAAGAATACAGCACAGTTGATAACATTTTTTCTCTGACAAGTATCGCTCGGTTGTATATGGACAAGGGGAAAAAACTATATGCGTTCTTCGTAGACTTCAAGGCTGCTTTCGATTGTATCGACAGAAGAGCCCTTTTCTACAAACTAAGCAACCTCGGAGTTTCAACTAAAATGTTAAATATTTTACAAAAGATCTATGAAGAAAACAAATCTGCAGTGTGGGATGGAAATATTCTCTCCAATTGGTTCGAATCAACAACAGGAGTTAAACAAGGATGTCTCTTGAGCCCGCTCCTCTTTTCAATTTATTTGGATGACCTGACCACCGCTCTGCCCGGAGGAATAACGTTTGAAGGACTTTCAATAAAACTCTTACTTTATGCCGATGACATTGTCATACTTGCTGAAACCCCAAACATGCTACAATTAATGATAAATAAGTTGCAACACTACTGTACACTGTGGAAACTTCAATTAAACACAAGCAAATCAAAAGCAATGATATTCCGAAATGGAACAGGTCGGCACGCGAGGGATGAATGCTGGACATGGCAAAATGAAAAACTTGAAACAGTGAAAGAATACAAGTACCTTGGAGTTCTGATCACTTCAACATTGTCATTTAAGAAACACCTTCAAGTAAAACTACAGGAGTCAAAGCGAGCAATAAACTGCACTTGGAAAAACGTTCTGAGCAAACAAAATATTGCACCTAGTGCAAAATATAAAATCTTGGAAGCAGTCATGCGATCAATTATGTTCTACGCAGCACAAATTTGGGGTGTTTTCGAGTTTGATGATGTAGAAAAACTTCTTAGATATTTCATCAAGAGAATCTTCAGACTTCCAGAAAATACGCCAACGTATATGTTACACATAGAAACTGGTCTACCGCCTCTCTATATACACACACTTCAGCTGCATTTTTCATATATTTTAAAAATTCTGAATCAACCAACCCATCGGCTTACAAATAAAATAGTCTTATTTCTCAAAGACAGAAATCTTCAATTCTTCACTGAATGGACGAGATTGGGTGACCGCCATTCAATTCAATTTCCCCAACACAATGAAAGAACTTTCAGTGGAACCCTTCAGGTGCTTTTAGTGAAAATTGAAGAATCAACAAGAAGTAACTTCAAAGAACAAAGCCAACATAGCCAATCAAGAACTTTTTATAAATTGCTGAATCATGATCTTGCCGAAAAAAGTTATTTCGATGACCGAAACACTCTTGATTTTATATAAACAGTTTTTAAAGCCAGGGGTGAGCTTATTAACCTGAACTACTTGCCATATAGAGATGATAGAAGTCCTGAATGCACGTTATGCAACCTGCGATGCAGACAAGATATAGGCCACGTAATTGGCATCTGTCCCATTCTAAATTCGATCCGAAGGTCATTTCGGGGAAAAACTACACTTTCAACAAATGATATTATTCACGCATTAAATGGTGAAAATTGGAATATCCTCTACAACTACCTGAAATCTGCACTAAAATATCGGCAACAAATTATTAACGAATCATTTTAACTTTTAGTACTTATATTTATTTATTTATTCGCTTTCTCTTTTTTGTATTTTACTATAAATTATAAATTAACAAATAATCTTACTGCTTTATAAAAGAACTCTTTTTTCGGCTGACGGCATAACGCCAATGTCCTATTGTGAATATTTGTTTTGTACTAAGCATTGTGTAATTACTTATGTTTATTAATTTTAAATGCCAATATAATCACACTTTACTACTACTACTACTACTGTATAACGCTGCAATGCGATTTTACAAAAAAAACTTTTTTTACAAAAAAAAATAACTTTTTTACAAAAAAAAATCAACTTTTTTACAAAAAAAATTAAACTTTTTTACAAAAAAAAAATTAAACCTTTTTACAAAAAAAAAAAAACTTTTTTACAAAAAAAAATAAACTTTTTTATAAAAAAAAACTTTTACAACAAAAAAAAAAAAAAATAAGTTTTTACAAACAAATTCTTTGGACTTTGATGATCTCATTTCTGAATTTGCAAAATGTAAGGCCTAAAAAGTAAATTTAAACGTTTCCCCTCTGCTCATTTCTTCGCTGCGTTTTAGTTTATGGTTTTATTTTTTTTTTCCTAAAAAAAATTAACTGAAGTTCCTATTTATTTTTAATATGTATATACATATGTATGTATATATTTTTATATTATTTTGTTTTTAAATTATTTAATAAATTTATTTATTTTTTTAAATGAAGTTTATGTATTTTTTATTTTGTATTTGTATATATAAATGTATGTATATATATTTTTATTTTATTTTGTTTTTAATTTATGTACTATTTTTTTGTAAATATGTATTTTTATTACATTTGATACATACAATCATATATGTAAACATATTTGTTTGTTACTGAGGATTAGGCCTACCGGGGAAACCTACCTCAATAGAAAAAACGCATTGAAAGTCTACCTCCTGGGTAATGTGGAAAAGGCTTATGCATGTGTATCAGTGTATGTGTGAAAATATAAAAAAAAGGGGCGCTTTCTACAAATTTTGCACATGGCGCAAGTTTGGCTGGGGCCGGCCCTGATCTACTATATGTGTTTCATACAAAAAAATCATATCATACTTATTTATAAATTCATAAAATTCATTGAATAATAACTTATTTTTAAAACCGCAAATGTTGTACGATAGTATTTCATTTTTGTTTGTATAATTTAAATCTAACGTATTTTCTAAAGAGTTATGGCAGACGGCTATTACCTAATTTTTAATTCCGGTTGATGTACTTGCTGAGCTGTTTGAAAATCTCGCCAGTGGTGAAGAACGTGGCGCTGTCCCTGCGCTGTCACTGTCAAACGTCATTCGTACCTCGTTGCTGCTGTCATCGTTGTTGTTTACAATAATTTGTTCTGGCTCGAAATGAAATATCAATTTATTTTCCAGAATTGAATAGCCATCACATCCACCGCTTCTCAAGCCTGTCAGGAAGCTCCAAGTAAACATTATGCTTTCCACCACCAGCTTATCGTCCCTTAAAGAGATCTTCACAGACGGAGATTTTAGCTTTATCTCATGTCCCACTTGACCAAGCTTGAACCTCTTTTTCCGGCAGTTGAATGGCAGGTCCTTACGAATCCAAATGCCCGTGTTTTTCAACTTGTTTGCAGCTCTAAGAAGGGACAAGGCCTCCCTCCCAGATCGCAACTTAACCAACATATTTTGGATTTCGGCGTGATTCGGCGTCAGATGGCGGATTTGACTGTCCTCTACTACCGTTCCTGCCACCAGGTTAGTACAAACATTTCTGGCTTTTGCTTTCAATATGCAAATCTCTCGAGGAATCCCTATATTTTTCCATTTTGATTCTTATACTCTGAATAGCATCTGTGGTTGATTTATCCGATTAATACGGCTATCGTCAGATAGCCGTATTATTATCCGTAAGCGGCCATCCAATACCCGCTCAACGATCTTCATGGTGTGTGACATCAGCTTGATCGAACGGTAGCTGTCGCAATTTCGTGTACCACCCTTCCCCTTGTAGATTGAAAGAAGAAGGTAACTCTCCCTCCACTGATTAGGCAATCGGTCACCGCAGATAAGTTTGGAGATGAGAATCATGAGCTATCTAGACCCGATGTCTTCCATCTTTTTCCAGAACTCAGAGGGTATCTCGTCTGGCCCAATCGCTCCTCCCTTTTTGGAGTTTTTCACCGCATCACTTACTACTCCGACTGTGATGTCGTCGACTTCTTCATTTTTAGGAGCAGCTATTGGAAAGTATATCCTCGGACACTGTTCATTTAAAAGTCCTTCACAATACTCTTGCCATCTGTGAAGAATTTTGTCGTCATCCACAAGGAGTTGACCTTGAACGTTGTTAATGAATTTTGGTGATCGAATCTCCTGAGCATTTTTCCTTCTCTGTACGGCGATTTTAAAAATAGTTGCAACCTTGTTCATGTTGGCATGTCGCAGTTCCTGAAAAGCTTGGTTTGCAGCAGCTGCCGATACATGCTCTTCGTACTCCCTGCTTCAAGTTGGGCACACTTTTTTTTTGCTTCTTTCTTGCAACGTGTGTAAACCACTCTAAGGCGTGGTTTTTCATCTATGTTATAAGAGGGCAAGTTGACCAAGCTTTGAAAGCCGTTTTATTTTCTAGTCATTACTACTTTGGCCACCACCATGTTTCTTTGTCGTGTTGGTTTTGTCCTCTGACAATTCCTAGCAGTTATATCGCTTCTCGCAGGCAGGTTTCTTGCAGAGAGTGCCACATTTTTTGTACTCCACACTCTCTATTTGCATGTATGTCGATGTTTCTATACAGAGAATCTTTCATAAAAGAGACGAACGCTTCGCCTTTTACTTTAGCAAGATTGTACCACTTGATTCCTCTAGAACCCTCTGTTTGTTTGTTTGGCTTCCTCGTCTCCATAAAAATTCTGTCAGCAAAAGACGGTGTTGTGGGGCGATCGGTTCACTCAAAATCACTTTGCAATCTTTGACTTGCGGCTTCATGAAACTGGGTACTAATTGGAAATCGATCTGAGTTTCATTTCCACCACTGCTGTAAGTGATAAGGTGCTTTTGTTGTTTGAACATGGTTTTTAACACGATAAGACCATATGATCTGCACATGTTTAGGATGTCTTCACCAGGAGGGTTCCTAGTTCCGTACCCCAAACCACCATGACAGTCCTGATAGTCCTTGTTAGAATTCCCAACATGTCTATTCAAATCTCCGCCCACAAACAGAAGCTCATTTTTCGGGATGTTTTTAAGGTGGTTGTGAAAGTCTAGCCAAAACGCATCTTTTTCCGGTTGTTCACATCCAATTTCGGGAGCATAAGCGCTGACAATATTCCACACATTTCCTTGCATCACCAATTTTAGAGACATCAAACGATCACTAGACTTCGAAATAGCCGAGACCTTACCAAGCAATTCCTTCGCAAGGATGATACCGATTCCGTTTTTGTTCTTTTCTTCTCCGTAGTAGAACATCTTGTATGGCTTTGTCTTAACGTCTAAGAAACGAGCCCTGTTTCCAGTGTTTAGCCATTTTGTTTCTTGGACGCACAAGATGTCTATTCGCTTTCCTTTCATCATCTCTTCCAACTCACAGCTTATACCGGTCATAGTCCCAACGTTCCAACTCGCCACTCTTAGTTTCCGTCCAATTTGTTGCATTACTTTGTTAATTAATTATTTTACATATTATACACATTTAAGCTAAACTTGCGTTTTAATTTAACTTCCTCATTGTATTGAATCTCGCCTTTTTCTTGAGAGAATTATTTATTTATTTCGTTTGATTTTCTGCCAATTAATTTTCTAAAAATCTAAAACACTCGCTTGGGTCTGATAGGTAAGAACCATATTGGTTAATCATGGTCTGGATCATTACACAACCCAAAACTGAGAACCGTTCGAACAGTACCTATGAAGTACGTAGTTTTGAAAGTTTTGAAATAACAGTGGTTTGTATGAAACACTAACAATAATTTCGAGAGAAAATCATACGAAATTCTTGTAAGCGATACATATAAACCACCGTCATTCGAAAAATACTTCATTTGGATTATTGAAATGGTTCTGAGTTTAGATTTATGTCACCTAAGTGTTCCTTACAACGAATTTCAATTTTTTGGATGATTTCAAAAAGGATTTTCTTCATTTTTAATTTTCAAGAAAAAATGTTGAAGTTTCTTAGATGGAATTTTTTTGAAATAATTCTTTGTATTAAAAATGCTTTCTGGAACTAGTTAGGAAACAAAAATTAGAACTCAGAGGAGTTTCAATCATCCCAATGGAGCACGTAATTTTGAAATTACAGTGGTTTGTATGTAACACTTACAAGAATTTCGAGAGAAAATCATACGAAATACTTGTAAGTGATACATACAAACCACCGTCATTCGAAAACTACTAACTTCATTTGGATTATTGATATTATTATTTGATATTTGCACATGTTGTTTGCAGTATAGACATACGTAGCGTAGAAATTCTTTCTAAGCCCACGAATGTTGCTAAAATCGACACTAAATCTATCCACCATTTAAAATATTCAAAAATAACGAAAATCCAAGTCCGACAAATAACTACGTTTAATATAAATTTTCTCAAAATTTAAAAGATAAAATACCCAAAGAATATAAGTTAGAAATTGTTGATAAGATCAAATGTGAAGGTGATGGGTCTACACCATGTCCATGAGTTTATGTAGGAACTTCTATGCAAAAACTCCATAATCGTATATCAAGTCATAGATCAGATATTAGTAATGGTAGCACGCAAAACACAGCATTACATTGCATAGAAGAAGGTCATCTTCCTGATTTTAGAAATGTAACAATTTTACAATCAGAAAAGAATTACAATAAAAGAATGTTACTTGAAATGTTCGAATAAAAACTACAGAAAAAAGTATAAACCGATGCGACGTTCAGATTGTGATAGACTAAGAGCCGATTTTTCAATCATCACTTAATCTATCAGAGGAATATTTACTATAGCAACAGGAACAAATTGTCTGAGGTTTAACTGACTATTGAAAAATTAGGCCTAATTGATATAAATGGTCAGTTTGTTAACAGGTATCAATCAATATCTGTTTAAAATGATATTAAAACTATAAATATATACACATACTCATACACATATTTGAGTTAGTTTTCAAATTTAAAATATTTGAAATTAAGTATTTAAAAATAACGAACTTGTAATTTCAGTCCAAGCAAATTAGATTTTGCAAGGATGTCCTCCGGGTCGGGGGTTGTGCGTCGGGGTAACTTCCCTACCACGTAAAAAAAAGTTGTTCCGAAACAACAAAAAGCCTCGGATATGGATGATTTTAAAGTTGACGACCCCAGCAAACGAAACAAGGACAATGAATTTCGGATCCGCACGTGGAACGTCCTGTCCTTATACAGAACACGTGCAGCCGAACAATTAGTGGAGAACCTGGACAGGCTAAAGGCTGACGTAACAGCCATCCAGGAAGTGCGATGGGATGGAGAGGGCATACGGAGACTGAAAACGTGTGACATCTACTACGGCGGGTGCTTGAAGGAACAGGGTCAGCGGCTCTTTGGTTGTGGTTTTGTGATAAGGGGAAGACTTAGGCAAGAAGTCTTGGACTTCCGAAGTGTAAGCGAGCGCCTGGTCACAATCCGCATCAAGGGCAAATTTAAGAACATTTCGCTGATCTGTGTTCATGCCCCCCATGAAGGGAGAGAGGACTCAACCAAAGAAGCATTCTACGATCTCCTGGATACAACGTATGATATGTGCCCGAAGTACGACGTGAAGATCATTCTTGGTGACTTCAACGCAAGATTCGGAAAGGAGGGCATCTTTGGTTCGATAGTCGGAGGACACAGCCTACACGACGAAACTTCCGGCAACGGACACAGGCTGGCAGACTTTGCGGCGGGGCGAAATGTCATCATCTCAAGCACCTACTTCCCACACCTCAATATACACAAGGGGACTTGGCGGTCACGTGATCAAGTAACCGTCAACCAAATCGACCACGTTGCGATAGACGCGAGACATGCTTCCAGTATCTTGGACGTCCGAACGTTCCCAGGGGCCAACATTGACTCGGATCAATACCTGGTGGTAGCTAGACTACGTATGCGGATATCTATGGCACGACAACGCAGAGCAGATGCTGTGAAAAGATTCGATGTCGAGAAGCTTAAATCGCAAGAGACTGCCAGAACTTTTGCAGACCACGTAACTCTTAATCTCTCAGGAGGTCTGCCACCAGCATCAAGTGCAGAGGACCAGTGGGAGCACTGTCAACAAGCCATCAGAAGTGCCGCCTCTGAATACACTAGACGAATACAACGAAACCCCTGGTTCGATGAAGAGTGCCGGCTAGCGCATGCAGCTAAGGACGAGGCCTACCAGGCAATGCTGCAGACTCGAATAAGAGCTGCTGAGAGAGTGGCCCGGGAGCTCTACGGGCTGAAACGAAAAGAGGAACGCCGACTTCTCGGGAGGAAAAAGAGAGAGCACGAGAAGCGGGCGGTAGAGTCTATTGAGGGTTGTAGCGGTAGGGGAGATGTTCGAAAATTTTATCAGAGGGTGAAGCGATCCACCCAAGGATTCAAGGCTAGAACGGAAGCCTGCCGAGATGAGAGTGGGAATATGGTAGTAGACACACAGTCAGTGCTGAGGATCTGGAAAGAAAACTTCTCTAGACTGCTTAATGGCGAAGACAGCCAAGATGCCGCTAATAGGCAGAACGCTCCATTCAACTTGGACGATGATGGCCAAGAGTTCCGTCCACCCGACTTAACTGAAGTGCGGCTGGCGATATCCAAACTTAAGTCGTACAAGGCTGCTGGTGCGGATGGCTTACAAGCCGAACTATTTAAATCAGCGGGAGATGAATTGGCTCGGAGCATACACCAGCTCATCTGCTAAATTTGGTCGGAGGAAAGTATGCCCGATGAATGGAACCTCGGTATAGTGTGCCCCATCCATAAAAAGGGAGATGTTCTGAAATGTACCAACTACAGAGGAATTAGTCTCCTAAACGTCGCTTATAAAATCTTGTCGGCCATCCTGTGTAACCGCTTAAAACCTTTTGTCAACGATCTGATCAGCCCTTATCAGTGCGGTTTTAGGCCAGGCAAGTCAACCGTCGATCAAATGTTCACACTCCGACAGATTTTAGAAAAATCCCGGGAATTCCAGATCGATACACCACCTTTTTATCGATTTTAAAGTCGCGTATGATAGCGTGAAAAGGGACGAATTATACAGAGCCATGTCGAGTCTCGGCATTCCTGCCAAACTCGTCCGCTTGTGCAGGATGATGATGGAGAAATCTCGCTGCTCCGTCAAAATTGGTAAGAACACCACCGATTCCTTTGATGTTGAGAAAGGATTGAGGCAAGGCGACGCGTTATCATGCAACCTATTCAACATCGTTCTTGAAGCCATTGTACGCAACGCACATGTCAACACCAGCGGTACAATCTATCAAAAGTCCGTCAAATTGCTTGCATATGCGGATGACATAGACATTGTCGGCAGAACGAAGCGAGCTGTGGCAGGGGCATTTGCGAGCATTGAATCGGAGGCGGCTAGAATGGGATTGGCGGTTAATGAGGACAAGACGAAGTATATGCTGTCATCGAGAGAGGAATCTCAACATCGTCGACTCGGGCAAAATATCACGATGGACAGATATAACTTCGAAGTTGTCAAGGACTTTGTCTACCTGGGCTCCACTATTACATCGCAGAATGACATCAGTGCAGAGATCAAGCGAAGAATTACTCTTGCCAACCGCTGTTTCTTCGGTCTAAGAAGGCATTTAATAAATAAGGCCCTCTCTCAGAGAATCAAGGAGACTTTATACAAAACCCTAATCATCCCGGTCCTGCTTTATGGGTCAGAAGCATGGACACTGAAAGATTCGGATAAAAATCTGCTAGGGTGCTTTGAGAGGAATCGTGTGATTTTCGGTCCGGTGTGTATCGAAGGAGTATGGAGGAGAAGATTCAACGACTAGCTATACGGGCTATACAGCGACGTTGACCTGGTCAAAAAGCTGAAAATACAGCGGCTGAGATGGCTGGGCCACGTGGAGCGTATGGACAGCAACGCAGCTGCCGGACGAGTCTTCGAATCCAACCCCTATGGGGTACGCAGCAGAGGAAGAACACGTAACAGGTGGCGCAATCAAGTGAATGACGACATCAAAGCACTCGGTGTGCGCAACTGGAAGCGGCTAGCTAGGGACAGAGCTGGCTGGAGGGGCTTGTTAGTTGAGGCCGAAGCCCATCCTGGGCTGTGAGCGCCATCAAAAGTAAGTAAAGTAAGTAAGGATGTAACATATAGTATCTTAGATTTGTGTGGTATTCGATCAGAAATAATATAAGCAACGCTAATATGAGGTTACTCCCGCTCAAAAAGGTGTGCTATTTGCAGGAAAAACCAAAACGTGCAAGAAAGTGCATTATTCACTCCGTGGTTTTCGTTATTTCCTGTCTGTATAAGAGTTCTTTGGTTAAAAGTTACACAGAATTACTGTGGCGGAACCACTGATCTCGATAATACACTGGATAGTGTATTCCTTACAAATATAACAGTTTTGTTTGACTCCAATTGAAGATGACAAGTACGCGCCAAGTCGACTATTTCACGTCTTCCAGTCGCAGCAAAAAAGTATTGGCCTTGTTCACTAACCAATGGCCGCGTTCGGATACGTAAACAAAGTATCTGGATTTGTTCGTGTTGTTCTTATGCCTAATACTACGTTTTCACTGGACCAAATCAGGTAATTTCGTTGCAAAATTTCCAAATCATTAGCCTTATTCGGCACAATCTTTAATTCTTTTATTCAGTTATTCTTTTATAAATTTCCATAAAAATTTTCGAACTGTCAAAAAATCTTTTATTCTTTAATTTATTGGTATTCTGCATATCGAATTCTGTTATGAAATCTGTTATAAACCATAACAGAATAAAAGACAGATTTGTTTGACTTTTATCATAAAAGATTTCAATACATGAAGTAAAAACTTTTATTTCTTTAATGAATTGTTCTTAACCCTGAGGCTACACGAGCCAGTACTGGCAAGCCAGTTGGCTACATAGTTTGCCTGTCAAGTTCGTATACGTGAATATGCTGTGACGTAGGCGGCAGGCAACTTGTAAGCAAGTTGCTTTCAAATATCTGCGGTCACTTTCAACTTTTATTAGGACAGCCTATCTAGGATTCTGAATACACAATTTTATTGAATTTGCTTTGGCATCGGACTTCCATTTGTTCTTAACAAAAAATGACGTCGAATTCTGCATCAAGTCCTGCGGTGGTCAACGCATAATACTGCCAATGCGATGACGTATGCATTGACAGACTTTTCTGTCGCGTCAAAGTTGCATGGATTAATTTTCATTTAATTCAAAAATTTCGATTTTTTTTTTAAATAATTAAAAAAAATGATATTTTGGATGTTTTTTAATCCATCAACATCGAAGCCATCCTTTAATGGAATTTGACAGTTCATACGTTGACAGATAAGTAAGAAACTATACTACGTCGTACAAGGAATATTTCGTTCCAAAATAACACCCTAAGGCGCTAAAATCCCCTTTTCCCGCGCAAACAATTGAATCTCAAAAAATTCAGATAAGTTTTTCAATGCATCTTCTCTGTAGCAATCTTTCAATTTAATTTGACAGTCTATGGCTTGACAAATCGGTAACAGAATGTTCCAAATGTCACCGAGATCCCCAAAACTCTCATTTTCCCCAAGCAAAAAATATTCTTTCAAAAATTTCCTTCAATCATATTTGACAGCTGCCTATTTTGAAAATGTTAAATATTTTTGGTCCCTCCTCTCACTAAAAGCTGTGGAAGAAAGAATAATTAATTTTGCCTTAAATTTCCAACGAAAAGCTATCCATATAGGATAGCTTTACATACAAGTCTGAACGAGGCCACTGTCTTCTCTACTGGATTCCCAACTTGCTTCGAAAATGGCAAGGCAGTTGACGAGCAAAGTTGCTCGGGTTACATACAATGTATTTGTAAGAACATTTAAATGTATTGTAACTTGTAAGCCAGTACTGGCACGTCTAGCCTCAGGGTAAAAGAAGACAGATATAACAAAATAATATTAAAATGCATAATTACAAACACAAAAATAAGTATTTTCAAAATAAATTATTTTTATACACAAAAGCACAGAGCACAGTTTTGTTGATGGATGAAACGCAAAAAAGTAGGTAGTCGCTTTATTGTCGGTGTGCGTTTCGTATAACTTTTTAAATTGGGTATATTTAATTCACGAACTCTTATAGAGGAATAAAATGGAATAATAATTTATCTACGCGAAACTAAACACGACCATTCCACGGGTTAATTTTATTTTGGTGATCAGTCAGTGTCGATTTTTTGTATTTACTACAGCTGACAGCAGATCTTTAGGTCTGTTCGTATAGATGTTCTTTTTCGAAGTTCCATAACAGACTTTTATAAAAGATCGAACTTCTGAATACAAATTATAAGAATCCTTTTTGGTGGAGATCTGTTATGCATCATAACAGAAAATTCATAGCAGAATAACAGATATGGCAGAATAGGCCTACATATCCGAAATTACCTCATTTCCCATACAAATCCTCGTTCTCAAATGAGCTAATTTCAACCAAACGAAGCTAATTACAACAACACAAACAAATCTAGATACCTTTGGCGACATACCCGAACGCGGCCATTGTGTAGTTTTATGTTCATTTGACAGCAGGCAGCTAGGGATGAGCTTTGTTCGTCAATGTTGGGAAAATATCGATGTTATACGAAAAAACATATCGATGTTAAAACATGTGTGAAACATCGCAACATCGATGTTAAGATTGAGCACATAAAACAGCTAATAAATTGCAAAATAATTATACTTTTTGTTTGTCTTTAAGCACTCGTTACATTTGAAATCTTTTGTCTATGACCTCATGCTTATAAAAAAGAAAAACATTACAACCGCTATAATTGCTTTCATCAAATTTCTTTGATCTTCGATGGTCATGTACACAAAACAAAAATGTAAAATAAAAAGAAAAAAAAAAAAACAATATTAAATCACTCATCAGAAAAATATAATTTATAAAATAATGATAGTCCTTTTTTATTTATAAAAAGTATTTTTATTTGTTTGGTTTAGATATTTTGACGTTTCCAAACAAACTATCGATAGCAAAATGGTAATTCAATTTGGTAGTACTTTTTCTATCTGAACTTAAGTTAAGAACCGAAAATTATCTGAACTTGGCTTTGTTTATTATGTTGTATTTACGTTGGCTAAGATGTTGTTTTTTGGTCCAATTCTTTCTGGACCTGCAAAAAAACAAGGCTATTAAAATCATCGATGTACAGAAAGCTAAAGGCATCGTTTACAAATGATATTTTGTATATAAGACTTTTTAAACCGGTGTGTTGTGGAGTCGTGTGTCGCTATCAGTCCAAATAATAAACACCACACAACCACACTACATACGAGACAAATATGGTTGTATGGATATGAATAACATTGTAGCGATAGCAAAACTACACGATAGACAAGTATGGTTGGCTTTAGACTTTCATTCATGTTAAAAAATTTAACATCGATGTTTAAACATTTAAATCATCGATGTTCACAAAGGAAAGACGCCGTCTACACAAGATTTTTTTACCTACGACTAATTAGATGTTCATTCATGCAAAATAACTTATGACCGATGATCGAGAATCAAAAACATCTTGTACTTGTCGAAAACGAAAAAGAAAATTACGTTCAAAATTATCGCTACAATTTGTAAAACAATATAGGTGTTTTGAACTTATTATAAAATGTTTTTTTAATCAATTTTTGAACGTGCTTTTATTAGTATGCAAACAAATATATTAAAAAATATCGATGTTAAAAACGATTTTTCTGATTCGATAATTTTTGACATCGATGTTGGTTCTTCGATGTTGACATCGATTTTTTTTTCAATGTCGCTCATCCCTAGCAGGCACTCTATATTTCGTTATACTGTTATATACTGTAATACAAAAAAAAAGCCAGCTCAACTATAACAGTTCTTCAAATGGAGTCAACCTTTTTGCACGAATACGCTTTCCAGTGAATTATAGAGATCACTGGGCGGAACATGTCCAAATCCTGCTTTAAAGGTGCCTGCACACTGTTTTCAATATTTCATTTTTTACCCAGAAAAATTAGAAAACAATTTGTAAAAATCTGAATTTTTTGTGGAAAGCTTGATTTATAGGCCCTTAAGATGTGGTAAAAATTTTTCTTAATTTCACCTACAAACTTTTTCGTGAGGGGGGGGGTAAAAGAGGTTAAAAGAGAATTAGCACCTGTTTTTTTTTTTGAATATCTCAAAAAATTTCAGCTTTACTGAAAAAATGTTTATCGACAAATTATAGCTTATAGAATCCTAAACAAATTTGGTGTTAGCACTTTTTTTTAAAGACCAATAGTTTAGAAGATACGAGTTGAATTATATCTTAGTCTAAAATGTGACTAGTACGCTTATGTTGTTATAAGTAAAAGCAAAAATATTACCAAAACCTCAAAAAGAGCAATACATAAAATCTTAAGATGGGTATCGACACAGAATTTCACCCGCTACAGCATATCAAAAATTTCACGAAATTCACGCATTGGATTTTTGAGTAGTAGCTTTTAAAGGGGAGAGGAGAGTAGGGGAAGGTTGGAGTTTATCACACTCAAATATTTATTATGGTGCAACCAAAGCATATGCCACATGATATTAGGCTAATTTTTAAGGCTGAATCCAATAAAATAAAAATGTTTTCAACATGACTACAAACAAAGAAGTAATAGTCCCTTTTATAAAAGGATGATTGTATTTTCATAAAACACTATCAATAGTATGGAAATAATGTTATGCTAATGATGAAACCTGGAATTAATGTTTTACTAGGAATGAAAACAAAAGTTCATACAAATATTTAAGTTGAAAGGGTGTTTTTTTTTAGAAGGAGTAAAATCTTTTTTAATTTTTTAATCTTTTATATTGCAGTCAAATTAGACTTTGACCCGGACAACATTTTTAACAGGTATATTTTTTGGTGACCATGTTCGGAACAGCGTCCTTAATCATACGTGAAAAGTACCAAGAAATCCGCGTTGGCGTAAACCCACAATCTTCAAAAAAACGCAGCCATATTGCACTCTCTGTTTGTGGATATATAACTTTTGTTGCCCTAGAAAGACAATTTAAGTGTCTAATGTTGCATTCGTATGTACGGCCCCTAAAATTAACCAAATATGGAAACAACAAAAAGAGAAAGATTCATGCCTATATTCCAATTAGAAGAGAAACAAAGGAGTACGCAAACTGATCAATACGTGTAAGGTATATATACGGTGTGGAACTTTTACATATTACTCACAGATAGATAGGTAGATGATAGATAATTTGATTTATTGATTTCAATCATATTTGTTTTATTACAATATTATAATTCTTAAATCATATAAGCATGACTTAAAAAGTCGTCTGCCAGAGTTTAACTTTTTTTTTTTTTTTTTTTTTGTACAATATGAAAATATTATATATTTACATATTACTCACAGATAGATAGGTAGATGATAGATAATTTCATTTATTGATTTCAATCATATTTGTTTTCTTACAATATTATAATTCTTAAATCATATAAGCATAAAAAGCCGTCTGTCAGAGTTTACTTTTTTTTTGTACAATATGAACACAAAAAAAAATTTTTTAAATAAATAATTTTATAACAAAATTAAATTATGTTTACAGTTTACATTTTTCTTTTGCTTCTTTTATTGTGTTTTTAAAACTGTTCATTAATTATTTGAAATCTGTATCTTTCTGCCTTCGTGGTATATCTATAAAGTCTTTCCCAATCTTTTCCATTTAAGTACTCCATAATTTCTACTACACTTAATACATTTTTGCCGAAATAACCCCTTTCTAATTTCCATTAGCAATGGGCATACTCCCAAGAAATGGAAGACGTCTTCCCTTGTCCTTTGGTTGCACATTGAGCATTATATTTTTAGGTCTTCCCTATGTTGATAGTGTAGGTTTTGAAGTTCTCCTCTCATCCTGAATATAGAAGATATTTTTTAGCGCTGAAATTTATTTGAAAGTAGTTTGCATTTCCGAGGCAGTGCTGAAGATTTGCATAAATTGACCGGTGCATTGACGTATTCGCTTTCCATTGGCATTCTTGAATTCATTTTACATCTAACTGTGCCACCATTCCATACATTTGATCTTTCCACGTGCCGCTATTTTCCAACGAAAGATTGAGTTGTATTCCACATGACGTTGCTAAGTTATGCCATTCTTGAACCCAAAGTTACTTTCGTTGTAAAGCGTACAGTGCTGTTCTTTTGGGCAGCCGTTCGTTTGGAAGCAGCATTACTTTTATAACATAATCAACATGTAATTTAAGTGTTTTCGTAAAGAGCTCCGGAATCCCCGTTTCTACGTGCAGCATATAGTTTAGTGAGGTTGATGGTAGGCCAAAAGTTCTTTTCAGAAAGATTTTTGAATTTGTTCCACGATATCAAACTTTTCATAGCCCCATACTTGCGTACCATAAAACATGATTGCTTCCATAGTGGCTTGAAATATTCTGTACTTTGCACAATGAGATACGTTTTTATTTTCAAGACAGCTTCTCCATGTAGCGTTCAAGGCGTTTTTGGCTGCTGTAAGTTTCTAGCTTAAATGTTTCGACATATTAAGGTTGCTTGTTATTGTGAATCCTAGGTATTTATAGTGTTTCACCATTTCAATATTATTCTGGTTATAAGTCCAATGTTCCGTCCTGGCGTACCTTCCTCCTCCATTTCTAAAAATCATAGCTTTAGTTTTTTCCAAATTTGTTGATAATCCCCAGCGTTCACAATATGTGTATAATCGGTTTATCATAATTTGCAATGATTCAGGAGAATTAGGAAGGAGTACCAAATCATCAGCAAATAACAGCCCCTTTATTTTGATTCCTGCAAAATCTTCTCCACCGGGTAGATTATCGATAAGATCATCGATATACATAATGAAACTAATTGGACTTATATTGCATCCCTGCTTCATTCCTATAAACGTTGAAAACCAGTCCGAAAGCCGCTCTCCGTTCCATATAGCTGTTTTCGTGTCTTCATACAAGGTTTCAAGAGTTCTTCCAAATTTATATGACACCCCTTTACATTATAGTTTATAAAATAAAGCTGGATGACTAACTTTATCAAAAGCTGCTTGAAAATCTACCAACAGTGCATATAACTTTTGTTTTCTGTCAATGTATGGTTGAGCCATATTCTTGTGCTCCGACCAGGTCTGAATCCCACTTGACACTCGTTAATTTTCCAATTTTGGTTTATCCATGATAATAGTCTTTTTTGGAGTATAATCGTGTAGACCTTCAATGACGCATTTAAAAAGGAGATACCCCTGTAATTAACTGTATCATCAAAACTACCTTTTTTGTGAATAGGGAACAAAACTGACTCTTTGAAGCTCTCTGTAATCCTTCTGGTTTAGAAAATTTTATTATATTGTCGTGTAAGTTCATAAATAAATTCGTCTGAAGCATACTTAAAAAATTCAGTTGGAACTCCATCCGATCCCGCTGCTTTATTGCCTTTAGTATCAGCCAAAATTATTTTTACCTCTGCCATTGTGATCGTTGCATCTAAAATTTCGTTCTGAATGTAGGGCCGAGCATAATGTGTATTCAAAAATTGGGTATCCGCATTAAGAAGACTTTGAAAATATGACTTAAGTACATCTACTCCCAAGGTGGCACTAGTTTTTAATTTAACTCCGTTGATTTCTCTTACGTTTTTCCAGAAGTCTTTCGCGTTTTTGCAAGTCGCAAGACTTTGTGCGAGATTTTCGAAGTATACCTTTTTTTTTGATTTACAAAGTGTTTTAAATTTTAAATTGGCTTGCAAATATAAGTTTTTGAAGAAATTTGAACCGGTTTTTCTATATGTTCTAAGGAGACCAAAGGATGTACTCCTTGCCCTAGAGCAATCTTTATCAAACCAAGCACTTTTAGTTGTATTATTTTTGCCTGTTGTTGGTGTTCCAGTTGCCTAGGCCTTTTTGACAATCGTTTCCAAGGAATCCATTTCTAAATCTCCATTTTCTTTCTCCCGTTCAGCTTGCAGAAATTCATTAAGCGAGTAATTATACCTAGATTGGTTCCAACGAAGTTTGGGCATAAGTTGTAGCTCTCTCACATCCTCTTCATTGCTACCTTCTATTCTTACAGAGATCACTAATGGAAGGTGATCCCAGAAAGGCACTCCTTCTACCGTCATGTCTTCAATAATGAGCCTCCAATCTTCCCCATGTAGACAAAAATCGACTACAGAACTACCTCTAGGACCAATGTAGGTCATCTCACCGTTTGAATCTGTATTGTATAGTGTATTTTTTACTCCAAAGCACAGTCCTCCTATACACTGTCCTGCTGCGTGATTTTTGATTGCATGTACCTTTTTTATTTCATATTTATTTAACCTTCTTTCTATAATATTGACTGTTAAATTATCTACTACAGGCCCGGACCAACCATATGTGCAAGGTGTGCAAATGCACAGGGCGCAATATTCTGAGGGGCGCATTACCAGGAGCAAGAAAATGTAATCTGATCTTGCGCAAACAAATATGTACTGCCATTTGCATTTTAACCACAAACATTCTTCAAATAATCCCAAAATAACATCCATCACAACCGTGCTAAGTTATTTCTTGCACACTGACTAACATCACTTTCATTGTTGCATTCGAGGAAAATTTAACTCAAGAGTCAAGATATCGTAGAATTAAAAATCCCACAAGACCCATGCAAGTTCAATCCTACCTACCTAATTTCCACATATTTCACCCTGTTCGTACAAAAAAATAAAATCTCAACACGAAAAAGTTCCATGCCACCTCATATGTGCAAGATTTATTTCATGTACACTGACTCCCAAAATTAATATAGAGAATATGACAACGAAAAATACTTATTCATACTGAATCATATGGGCTAGAACGTGCAGGTTTTGTATTACGCACCGTACCTCTGTATGTGACTTCTCATCTATGAAAAAAAAACAACAAACAAATGTCTCCGAAAAAGGGAATAGGTAGGCAGTGATGGTACATGAAAACAAAATAAATCCTTATGGTATCCGCACAAAATCCATAATTTATGAACTTTATCCCTACACCTAAAAAATCCAAAAAATAACAAATTCAAGGAAATAAAAATGAGATGTTGGTTTAATGATTTGAGATGTTGGGTTAATGATTTTATTTAACTTTTTTAATAACTATTGCAGTTTATAATAATAGTTAAAATAAATAAAGGGAAGCTTCAAAAAATTTCAAAAATTAAAATAAATGCAAAATAAAACAAACTTTGACACTTTTAGGCTCAATTTATTAGAATATTTGTTTTCAAAAAGCAGCGTCGATTCTGCTTCTTCTTTCTTCTTTCTGGAAAATGTTTTTCCGTTGTTCGTTTTTCCGCTGCTGGCTTTGTTTTTTCTTTTTTTCTCACACAGATTGATTTATAAGCTCACGATAGAAAGAGACATTTATATTATTGAACTGATTGCCAACGAATTTGACATAAGAGACCAGAAACAAAAGGTGGAAGCACATTATAGTCCAAGAGCCACTGAACAAAAAATGCAAGGCTGTTCGTCAAAGCCGGTTTTTTTTACATTTGATAGAGTTTATGGTGTAGATCCAAAATTTCTTGGTCAGCCAGCTGGGAGGTGAGTCCTTAGCTCCTGACACGTCCCCGAACATGTAAAAAAAAATTGAAAATGAAATCGCGTTCGTCAAAGCTGAAATTTTGTAGAAACATTCCTTATCAATTATAAAACAAGAAAACATTGGTCAGCCAACTGAAACCCGGGGCCATCTTTGGTCAGCCACTCGAAATAGCATTTTTCTTAATATTTTTCAAATTAATCGATTTATCTCGATTCGTATTATTCAGAGAGATAAAAGTTTTGCGCAGAAATTGTTCTTCTCAAAATTTGGAATATATCTTGCTAAGGTTAAACCCTCTTAAGTCAATTCCCAAGGAGATAGAGAGCAGCAAACATCTCAAAAAGCAGTTTTTTTATTTTAATTTTGTTCATGTAAATATTTAAGAAAAATCATTTATATCAATATCTGTTCTTCAGCTGTGTGAAGTGGGATACGCGAAGTCAAAATTTTTGGGTAGGGTTTACCAAAATCGTTTGTCCATCGTTTGTCCAACCAAAAAAATCGTTTGTCCCCCCTCAGGAAAATAGTTATTAAGCTTTTCTCTTTTATAGCAACTCCCCAAAATCAAAAAACTCACCTACTGCCCCCAATATATGAATTAGGAAGATGAGACTAAGTGCGTTCGTTCGTTCACCGGCTGTTTATGATTATTCACCAAAAATAATCGTTTTTTTACCCTTAGTTCAAAAGTTATTCAACATTTCGTTTTTATAACAAAGCCCCCAAAGTCAAAAACGAAATGTTGAATAAATTTTGAACGAAGGTCTGAAAAATTTTTTTTGGGGTTGCTATAAAAAAGAAATGTTGTATAGCTTTCGAACTAAAGGTGGAAAACGATTATTTTTTATGAATAATCTTAAACAGTCGGTGGACAAACGAATGTACTTAGATCATTTGGGGTGGTGGTCAAGCTTTTGGACTTTGGGGGCTTAGCTATTAAAACGAAATGTTGAATAACTTTTGAACGAAGGTCCAAATTTTTTTTTTTTTGCTTGACTAACCTGGACAAACGGTGAACAAACGATTAGGATTAAAACGATTTTGCTTAAAAAAAAAATTTAAAATTTGTAGGGTGCTGCTATAAAAAAGAAAGGTTGAATAAATTTTGAACAAAAGGTGGAAAAACGATTATTTTTGGTTAATAATCATAAACAGCCGGTGGACAAACGAACGCACTTAGTCTCATCTTCATAAGTCATCTATTGGGGGCCGTAGATAAGTTTTTTTTTTTCATTTTGGGGAGTTGCTATAAAAAAGAAAAGCTAAATAACTTTTTTCCTGAGGGTGGACAAACAATTTTTTTGGTTGGACAAACGTGGACAAACTATGAGCAAACGATTCTGATAAACCCTACCCACAAATTTTGACTTCGGGGTTCCCACTTCACACAGTTAAAGAACAGATATTGATATAAAAGATTTTTCTTAAATATTAACATGAACAAAATTTAAAAAAAAAACTGATTTTCGAGATGTTTGCCGCTCTCTTTCTCCTTGGGGGTTGACTTAAGAGGGTTTAACCTTAAGCAAGAAATATTCACAATTTTGAGAAGAACAATTTCTGCACAGAACTTTTATCTTTCTGAATAATACAAATCGAGATTAATCGATTAATTTGAAAAATATTAAGAAAAATGCTATTTCGAATGGCTGACCAATGATGGCCACAGGTTTCACTTGGCTGACCAATATTTTCTTATTTTATATTTGATAAGGAATATTTCTACAAAATTTCAGCTTTGACGAAAGCGATCAAGTTCTCTCGCGAGTGTTGATGGGGTCACATCGTATGAGAATTATTTCTTGGCTTTTTTTTTAGTTTGTCATAAATAAAATAAATCTTTTTCAAATCTCAAAAGTATATAAAGTTATATAAACAATTAGTTATGAGTTGTATATTGTGTAACTCCCGTATAACTGATAATGAAGATCTCAAAGTTAAATGTACATCTTGCAATATATTTTTCCATGCAAAGTGCGTAAAATTAGAAAAACGTGACATTAAAAATCTTGCAAAGAGCTCCCAGGGTTTCAAATGTGAGGCTTGTCTTATTAGCCAGCTAAGTACCTCTTTAAATAAAAATGCTCTTGCTGCATCTGGTTCTGAGTCTCTTTCTTCGCATGTGTCAAATAATCTCGTGTCCCCTGTTCATGTTCATAAAATTCCACCTCATTACTCTGCTCCAGCTGTAACAATTAATCCATCATCTGCCGCTTCCTCATCCACAAATGGAGAGCAGACAATAACTTTGTCAATGCTCTATGCTGAAAGTATTAAACTACACACCGAAATTCTTAAGCTTCAAACTCTCAACAGTGATGCACTAGAAAAAATTCGGTTTCTTGAAGAGCGCAATGTTACTCTGACTGACACCGTTAATATTTTGGAGTCAAAATTAAATTCATTAGAACAGCGAGATAAGCAGTGTGATGTTGACATTGTAGCTATCCCTGATGTTAATGCAACCAACTTCACCGATAAGGTTCTTCATCTTATTAATACCGGTGTAGGTGAGCAAATTGAAAGAGATAACATCGAATCATGCTACGTAAAGAATTTGAAGGGAAGGAGTGATGACTCAAATAATGCTGTGTCTAGAATTGTCTGCGTTAAGTTTTCTAAGCTCTCTCAGAAAGTAAAGATAATGACCAAAATGCGGACAGACAAAGTCAAATTGGCAGCTAATATCTTTGGTGACCAATACAACAACAAAGGAAACGCAAAAAATAAAATATTCATAAATGATAGTCTTACTGCTTATACACGTTCGCTTCTACAGTGGGCCAAACAGCTGAAGCTACAGGGTAAATGTGATTATGTCTGGGTCCGGAGTTCATCAGGAGAAAGGAAGGCTAAAAAGTCATTAAAATTAAAAATGTGGAGGATTTTTCTAAAAACAATTTTGTATTTTGTTAATTTTGTAAATTATGATGCTTAACAATAATAATATTAGTTTTTTGGAAGATCCTCCTCTTGATATACATAATAATAGTAATTTTTCTTGTATGGATTATGATGAAATTAACTGTTTCTGTATTGATCATCCTAACGTAGATTCTTATTCTGGTTTCTCTGTAGTTCATCAAAACATTCGCAGTGTTAGAAAAAATTTTGATGTTTTTTTGGCTCATCTCGCATCTTTAAAACATTTACCTGATCTCATATTTCTGTCTGAGATATGGATTTATGGTTTTGAGGTAGGTAATTATTTAATTCCAAAATTTACTTTTTCTGCTTATTGTAATAATTCTTACGCTGCTGGAGGTGTAGCAGTGTTTTATAGGAGTGACATTGTGTGCGATATTATCTATCCGAGACTAAAAACTGCTGATCTAATTGTCGTAAATTGTGAGATATCTGGTACTCGGTTTTGTTTTGTTTGTGTGTACAGATTTCATTTTTTCACTATAAAAGCTTTTGTGGATGAATTGTCTATATTTTTGGAAAATCAAAGTTATAAGAACCAAGTTCTCTTGGGTGACTTCAATATTGATATTTTGATATTTTGCCTGAATCGTTTGATGCTGACAGTTTTCTAGCTGTTTTATCTTCCTTTGGTTTTTGGTCCTTAGTAAATAAACCTACTAGAGGAACTTCATGCTTGGATCACATTTTCTTAAGATTACATAGAAATACTAATTTGAATTATAAAGCAGATGTATTTGACTTTAAAATAACTGACCATAGTTTAGTAAGTCTTCAGTTTGATAATTTTGTTTCAAGGACCGAACAGCCTTACTCGAAAAAAATCCAAAAAATTAATTTTATTTCCCTTAAATCTGCTTTGACATATGAGTTTTGGGATGAAGTCTTTGAAGCAGAGAATCCGTCAGTTGCCTTTGACTTTTTTCTGTCCAAACTTCAATTTCATATTTCGAATAATAGTCTTGTTCAGGATAGGAAAGATTTGAAACTAACATGCCGTAAACCATGGATGAATTTCTCACTACTAAAAAAAATAAATAAAAAGAAGAAACTATTTGGTTGTCTTGAAAAATATCCGAATAACACGAGGCTTAAGTTTCTCTATAAAAAACTTTGTCTTGAGCTTAAAACTGAAATTCCCCTTTGTAGCGACACTTTTTATGGTAATAAACTTTGCTGAAAATCTAGGTAACTCGAAAAAAAGAATGGGAAATAGTAAATGGTATTCTGAACAGAAACAAAACCGAGGTGAATATCAAAATAGAAACTGAAAACTCTATTGAGACAGATCCTGAAAACGTTGCAAACCTGTTTAATGATTTTTTCTCAAGCATTAGTGAGAATTTGTCAAATTTTCCAACTTTTGAAAATGTGTGGTGTTGTAATGACACTATCATTGATGTTAGTTTTCAACCAAGAAGTTTTTTCTTTATCAATTTTAGTTCGGAAGAAATTCATAAAATCATAATGTCATTAAATAATTCAAATTCTTCTTCTGATGATTTGATTTCCAGTACAACTCTGAAAAAAATTTCATTTTATGTTTCTGATATTTTAAGCTTCATTTTTAATCTCAGCTTGCAAAAAGGAGATTTTCCTGGTGCCCTAAATAAAGCCTTAGTTATACCACTTCACAAAACAGGTGTCACCTCAAGCCTAAATAATTACCGTCCCATATCCCTCCTATCAGTTTTTTCAAAAATTTTTGAAAATGGGATGAAGACCAGAATGCTATCTTTTTTGAAAAAAATAAACTTTTTTAGTGACTACTAATACGGCTTTATGACTAGAAGATCTACCGAGGATGACGTTTTAAAACTCTGTGGTGAAATTTATAGCAGCTTGAACAATTCTGAGATACCTTCATCTCTGTTCATAGATATAACTAAGGCTTTTGATACGGTGGACCATGTTTTGTTGCTTGATAAATTATATAGAGCCGGCTTTAGAGGTACCGTGTATGATTGGTTAGAATCTTATTTAATGAACAGAAAACAAAGGGTCAAAATTCGGGATAATCTTAGCTCAGAGAGGTTTATTAATATGGGTGTTCCCCAAGGATCTGTCCTGGGCCCTATCCTTTTTTTAATCTTTGTTAACTCTCTTTTTGTTCAACCTTTTAAAGGCAGTATCACAGCTTTTGCTGATGATACTGCCTTGTCATATTCTTCGAAAAATTATTTCCAATTATTTATTGATGTAAATAATGATCTTGAGATACTGCGTAAATGGTTTTATATTCATCGACTTACTATAAGTGACAAAACAAAATTTATGATTTTTAACATAAGGGGTAATATCTGTGAAGATATTTCAATAAGTTATCATTCACCTTTCTGTCTTCGATATCGGCTTAATAATGATTGCCTGCAAGATTCCACTACTTCCTATAATGAAAACCTGCTTTGCTCTGATGGTTGTTTTAGAATTGAGAGAGTTGAAAATTTCAAATACCTAGGTATTCTGATAGATTTTCAGATGAGTTGGAAAAACCACACTTCTAACTTAAAAAATTATCTAAACAAAGTTGTTAGGCAAATCTACCATCTTAGTCTGTATTGTTGTCTGCCTATTCTAGAATTGGTCTACAATTGTTTATTTAAATCTAAGCTTCAATATGGACTTCCTTGTTGGGGCGGTACGCATTATAACAAAATTGAGCCCTTACTTATCAAGCAAAAACATGCTATCAGAATTATTGCTAGGGTTAATCGTAGAACCCCAAGTTTTGATTTATTCAAAAATCTTAATATTCTGCCACTAAAGCACTTATATTTCTATAAAGTATTAAAAATATTTTTCGAAAATTCTGGATATACGGCTGCTAGATTGTATGGATCTCATAGTTTGCGTGTCAACGGCATGGATTTGGTCACTGTACCTAACATTAAAAAATCACACTTTTGTCACTTTTATTTAGTTACTGCACCTCGTTTATTCAATAAACTGCCTGAATATATTAGATGCGAGAGAGTCGAACCAACATTCCTAAGAAATATTAAGCGTTTTCTATTTTCTTTGAACTACAGTGAAATAGATACATTATTGCATGTAATTATTTGAGAATAAAAAAAAAATAATAATAAGTTTAGTTTCCTTGCTGGTATTTTTCATTTTGTTTTTGAGTTGCTTACTTGAATTTTTCATTTTGTTTTTTACTTGCTTTATAATAATTTTATTAATTTTCTTACATTATAAATGATCCCCATCAATTGTTTTAAACATTTTGTTTGTAACTTTAGGGTACATACTCTCTTGCCTTTGGGCAACAGGATGTTCCTAACTATTTTATTTGAAGTATAATGCTATTGCTTATTTAATTGCTGATTATTTAATTATTGCTTATGAATTGTAAATTTTGTTAGCTTTAAGTCTTCATCTAAAATAAAGTCAAAGTAAAAAAAAATATCATTTTCCATTTTGTTTACATGTTCGGGGGCGTGTCAGCTTTGACGAACAGCATTGCATTTTTTCTTCAGTGGCTCTCCTACTATTAGGTTTACTTCATTAAAGATCTGTGGTAAGATGTTAAGAAAAAAAAAAATATTTTGGGATATAAGTATAATAATTGCAGGGTGTGTTGTAAGATTAAAAAAAAAAATAAAAATTATTTTATAATAAAATTTTAAAAATCGCTACGCTTTCATAGAAAACTGTGATATATCAAAAATCTGTCCTTTTTCCCCTAGGTATCTTTTTCAAGACAAAAATCCCTACGTGTAGGGATTTCTCCCTACGTGTACCATCACTGCAGGTAGGTTGCTGTGCTACCTAGTGCTACTACTACAATTGGATGTGCAAGTTTTTTTTCTGCACACTGAGTATCGAAACTAACATGGAAAAATATTTAAAAAAAAAACTTATTTATACGGAATCATATGGGTCAGAGCGTGTAGGTTCTCTTATTGCACACTGTAACTGTGTAAGAGTTAAGTAACTTAAAAGGAGAAAAGAGTCGCGTTGTATCTGGTCCAGATTGTTTTAATTGTTTTTTCGCTTTGTTGGTTAAGATTAAATACATTTTATATCAGTTTTTAATAGAAGTGACGTATTTTGTGAAAGTGTTTATTATTCGTTTTTCCAATATGGATAAAAAAATGCTTTCGGGCAGAATTTAGTAAAAGGCGAAGGCTTGTTGAGGCCGAAAATAAAGAACAGAGCAAACATTTCGCAAATTTTTTAAAACGCAGCGAGAAACAAGCAGATGGGGAAAATGTAAGTATTAAAATAAATTAATAATATATAATAATATATGAATATTGACTCACTGACTGTATAACGCTGCAATGCGATTTTACAAAAAAATACTTTTTTTACAAAATAAAAATTACTTTTTTACAAAAAAAAATTAACTTTTTTACAAAAAAAAAATTAACTTTTTTACAAGCAAAATTAAACTTTTTTACAAAAAAAAATCAACCTTTTTACAAAAAAAAAAAATAAACTTTTATACAAAAAAAAAAATTAACTTTTCTATAAAAAAAAAACTTTTACAAAAAAAAAAATAACTTTTTCAAACAAATCGTCACCCCAGTATTGGAGTGACACATTTGCATTTTTGTCATTTTTGAGTTAGGAATGCTTTATAAAAGGCAAAAAGGCGATCTTTCTTTTGGTGTAGTTAAATCTATCCTATCTCTATTACTGCCAAAGATATCAGTGTTACAAATGAGCTATATGCACTTTTGGAAATAAATAGTCAGTATTGGTCTGCCACATAAGCCTTTGTATGAGAAGGTTATATTTTTGTATGAACTTTCTTAAATATTTTAAATGACCTATACATACAATTGAACTAAATTTATGCTTCATTCAAAAACACAAGCTCAGTGCTTAAATGATCTATACATACAATTCTTACTCAAAAGTGCTTCATATGCATAATAATTTTTCAGTGTTTAAATGATACATACAAACCAAACTCCAAATTAAATTTGTTACCATTAAAAATTATTTCAGTGCATAAGTGATACATACTATACAGTTGGTTTAAGAAATGCCTTATACGAAGTTACTGTCGTTCAGTATTAAAATGATACATACATACAATTCATTTCTCAAATGCCTTAAACGCTTTGTAGTGTTGGTAGTATCTAAATGACACATGCATACAGTGTTGCTTGTTTTAATGCGTTTAGTTGGCACGTGGCCGGTAATACAGATACAGATTAAATAATAATATAACACATTCCATCCCAGACGAGCGAAGAGACAACGTCGATAATCATGAGTAATGCGGGTAGCGATAGGTAAAAAGTTTTATTATTTTGTTGATATTATCTTCTGTCTTTTATGCTTATTGAACGTTGCGGTTTTTATTGAAGGTCATCCTCTCCTGCCGAAGAAGTTTCAGATGAGGTATTATGTGCATTGAAGGATATATTTCCTTGCAACGGGAATAATGCCTTATATTGGCATTGTCCAGTTGAGTCGGTGGCGGGTCTATGTAATATGAACAGGTAGCATTATTTAACAATCGTTGTTAACATGTAAATCTGATTTTCGTGTACCTATCTATTTTTGTTATAGTACGGAGAGCGTTTTTCAAGATTTTGACTCAGATGATTCTATGAAAGACCCGAACTACTTTCTTGATGAAGAGTCGAATTGCCACAGTGAATCTCAGCAATCCGATAATGATGCTCCAGCTGCAAAAAAAATCAAGAAAAATAGAGCTTCAGAATCTTCATTTTTTGAACCAGAAAGAAGTGTTTCTCATTCCCAACAGGATTTGTTACCGTCCACATTATCACACCAGGAAGCAGCAGCTACTCCTCTCTATGTTCCAGCAACAAACAATGAAAAAACGCCACCATCACGTAAACGCAAAATACATAAAGCAAATTGGAAGTGCAACATACGGAACCAAAATCGTCAAAAGGGTAAAGTGTATACTGATTACAAAGGGGTGGTACGACCTCCGAAAACTTTAAAGACCGTTGATTGTAAATCATGTGTATTTTTGTGCGACACAAAATTTGACAATGAAGAAAGGCAAGAGATTCATAATGCATTTTGGAGCCTGGATGATAAGTCGAAAAATTTTTTCTATGCTCAATTTACAAGGAAGAACCCTGTTAAAAGAAAATCAAAGAAAACTCCTATAAAAAAACGCGAGTGTAGCTATCAATATTTCTTTTCATATGAGGAGGAGCTGGTTCGGGTTTGCAAAAAATTTTTTTTGAACACACTTGATATCAGTGCTAAACGGATTCAATGGTTTTATAAAAACAAACACGATGAAGTAACAGGTATTCCTCGGAGTCCCAAGAAAGGAAAACATGTAAAGAAAAAAATACCAGAGCATAAAATTGAGGAAATTAAGCAGCACATAGAGAGCTTTCCCCGTGTCGAATCTCACTATTGCAGAGCAGCCACAAAAAAGGGATATCTGGGTTCTAATTTAAATATTTCGAAAATGTATAACCTATACAAGGAAAGTTGTGAAGGAATACCTGTTAAGAAGCATGTGTACTTTAAAATTTTCAACGAAAGTTTTAACTTAGCCTTTCATATGCCAAAAAAGGATCAATGTGATTTGTGCTCGGAACTAAAAAATAAAGGTGATTTAACAGAAATAGAAACGGAAAAACTCCAGGTGCATGAACAGAATAAACTTTTGGCTAAAAATGAAAGAGATTCAGATAGACAAAGCAAAGTTGATTCTACTGCGATAGTAACGTATGACCTGGAAAATGTGTTTGCCTTACCCAAAGCTGAGGTTTCCAGCTTTTATTATAAAAGGAAGTTTGCAGTCTACAATTTAACCGGCCACTGCAATCTAAACAAAGTCACATACTGCTGCATTTGGACCGAAGCGCAGAGTGGTAGGTCTGGAAACGACCTCGCAAGCGCACTTTATAAAATATTACAAAGCGTCGTAGACGATATTCCAGACGTCACCAAAATTATTTTGTGGTCTGACAGTTGCGTTGCACAAAACAAAAACCGAGTCAACAGTACTATGCTCTTGAATTTTTTGCACAGGAACCCTCAAATTTTAAATATAATCCAAAAGTATTCGGAGCCGGGCCACTCTCAGCTGCAAGAAGTTGATAGTGTCCACAGTGCCATTGAAAGGCATCTGCGAGGTGTGTCACTCTACAGCCCCCTTTCATTGGTTCAACAACTGCTTAAAATAAGGTATGAAAAAGTGCATTTGCGGATCATGCAAATGCAAGATCATCACTTTTTTAACTTTGCTGCAGCATCTAAAAACTTGGTCATGCCACCATTCTGCAAATTAAAAATTTTGAGGTACAGCGCAAAAGACCTTTGTGTAATAGAGCACAAAAATAGTTTAGCAAATGACGTTCCTTTTGAGAAAAATATTTTATTTAAAAAGCCTAAGAACGGCCCAGCTCCTTCTATTTTTGCTTTAAAGCCGCTCTTATCCCAATGGATGTTAACGGAAGAAAAAAAAAAGATTTGAAGTCAATGCTCAAGTACATGGGTGCAGTTGACGTGGCATATTATAATGCCATTTTTGGGAAGCATCAAGCCTTAAAAGATGCCATTGCAATTACACCTGAGACTGAAAAAGTCAAAGAAGTCACTCCAAGGAGAACAACCCGTAAAATTAAAAAAAAACAGTAATCAAAAAGACAAAATGTACCAAAAGTATCTATTTATTTATTTTTATTTATTAATTTAATGAACAAAATGTTACACATTGAAGTGTGTTTTAGTTGACGTAGTTTTTATGTTATTGTTTTATGTTATTGTTATTTTTTAAAAATGATATGAATTAAAAGTTGGATACAATACCTACTCATTATTGTTTTATTTGTTTTCATTCTTATCATCGGAAGGCACTAAATTAATTTATTATAATATTCCAAAAAGCTGAAATATTGGATTTTTAGATCTCAGTTATGAGAGAAGGTAATTATTTTATGGAATTATTTTTCATTGAAACGATAACTAACCCTTTTTTTTACATAAAAAATAAGTTTAACAAAAGAAAACAATAAGAAAAATAAAATAACAGTAGTTTTAAAAAAAGCTTTTTTTAAACTTTTGTATGGAAATATGCCACATACGCATCGAAAAATCACAATCTCGTTCCGTATTTAAATGCCACACAGGTTGGTCAAAAAGTGCCTCATATGATACAAATACACATTATTTGAAAAAAAATTCATGCCACATATGCAATTTCCTTTTTTTCAACTTCAGATAACAAAAAAACTAGTTGACCGATTGAAACAAGAATTAATGCGTAAAGTAGATCTTAATACCAACTAAATTAATAAATTTTTTCCAATAGTTATTTTACGAAAGGTTTAAGTTTTATTCGCATTCAAACTTAAAACGTCGTTTTCTCGAAACTAGGTTCTTGTCGTTTAGATCACTCCAATACTGAGGTGACGAAATTCTTTCGACTTTGATGATATCCTTTCTGAATTTGCAAAATGTAAGGACAGAAAAGTAAGTTTAAACGTTTCCCATCTGCTCATTTCTTCGCTGCGTTTTAGTTTATGGTTTTACTTTTTTTTCCTAAAAAAAAATTAACTGAAGTTCCTATTTATTTGTAATATGTATATACATATGTATGTATATATTTTTATATTATTTTGTTTTTAAATTAATTAATTTATTTATTTATGTATTTTTTATTTTGTATTTGTATATATAAATGTGTGTATATATATATTTATTTTATTTTGTTTTTAATTTATGTACTATTTTTTGGTAAATATGTATTTTTATTACATTTGATACAAACAATCATATATGTAAACATATTTGTTTGTTACTGAGGATTAGGCCTACCGGGAAAACCTACCTCAATAGAAAAAAACGCATTGAAAGTCTACCTACTGTGTAATGTGGAAAAGGCTTATGCATGTGTATCAGTGTATGTGTGAAAATATAAAAAAGGGGCGCTTTCTACAAATCTTGCACATGGCGCAAGTTTGGCTGGGGCCGGCCCTGATCTACTATATGTGTTTCATACAAAAAAATCATATCATACTTATTTATAAATTCATAAAATTCATTGAATAATAACTTATTTTTTACGATAGTATTTCATTTTTGTTTGTATAATTTAAATCTAACGTATTTTCTAAAGAGTTATGGCAGACGGCTATTACCTAATTTTTAATTCCGGTTGATGTACTTGCTGAGCTGTTTGAAAATCTCTCCAGTGGTGAAGAACGTGGCGCTGTCCTTGCGCTGTCACTGTCAAACGTCATTCGTACCTCGTTGCTGCTGTCATCGTTGTTGCTTACAATAATTTGTTCTGGCTCGAAATGAATTCCCAATTTATTTTCCAGAATTGAATAGCCATCACATCCACCGCTTCTCAAGCCTGTCAGGAAGCTCCAAATAAACATTATGCTTTCCACCACCAGCTTATCGTCCCTTAAAGAGATCTTCACAGACGGAGATTTTAGCTTTATCTCATGTCCCACTTGACAAAGCTTGAACTTCTTTTTCCGGCAGTTGAATGGCAGGTCCTTACGAATCCAAATGCCCGTGTTTTTCACCTTGTTTGCAGCTCTAAGAAGGGACAAGGCCTCCTCCCCAGATCGCAACTTAACCAACACATTTTGGATTTCGGCGTGATTCGGCGTCAGATGGCGGATTTGACTGTCCTCTACTACCGTTCCTGCTACCAGGTTAGTACAAACATTTGTGGCTTTTGCTTTCACTTCTTCCCCCTGCTGGACCCTAAACCGAAGAAGAACATTGTTTTCCGTGCGTATCTTTTGCAGTTGATCAATTTGATCCTCAAGGAGTTCGCATTTTTTTTTTCTAGCGGTGTTACTTTCTGTGAAAGTTGCTTGTTTGATTGACATATGACATTGTAGTCAACTCTTAGGCCGTCGATATCTTCTTTTGATGCCAGATGGCTGATCTGCCCTTCTAGCATAGTGGCAAGCTCCAGGATAGTCATTCAAGATACCAAGCTACAATTATTTTCACTTTCCGGCATGATGTTATTCGATGCAATTTGTTTCTTTTTAGCTGGTCTTGTGAGTTCTGGTGACAGTGTTATTTCGTCTCTTTTTTTTTCGTTTTTCAGACATATATTTAATGTTTTTACTTATTTTCTTATAAACCGTGTGTTCTTTTCGCTTTTAACTATTTTTAATCTTTTTTTTTTCATTTATTTAAACTATGTAAAATCAAAAAATCTTCAGACCTAAACTTTACCGTGGCTATATATTTTTACAGTTCAAAGCTAACTCCATATTACTCACAGTATAGATACATTTTGCGTTCACTAATACATGCAAATATATTTGTATGGTGTGGAATTCAATTGTGACTGCGTTGTAATGCAAAGGCGATATGTACCTAAATTAAAATTCCATTTTACTTGCGTATAACGCAACGTTTAAAGTTAAAACTTATATTCGACACATCTACTCCAAATTATCTTTCGATTGATATAGGTTTTAATATGATTCGATTTGTTTAAGTGTGCTTAAATTGTACTACAAGATTTAGTCACCGCGTATTTAGCACTCATATAAACACTAATATAATTAATTTACATATTCTTCTTCATTTTACCGGCGGCGGCGATTGTCATGATCTTGAGGGGGACCACAACTCTCCCACTCAACTGCTTTGCCAAAGGTTCCACTTGTGGGGTTCGCCGGGTTGACCTCAGAAAACGTCGACAGGCCCCCCGGTTTTGGATTGTTCCATGTCTGAGGCCAACTAATTGAGGTGTCGTTGCATTTGTTTCATCCAGGAGTTTTTGCGCCTGCCTTTCTTCCGCGATAGTGTTGGAACGTCTAGTGCTATTGCCTTTTGAACTGGGTTCTCATGGCATCTTCTTTGTACATAACAGTACCAGCTAAGTTGGTCATGCTGTATTTTGTCCAAGATGGTATTTTTGAAGTGAAGGCTTCCTCGGATTCTCTTGCTTCTCATTCGATCACGCTTTGTCACTCCTGCTGTCATGCGAAGCATCTTCATTTCAGCTGCCGTCAATTTACTCTCATAATTCTTGTACATTGTCCAACACAGTGAACTGTATGTAAGTGCTGGACGAACAACTGCCATGTAGAGCTTTCCTTTTAACTTAGGGGGCATTTTTCTATCACAGAAGATGACAGAGTTTTCCCGCTACTTCATCCACCCTACGCTTACGCGATGTTTGATGTCGTCATCACAGGATCCTTTGCTATTGATCATTGATCCAAGATATTTAAACTTTTCGCACTTTGGAAGCATTGTTCCATTCAAATAGACGTCCGGAATAGGCATGTGTGGATCAGAAAATGGCCAACATAGGTATTCGGTCTTTTTCGCGCTAATGGGGTATCCATTTCCCTCCAGAACATACACCCAAACATCAAGTGCTCTTTGCAAGGACACAGGATCTTCACTTATGATGGCTCCATCGTCGGCAAAGAATAAGTGATTCACTTTGGGGTCCGTTACCTTATTCTCAAGCAGAAAGTCAAGGACAGTAATAAAGAGCAAAACAAAAAATCGTAGAAAAATCAGGATCTTTTTTGTATAACAAATATTCAAATGAAGCAAAATCGTCACTAGACAGGATGTATTGTAGTAAGGTCAATCACAATCTAAATAACAACACTTACTTTCTGGATGGGAACAAAACGGAGATGATAAGAACTATTTTCATGTTAAGAGGCGAATTAATCAATTTAAACTACGTGCCACATCGTCCTGACCTTGCAATATTGTGTGATCTTTGTAACCGTGTAGAGAGAGAGGATGTATATCACTTTGTTGCAGTGTGCCCTATTCTAAATGAAATTCGAAGGATGTATTTTGGAGTGAGTACACTTCAAAAGGAGGACCTGATGGCGGCTTTGAATAGTGACTGTGGCTGGGATAGTCTATATAGATACTCTACAAGTGCTCTAAATTATAGAAAAAGAATCATAGATGGGGATTTTTAAAATTTTTTTAAAAAAATTTTATTTTTTAAATTTTCACTTTCACTTTTACTTATTATTTTTTTCTTTTAAATTTAACTTAAATTATCTGCAAATATGTTAATTAATACAAAAATGTTAATCTGGTAGATGGCTAAGTGCCAAACCAAAAGACCTTATGCTTGTTAAATATTGTATAATTTGTTTTTTAAACAGTTTAATAAAAAAGTCATAAAACTAACTAACTAACTAAGAGTTTTTCTGCACCTTCTACGACTTGATTTACATATTAAATATCTAGTATCTTGCAGCGCTTTAAGACTTAAAGAATCAAACTCTTGGTTTGCCAAGCCATATGGTCACAGCAATATCACAGACTTGATTCCAATGGCAATGTTTTCGACTCCCACTGACTACTGCACCCCTACAATGAGTATCAATAAGGATTTCAAAGTTAAATTTCCATCCAGGAAGGACTGTAATGATAACGTCGTGACGAAAGATTTCGACACAACTATCTTTACTGATGGCTCAAAGATGGAGTGTGGCGTTGGTACAGGAATCTTCTCTGAGTCTCTAAATGTATCTAGGTCCTTTCGGCTACCTGACATTGCTGGCAATCAGGGAAGCTTGCTAGTTACTAAAAGCAGATCCAAACCACAACCGTAATGCAGCTATTATTACAGACAGTAAAGTGGCTGTTAAAGCCATTAATTCAGCTACAGCATCCTCCAATCTAGTCTAGCAATCCCGGGATGAGCTTGCGGGTCTGAACACTGACCTCAATGTCACTCTTATCTGGGTCCAGGGTCACAGTGGCATTGAGGGCAATGAACGAGCTAACGAGCTGGCCAGGCAAGGTTCAGCCCTTCATGGCTCACTCGCGGAAAGAGTCAACATTCCGCTTGGAGTTATGAAGGGCAACATTCTCTCAATTTATCTTACTAAAGCAAACCGTAGGTGGAGCAGTTTATCAAACTTTATTATATCTAGGAAGATTTGGCCCACCTATGACAAGAACCGAACAATTGATCTAATACGTAGACCCAGGCAAGACATAGCCAGGGTAGTTGCAACCTGTAGCGGACACTGGCCAATAGGAGAGCATGCAGCGAAGCTGGGCATACCTCACAATACTGTCGGAGCTGTGAGGACAAGCAAGAAAAAGAAAAAGTAGTTCATTTCCTCTGCAAATGCCCTGCTCTGGCCAAAGCTAGAAAACAAGAAAACAGTCACTCGGAAGAGCATTCTTTGACGACATTAACGAACTTTCTGAAATGAAGACCAAAGACTTGATTTCTTTTCTCAACGCGACGAAATGGCTCTAAGACAAATTTCGGCTACTTATGCATTATAGCTTCCGTCGATTCCCTATGATCACAAGATAGTGGACTAGGGTTCTGGTTGGGGTTTGTGGTGCACAGTGTCCGGATGATCATCCAATCAGATCAGTGGACGCTCCAGTGCTAGCCAACGAACTGCCTAGTGGGCTAACTGTGGAAGGTGCGGGTGCGGGTGCTGATCTGGTTGAGTGAGTGATCCACTTGCTGATGATTGTGCTAAGAGCTACAACAAAATCCTATTCTAAACTAAATAAAAAGGGACGATATCCTGAGGATATGCCCATATTCTCTCTCTTCAATTCCATCCACAGGTTCAAACGAGTTATGGTATCAAAACGGCGCACTTCAGCGCTAATTGGGCTCTGGGCTAGACTGTACGTGGCCGCCATTTCGACCTACCTACCTACTAACTAACTAAAGAGCAAAGGACTCAAGACGGTTTCCTGGTGCACACCTACTCTAATTGGGAACTCTTCGGTGATACCTGCGGGCATCTTACCTTTATTTTAACTTGCTCATACATGTCCATGACCATCCCCACGTAGACTTCCGGAACTCCTCGTTGCCTAAGTTCAACCCATATCAGATCTGGTGGTTGTCTGCCGAATGCTTTTTAAAATCAACCAATACAATATGCAAATCTCTCGAGGAATCCCTATTTTGATTCTTATACGCTGAAAAGCATCTGTGGTTGATTTATCAGAAACAAACCCGCACTGGTCGTCAGATAGCCGTATTATTTTCCGTAGGTGGCCATCCAATACCCGCTCAACGATCTTCATGGTGTGTGACATCAGCTTGATCGAACGGTAGCTGTCGCAATTTCGTGTATCACCCTTCCCCTTGTAGGTTGGAAGAAGGTAACTTTGCCTCCACTGATTAGGCATTCGGTCACCGCAGATAAGTTTGGAGATGAGAATCATGAGTTATCCCGATGTCCGATGTATATTTTTCCAGAACTCAGAGGGTATCTCGTCTGGCCCAATAGCTCTGCCCTTTATGGAGTTTTTCACCGCATCACTTACTTCTTCGACTGTGATGTCGTCGACTTCTTCATTGTTAGGTGCAGCTATTGGAGAGTATATCCTCGGACACTATTCATTTAAAAGTCCTTCACAATACTCTTGCCATCTGTGAAGAATTTTGTCTTCATCCACAAGGAGTTGGCCTTGAGCGTTGTTAATGAATTTTGGTGACCGAATCTCCTGAGCATTTTTCCTTCTCTGTACGGCGATTTTGAAAATAGTTGCGCCCTTGTTCATATTGGCATGGCGCAGTTCCTGAAAAGCTTGGTTTGCAGCAGCCGGTGCAGATATTTCCTCCAGCTCCCGATACATGCTCTTCGTACTCCCTGCTTCAAGTTGGGCACACTTTTTCTTTGCTTCTTTCTTGCAACGTGTGTAAACCACTCCAAGGCGTGCTTTTTCATCTATGTTATAAGAGGGCAAGTTGACCAAGCTTTGAAAGCCGTTTTTTTTTCTAGTCATTACTACTTTGGCTTCATAATTCAACCACCATGTTTCTTTGTCGTGTTGGTATTGTCCTCTGACAATTCCCAGCAGTGATATCGCTTCTCGCAGGCAGGTTTCTTGCAGAAAGTCCCACATTTTTTGTACTCCACACTCTCTATTTGCATGCATGTCGATGTTTTTATACAGAGAATCTTTCATAAAAGAGACGAACGCTTCGCCTTTTACTTTATCCAGATTGTACCACTTGATTCCTCTAGAACCCTCTGTTTGTTTGTTTGTCTTCCTCGTCTCCATAAAAATTCTCTCAGCAGAAGACGGTATTGTGGGGCGATCGGTTTACTCAAAATCACTTTGCAATCTTTGACTTGCGGCTTCATGAAACTGGGTAACAGATGGTAATCGATCTGAGTTTCATTTCCACCACTGCTGTAAGTGATAAGGTGCTTAAGTTGTTTGAACATGGTATTTAACACGATAAGACCATATGATCTGCACATGTTTAGGATGTCTTCACCAGGAGGGTTCCTAGTTCCGTACCCCAAACCACCATGACAGTCCTGATAGTCCTTGTTAGATTTCCCAACATGTCCATTCAAATCTCCGCCCACAAACAGAAGCTCATCTTTCGGGATGTTTTTAAGGTGGTTGTGAAAGTCTAGCCAAAACGCATCTTTTTCCGGTTGTTCACATCCAATTTGGGGAGCATAAGCGCTGACAATATTCCACACATTTCCTTGCATCACCAATTTTAGAGACATCAAACGGTCACTGGACCGTTTCCGTTTTTGTTCTTTTCTTCTCCGTAGTAGAATATCTTGTATGCCTTTGTCTTAACGTCCAAGAAACGAGCCCTGTTTCCAGTGTGTAGCCAGTTTGTTTCTTGGACGCACAAGATGTCTATTCGCCTTCTTTTCATCATCTCTTCCAACTCACAGCTTATACCGGTCATAGTCCCAACGTTCCAACTCGCCACTCTTGGTTTCCGTCCAATTTGTTGCATTACTTTGCTAATTAATTAATTTACATATTATACACATTTAAGCTAAACTTTCGTTTTAATTTAACTTCCTCAAAATTGTATTGAATCTCGCCTTTTTCTTGAGAGAATTATTTATTTATTTCGTTTGATTTTCTGCCAATTAATTTTCTAAAAATCTAAAAAACTCGCTTGGATCTGATAGGTTAGAACCATACTGGTTAATCATGGTCTGGATCATTACCCAACCCAAAACTGAGAACTGTTCGATTTCAAAAAATTCCCACGTAAAAGGATTTTCTTCATTTTTTAATTTTCAGAAAAAAATGTTGAAGTTTCTTAGATGGAATTTTTTTGAAATAATTTTTTGTATTAAAAATGCTTTCCAGAACTAGTTAGGAAACATAAATTTGAACTCAGACGAGTTTCAACCATCCCAATGGAGCACGTAGTTTTGAAATGACAGTGGCTTGTATGTAACACTTAAAAGAATTTCGAGAGAAAATACGAAATTCTTGTATGTGATGCATACAAACCACCGTCATTCGAAAAATACTAACTTCATTTGGAGTATTGAAATTATTATTTGATATTTGCACCTGTTGTTTGCAGTATAGACATACGTAGCGTAGAAATTCTTTCTAAGCTCACAAATGTTGCTAAGATCGACACTAAATCTATCCACAATTTAAAATATTCAAAAACAACGAAAATCCAAGTCCGACAAATAACTAAGTTGAATATCAATTTTCTCAAAATTAAAAGATAAAATACCCAAAGAATATAAGTCAGAAATTGTTGATAAGATCAAATGTGTAGGTAATGGGTCTACACCATATCCATAAGTTAATGTAGGAACTTCTATGCAAAAACTCCATAATCGTATATCAAGTCATAGATCAGATATTAATAATGGTAGCACGCAAAACACAGCATTACATTGCATAGAAGAAGGTCATCGTCCTGATTTTAAAAATGTAACAATTTTACAATCAGAAAAGAATTACAATAAAAGAATGTTACTTGAATGTTACATATAAAAAATACAGAAAAAAGTATAAACCGACGCCACGTTCAGATTGTGATAGACTAAGAGCCGTTTTTTCAATCATCAGTCAATCTATCAGAGGAATATTTACTATAGCAACATGAACAAATTCTTGTTTTATTCGTAGAATAAGTATTATCTGAGGTTTAACTGACTATTGAAAAATTAGCCCTAATTAATATAAATGGTCAGTTTGTTAATAGGTATCAATCAATATCTGCTTAAAATGATATTAAAACTTTGAATATATACACATACACATACACAATACATACACATATTTGAGTTAGTTTTCAAATTGAAAATATTTAAAAATAACGAACTTGTTATTTCAGTCCAAGCAAATTAGATTTTGCAAGGAAGTAACATATAGTATCTTAGATTTTTATGGTATTCGATCAGAAATAATATTAGCAACGATAATATGAGGTTACTCCCGCTCAAAAAGGTGTGCTATTTGCAGGAAAAATTAAATCGTGCAAGAAAGTGCATTATTCACTCCGTGTTTTTTGTTATTTTCCTATATAACTTAGGCCTGCAACTCAACTGCAAAAAGCCTTCAAATAAAAGAGCAAGTGGCAACTGAAAGATAACTCTATCTAATACATACAGTGTATGATATAAGAGTACTTTGGTTAAGTTACCCAGAATTACTGTGGCGGAACCAATGATCTCTATAATACACTGGATAGTGTATTCCTTACAAATATACCAGTTTTGTTTGACTCCAATTGAAGATGACAAGTACGCGCCAAGTCAACTATTTGATGTCTTCCAGTCGCAAAAAAAAATTATTGGCCTTGTTCACTAACCAATTGCCGCGTTCGGATACGTAAACAAAGGTATCTGGATTTGTTCGTGTTGTTCTTATGCCTTATACTAAGTTTTCACTGGACCAAATCAGGTAATTTCGTTGCAAATTTCCAAATCATTACGCCTATTCGGCGCAATCTTTTATTCTTTTATTCTGTTATTCTTTTATAAATTTCCATAAAAATTTTCGAACTGTCAAAAAACCTTTTATTCTTTAATTAATTGGTATTTTGCATATCGAATTCTGTTATGAAATCTGTTATAAACCATAACAGAATAAAAGACAGATTTGTTTGACTTGTATCATAAAAGATTTCAATATATGAAGTAAAAACTTTTATTTCTTTAATGAATTGTTCATAACCCTCAGGCTACACGAGCCAGTACTGGCAAGCCAGTTGGCTACATAGATTGCCTGTCAAGTTCGTATACGTGAATATGCTGTGACGTAGGCGGCAGGCAACTTGTAAGCAAGTTGCTTTAAAATATCTGCGGTCACGTTCAGCTTTCATTGGGACAGCCTATCTAGGATTCCGAATACACAATTTTATTGAATTTGCTTTGGCATCGGACTTCGATTTGTTCTTAGCAAAAAATGACGTCGAATTCTGCATCAAGTCCTGCAATGGTCAATGCATAATACTGCCAATGCGATGACGTATGCATTGACAGACTTTTCTGTCGTGAGTTACAAACCCAAATATGCAAGCTTTGCATAAGAATATGAAACTTGGCTTTGCACCGTCTGTGCAATTCCCAGGAAATATTGTTTGGCACCTTAAGTGCATGAAATAAAATTAAATTGTATCAAGAGTTAGTTCCTAAGTTACTGTCAGAGAATAAAGTCATAAATAATATTCCTTTTCGGAATAAAAAATAATTTTTTTTAATAAAGTTTTTAATAAAAACTTAAGTGGCGCAGTCGGTAGGATAGCACAAACCCGTTTAAAAATACGTGTGAATTTTATCGTTAATGATTCAATATCGGCAGTATACTGATAGTAGTGCGTATTTTAATAAAAAGAAACGGTGAAAGACTTTTATAAGCAACAACAATATCGGAAGCATACCGATAATAAAACGGTGCAAGAACTCTACAGCAGCTGAAAGACTCAACACAACTGGCCAGAGGAAATGACTTTTTCCATTATATTGTAAGTTTGATTCATGTTATAGAAACTATATGAATATCCTTAAATCCTTACTAACTTGATAAATTCAATGCCAAACAAATATAAAGATAGATTCAGACCAAAACCATATCAAAGAGAAATTATAGATAACGAGAACTTAGATAATTGTGAAAAAACAAATAGTGAAATAAGTAATAGTGAAGCAACAAATAGTGAACTGAATTGTGAAAATATTGCAAGTGTTAGTAATAATTTAAATCCATTTCTTTTAATAAATCAAACCAATATGGCGAATAATAATAACAACCCCGGTCAAGTTTACCCATTTTATTCTCTCAAAATCCCAGACGCCATAAAAGATTTACCAAAATTCGATGGTAATCCACGTCTATTATATGACTTTATTACGAATGTAGAAGAGATCCTTTTAATTGTCACATCTATAAATAATCCTACCTATGGTAGAATCCTTTTATGGGCAATCCGTAACAAAATCGATGGACCTGCAAACGAGGTTCTCAATATGTATGGCACACCTTTAGAATGGTCTCAAATTAAGGCTAACCTAATTCTTCACTACGCCGATAAGCGTAATGAAACTTCATTAATCAAAGATCTACATAACTTACGCCAAAATAATAAATCCATAGAACAGTTTTATAGCGAAGTTATAGAGATTTATTCTACAATAAGGAATCATATCCAAATCCATAATAATGATCCTAATGTTGTGAAAGCGAAAGGAGACTTATATAGTGAAATGTGCTTAAACATATTTTTAACTGGATTAAAAGAACCGATAGGTTCTACAATAAGATCCATGAAACCTAATTCATTAGCAGAAGCGTTTGCTAATTGTATTAAAGAACAAAACACGTCCTATATCCGATACGAAAACAAACCATTACCAAAACCATCAATAAGTTCTAACCCCCAAATAAAAATTCTACCCTTCAGACAACCATATTATGGTCCAACTCAACCATTTCAGAATGTAAAATCTAGTCAGTTAAATATAAGACCACCATCTTTCCAACAGCAATATAGACCCCAACAACAAATTAACTATCAAAGACCGCAACAATACGTACCCTACCAACAAGTTGGTTATCAGCAACAACCATTCTTACAAGTACAACAACCATATAGACCCCAACAACAACCTTATTTCCAAGGACAAAATACCCAAACAAAGCCACCTATTACTAAAACGGAACCAATGGATACACTTTCGGCGCAATCATTATTAAAAAAATCACCCTCTGGACAAAATAATACATTCAGACAAAACGCCCAAATCCATAACATTGACGAGCTAGATATACCAGAAACAAATAATAAAATAGAAAACGGAAATAATCCAATTAATTATGTCCCGCAGGAACCCATAGACCACAGTTCCCTCCCAAACTGCTATCCACTATTAGACAACTACTACGACGTTCCAAACGAATATCCTTTCAATACTAATTTTGAGTATGAAGACGAAACAAATTTTCATCTTCCAGCCTCAGGACACCCATTTACTTAGACATTAACAAGCATGGACACTTTCTTCCGTACATAAATATTTCCTCGTCTTACGGTAAAACTTTGAAATTTCTGATAGACACGGGAGCTTCCGCCTCATTTATAAATCCAGAATACGTACACCCCGACGATGTTAAAATAACCCAACCCACAACAATTGCCACAATTTTAAAAGAACAAATTATAGACAAACAAGTGACTCTACCAGTTTTTTTTTGAATTTCAACAACCTGATAATCAAAAGTTTCTCATATATAAATTCCATGGCTATTTCGACGGACTTTTGGCACTTGATGCCCTGAATATTCTCAAAGCTAGCATTGACCTACCCAATAAAATATTAGTTACAGCTAATACAAAAATTCCACTTCTATATAAACCCAACTTTATGTCACAAAAGTTTGAAATTACTGCATATTCTAGTTTAATCGTAAAACTTCCTGTAGATAGCGAATTTGGTGACATCCTTGTCCCGACTACAAAAATTGAACCAAACATAGATATGTAACATAGAAGGTATCTATTCAGCAAACAATTGGCACTCTGAAATCGAAGTTCAAAATAATACACCAATAAACCAAATCCTTTTCTTACAACATCCACTGAAAGTACAATCCCTTGCCAACTTTGAAACTAGAGAATTAAACAATTTAGATACCCAAATGGAAGATTATGACAGACAAAATATTATTGAAATTTCTAAAGAAATTCGGTCAGAACATTTAAATACCGAAGAAAGAAAATCTGTTTCAAAACTTTGTCGAAATTACTCTGATATCTTCTATCAAGAAGGAGAAAGCCTCACATTTTCTAATGTAATAAAACATCAAACTAAGACTAAGGACGAAATACCAATATATACTAAGACCTACAGATACCCATATATGCATAAAACAGAGGTTCAAAATCAAATCTCCGATATGTTGAACCAAGGTATAATACAACCAAGCTTTTCCCCATGGAGTTCCCCAGTTTGGGTTGTACCTAAAAAATTAGACTCCAGAGGTAAACAAAAATGGAGGGTAGTCATTGATTATCGCCGTCTTAACGACAAGTCGATAGACGACAAATACCCTCTACCTAACATAAACGAAATTTTGGACAAATTAGGTAAATGTCATTATTTCACGACTCTCGATTTGGCTAGTGGTTTCCACTAAATCGAAATGGATACCCGTGATATTCAAAAGACGGCTTTCACCGTCGAAAGCGGACACTACGAGTTCGTACGAATGCCTTTTGGGCTGAAAAATGCCCCATCCACATTCCAACGAGTGATAGATAATGTTCTCAGAGAGTTTATTGGAAAAACTTGTCTTGTTTATTTAGACGACATTGTCGTTTATTCAACATCACTTCAAGAACACGTACAGAGCCTACAAAAAATATTCGATAAATTAAGGGAAGCAAACCATCAAATACAACTAAGTAAATCCGAGTTTTTAAGCAAAGAAACCGCGTTTCTCGGACATGTAATTACAATGGACGGCGTAAAGCCTAATCCCGATAAAATAAGGGCTATTAAAGAATTCCCTATACCAAAAACAACAAAGGAAATCAAATCCTTCCTCGGACTAATGGGTTATTACCGGATATTTATTCGCGATTTCGCGAAATTAACCAAACCATTAACTAAATGTCTTAAAAAGGGTGCAGAGATAACTCTTGACGATGAGTATAAAAAAACGTTCGAACTATGTAAAGATATTTTATCAAATGATCCCCTCTTGCAATACCCTAACTTTTCTAAGCCATTTGTGCTTACTACAGATACAAGTAATGTTGCACTGGGTGCCGTCCTATCCCAAGGACCCGTTGGTAGTGACAAACCAATTTGCTTTGCAAGCAGAACCTTAACGACGTCAGAACTTAACTATTCGACAATAGAAAAAGAACTGCTCGATATTGTCTGGGCAACAAATTACTTCCGCCCTTACCTCTTCGGTAACAAGTTCACTGATCACAAGCCATTGCAATGGCTCATGAGTCTAAAAGAACCACACTCCAAACTTGTTCGTTGGAGATTGAAACTTGAAGAATTCGACTATGAAATCGTATATAAAAAATGAATTCTTAATGCTAACGCCGATGCTCTTAGTCGCATTAAAATACCAGATAAAATTGAGCTGAAGAGAATCTAGACGATGGTATCCCTATAGCAGAAAAACCCCTTAATGAAGTTAGTTTACAAGTAATATTTCAACAATCATCAGATAATCAACCTCAAAATATATTAAAATTAATCTTTAAAAACAAACAGAGACGAAATTTTAGAAAAGAATCATTTTCTGAAAACGACATTATCATATATTTCAAGGAATATCTTCCTCCGGAAAAAACTTATTGCAATTATGGCAGATGAAGAAACATTTAATATGATTCAACAAGTTTATTCAAAGCACTTTGCTAGGAACAAGACCTTCCGGGTATTAAGATGTAAAAAAATTTTGACTGACATAACAGAAAGCGACGAACAAGACCAAATTATTTCCGACTACAATACGAAATCTAACCACAGAGGCATTACAGAGACTTACCAACACTTACAACGTGATTACTTCTTTTCTTACATGAAAGACAAGATAACTAAAACAATTAATAACTGTACTACCTGTCAAACTCAAAAATACGAAAGACGGCCCCCTATAGATGTTTATACCATTAACAATAAGAGTATCCTCACTCTTATTGATAAGTTTTCCAAATTTGGCTCTGCCTATACCTTACCAACCCGTAATAGTGTAAGTATAGTAAAACAAATTCAACACTTTATAAGCCTTCATGGCATACCGCGGAAAATTGTATGCGACCAAGGATCAGAGTTCACATCAAATATTTTCCAAGATTTCTGTAAACAATTCAATATCGAAACCCATGTGACTTCTTTTCAACAAACTTCAAGTAATGCTTCTGTAGAAAGGATGCATTCAACTTTTACCGAAATTTACAGAATCATTCAAGAAAAATACAAAGACAAATATCATGAGGACATATTTTACGAAACTGTTATTACCTACAACAACGCAATTCACTCCTCGACGAATTACACACCATACGAACTTTTCTACGGATGTACATACGACTTCAATTAAACATTGACACACAATGACAAAAATGATTACTTACAAAAACTCAGTGCGTTTCAGAGAGAACTTTTTGAATATGTTAAAAAATTATTAGAATATAAAAGAAATAAAAACATAGAGAAAAGAAACAAAAATAGAGAAAGTCCAAATGATCTTGAAGTAGGACAAATTATTTATCGAAAAGAATGTAGAAGAAATAAAACTACTCCGCGATTTAAACAACAAAAGGTCCAAACTAACAACAAACTAACAGTAATTACTAATGACAATAAAAAAGTTCACAAAGCTAGAATAAAAAAGAAAAGAAAATTTCAGATTACTAATGACAGCAACAGCAATACAAGGACAGAAGTTTGAGATACATAACTTAACAGATAATTACGGACTTTTACCACTCCGACTAGGACATGCTAAGGTAATAGAAACCTACAAACGATTTATTCATATCATATACCTAAAATTTTATGAACAAAGTATAGAGGAAATTCGTAAATCTTTGGACACTCTAGAAAATGACCAAACTAACATTGATACAGTAAAAATAGCAAACATTAAATTCAGCCAGCTAGAATTCAAACTTCAAACACTTTTACCCAAGCATAAATCAAAACGAGGGTTAATAGATGGATAAGGGACAATCATAAAAACAATTACAGGAAACATGGATGCTACTGACGCAATAAATATTAACGAAGAAATAAAAAAATTAAATTTGAATCAAAATATGTTAGAAAGCGAAACCAACCAACAAATAAGTATCAATAAGAAAATGACAGAGAGGTTTGATAATATTACTCGCCATATAAATGAACAACAAAAAACAATAGAAACATTTTTGTATGTTTATAATTCTAATATAAATAATGCACTCAGAACAGATCAAGAAATCCTGAAACACCTCCAATACGTTCACAAGATTATCTTCAATATTGACTTGCTTTACAATCACTTAGTAAATATAGCAGAAGCTGTAAATTTTGCACGATTACATATAATTTCAAAACAAATATTGAGTAAAACTGAACTGAATGAAAAAAAATCTCTTCTTGAAAAAAAATCTATTAATTTCTCTTCAGATGAAGAAATTTATGAAATTTTACAATTACAAACATATTACAATAATTCAAATATTGTGTTTAGTATTGAAATCCCTATTACTTCCCAAACAAATTGTTCCTTCTTTCATCTCATCCCCCTCCCTATTTATATCTACTTACCCATTTGTTGCTATACATGAGTCCGACGCACTTTATTTTAGGAAAACCTGCAACCTCATATAAGACATCTACCTCTGCGAAAGCAAAAACAAGCAAAAAACTAAATTCCATGAATGCGTACCAAAGATCATAAATAACCACCCAGCTATATGCAACCTGTCCAATGGTTTGGAACCCAACCAGATGCTTCAACCCGAAAATAACTACATACTTCTTACCGATGTTCGAAAATTTAGTGTCGAAACAACATGCGGCATCAACAAATATAAAATATATTGCACCGCACTTTTACATTACCAAAATTGTTCCATAACTATTAATAATATAACTTATGATCCAAAAACAGATATTTTTTGGGACAACATTGTGATTCATCCTCCAACCCGCAGTCAGATCAACTCATCCACTATAAACCAGCATCTTTCGCTAAACAAACTCCATCTGGACCAGCTTAAAAATAGAGAAGAAATCCATCTACTTACCACGAAGTCAACCGCCCACATCGCGTCAATTTGGGTTCTTTTAATTCCGCTGACAGCCATATTGACATTGATGTATTTTCGAGTCAAGACCCGAAAGAGTCCCAAAATTGAGGCTCCAAGGATAGAGGACAATCAAAGCGCTCCTTCGAGAGGCAACATCCTCTGGCAGTCGCTCCGCTAAGGGGGGAGGAGTTAGAAACCCAAATATGCAAGCTTTGCATTCTCACAAACTGTGTTGCTCCCACAGTAATATAATTCTTTGCACATGTCATATCTATAATTTTCTTGTTGTGCATCTTCTATGCACATTCCATTATAAAAAGTAAGATGAAACTTGGCCTTGCACCGTCTGTGCAATTTCTAGGAAATATTGTTTGGCACCTTAAGTGCATGAAATAAAATTAAATTGTATCAAGAGTTAGTTCCTAAGTTACTGTCAGAGAATAAAGTCATAAATAATATTCCTTTACGGAATAAAAAAATAATTTTTTTTAATAAAAACTTAAGTCGCGTCAAAGTTGCATGGATTAATTTTCATCTAATTCAAAATTTCGATTTTTTTTAAATAATTTAAAAAAAAATGATTTTTTGGAGGTTTTTTAATCCATCAACATCGAAGCCATCCTTTAATTGAATTTGACAGTTCATACGTTGACAGATAGGTAAGAAACTATACTACGTCGTACAAGGAATATTTCGTTCCAAAATGTCACCCTAAGGCGCTAAAATCGTCCTTTTCCGCGCAAAAAATTGAATCTCAAAAAATTCAGATATCTTTAAGTTTTTCAATGCATCTTCTCTGTAGCAATCTTTCAATTTAATTTGACAGTCTATGGCTTGACAAATCGGTAACAGAATGTTCCAAATGTCACCGAGATCCCCAAAACTCTCATTTTTCCCAAGCAAATAATATTCTTTCAAAAATTTAGGATTTTTAAGAGATTTTGTATATTTCATCATAATCATAGCCATCCTTCAATCATATTTGACAGTTTCCTATTTTGGAAATGTTAAAAATTCTTGGTCCCTCCTCTCACTAAAAGATGTGGAAGAAAGAATAATTAATTTTGCCTTAAATCTCCAACGAAAAGCTATCTATATAGGCTAGCTTTATATACAAGTCTGAACGAGACCACTGTCTTCTCTGCTGGCTTCCCAACGGGCTTCGAAAATGGCAAGCCAGTTGACGAGCAAGTTGCTCAGGTTTGTATGTGTTTGTAAGAAAATTTAAATGTATCGTAACTTGTAAGCCAGTACTGACGCGTGTAGCCTCAGGGTAAAAGAAGACAGATATAACAAAATAATATTAAAATGCATAATTACAAACACAAAAATTAATAATTTCAAACTAAAATATTTTTATACACAAAATCACAGGGCACACTTTTGTTGATGGATGAAACGCAAAAAAGTAGGTAGTCGCTTTATTGTCGGTGTGCGTTTCGTATAACTTTTTAAATTGGGTATATTTAATTCACGAACTCTTATAGAGGAATAAAATGGAATAATAATTTAACTACGCGAAACTAAACACGACCATTTCACGGGTTAATTTTATTTTGGTGATCAGTCAGTGTCGATTTTTTTTATTTACTACAGCTGACAGCAGATCTTTAGGTCTGTCTTATAGATGTTCTTTTTCGAAGTTCCATAACAGACTTTTATAAAAGATCGAACTTCTGAATACATATAAGAATCTTTTTTGGTGGAGATCTGTTATGCATCATAACAGAAAATTTATAGCAGAATAACAGATATGGCAGAATAGGCCTACATATCCGAAATTACCTCATTTCCCATACAAATCCTCGTTCTCAAATGGGCTAATTTCAACAAAACGAAGCTAATTACAACAACACGAACAAATCTAGATACCTTTGGCGACATACCCGAACGCGGCCGTTGTGTAGTTTTATGTTCATTTGACAGCAGGCAGCTAGGGATGAGCTTTGTTCATCAATGTTGGGAAAATATCGATGTTATACGAAAAAACATATCGATGTTAAAATATGTGTGAAACATTGCAACATCGATGTTAAGATTGAGCACATCGACTTTAAAACAGCTAATTAATTGCAAAATCATTATACTTTTTGTTTGCCTTTAAGCACTCGTTACATTTGAAATCTTTTGTCTATGACCTCATGCTTATAAAAAAAAAACATTACAACCGCTATAATTGCTTTCATCAAATTTGTTTGATCTTCGATGGTCATGTACACAAAACAAAAATGTAAAACAAAAAGAAAAAAAAAAACAATATTAAATCACTTATAAAATAATCATAATCTTTTTTTATTTATAAAAAGTATTTTTATTTGCTTGGTTTAGATATTTTGACGTTTCCAAACAAACTATCGATAGCGAAACGGTAATTCAATTTGGTAGTACTTTTTCTATCTGAACTTAAGTTAAGGACCGAAAATTATCTGAACTTGGCTTTGTTTATTATGTTGTATTTACGTTAGCTAAGATGTCGTGTTTTGGCCCAATTCTTTCTGGACCTGCAGAAAAACAAGGCTATTAAAATCATCGATGTACGGAAAGATAAAGGCATCGTTTACAAATGATATTTTGTATATAAGACTATTTAAGCCGGTGTGTTGTGGAGTCGTTTGTCGCTATCAGTCCAAATAATAAACACCACACAACCACACTACATACGAGACAAATGTGGTTGTACGGATATGAATAACATTGAAGCGATAGCAAAACTACACGATAGTCAAGCTTTAGGTAGCTTTAGACTATCATTCATGTTAAAAAATTTAACATCGATGTTTAAAAATTAAAATCATCGATGTTCACAAAGGAAAGACGCCGTCTACACAAGATTTTTTTACCTACGACTAATTAGATGTTCAGTCATGCAAAATAACTTATGATCGATGATCGAGAATCAAAAACATCTTGTACTTGTGGAAAACGAAAAAGAAAATTAAGCTCAAAATTATGGCTACAATTTTTAAAACAACATAGGTATTTTGAACTTATTATAAAATGTTTTTTTTAATCAATTTTTGAACGTGCTTCTATTATAAGTATGCAAACAAATATATTAAAAAATATCGATGTTAAAAACGATTTTTCTGATTCGATAATTTTTGACATCGATGTTGGTTCTTCGATGTTGACATCGATGTTTTTTCAATGTCGCTCATCCCTAGCAGGCACTCTATATTTCGTTATACTGTTATATACTGTAATACAAAAAAAAAAGCCATCTCAACTATAACAGTTCTTCAAAGTTCTTTTGTACGAATACGCTTTCCAGTGTATTATAGAGATCACTGGGCGGAACATGTCCAAATCCTGCTTTAAAGGTGCCTGCACACTGTTTTCAATATTTCATTTTTACCCAGAAAAAATAGAAAACAATTTGTAAGAATCTGAATTTTTTGTGGAAAGCTTTATTTATAGGCCCTTAACATGTGGGAAAAATTATTCTTAATTTGACCAACAAATTTTTTCGTGAGGGGGGGGGGTAAAAGAGGTTAAAAGAGAATTTGCACCTGTTTTTTTTTTTCAATATCTCAAAAAATTTCAGCTTTACTGAAAAAATGTTTAGTGAGAAATTATAGCTTATACAATCCTACACAAATTAGGTGTTAGCACTTTTTTTAAAGACCCGCTACAGCATATCAAAAATTTCACGAAATTCACGCATTGGAGTTTTTAGTAGTAGCTTTTAAAAGGGAGAAAGAAGGAGAGTAGGGGGAGGTTGGAGTTTATCACACTCAAATATTTAGTATTGTGCAACCAAAGCATATGGCACATGATATTAGGCTAATTTTTAAGTGTAAATCCAATTAAATAAATTTTTGTTTGACATGACTACGAACAAAGAAGTAATAGTCCTTTTTATAAAAGGATGATTGTATTTTTATAAAACACTATCGTTAGTATGGAAATAATGTTATACTAATGATGAGACCATGGAATGAAAACAAAAGTTCATACAAATATTTATGTTGAAAGGGTGGTTTTTTTTAGAAGGAGTAAAATCTTTTTTAACTTTTTAATGTATTATATTGCAGTCAAATTAGACTTTCACCCGGACAACATTTTTAACAGGTATATTTTTTGGTGATCATGTTCGGAACAGCGTCATTAATCATACGTGAAAAGTACCAAGAAATACGCGTTGGCGTAAGACCACAATCTTGAAAAAACGCAGCCATATTGCACTCTTTGCTTGTGGATATATCTGTGGAACTTTTGTTGCCCTAGAAGTGTCTAATGTTGCATTCGTGTGTATGGCCCCTAAAATTAACCAAATATGGAAACAACAAAAAGAGAAAGATTCATGCCTATATTTCAATTAGAAGTGAAACAAAGGAGTACGCCAACTGATCAATAAGTGCATATATACGGTGTGGAACTTTTATATATTACTCACAGTACAGATACATTTTGCGCGCACTAATACATGCAAATATATTTATATGATGTGGAATTCAATTGTGACTGCGTTGTAATGCAAAGGCGATATGTACCCCAATAAAAATTGCATTTCACTTGCGTACAACGCAACGTTTAAAGTTAAAACTTATATTCGGCACATCTACTCCAAATTATCTTTCGATTGATATAGGTTTTAATATGATTCGATTTGTTTAAGTGTGCTTAAATTGTACTACAAGACTTAGTCACCGCGTATTAAGCACAATTTACATATTCTTCTTCTTCTTCATTTTACCGGCGGCGGCGATTGTCATAATCTCGAGGGGGTCGTTGCATTTGTTTCATCCAGGAGTTTTTGCGCCTGCCTTTCTTCCGCGATAGTGTTGGAACGTCTAGTGCTATTGCCTTTTAAAGTGGGTTCTCATGGCATCTTCTTTGTACATGACAGTAACAGCTAAGTTGGTCATGCTGTATTTTGTCCAAGATGGTATTTTTGACGTGAAGGCTTCCTCGGATTCTCTTGCTTCTCATTCGATCACGCTTTGTCACTCCTGCTGTCATGCGAAGCATCTTCATTTCAGCTGCCGTCAATTTACTCTCATAATTCTTGTACATTGTCCAACACTGTAAACTGTATGTAAGTGCTGGACGAACAACTGCCATGTAGAGCTTTCCTTTCAACTTAGGGGACATTTTTCTATCACAGAAGATGGCCGAGTTTTCCCGCTACTTCATCCACCCTACGCTTACGCGATGTTTGATGTCGTCATCATAAGATCCTTCGCTATTGATCATTGATCCAAGATATTTAAACTTTTCGCACTTGGGAAGCACTGTTCCATTCAAATAGATGTCCGGAATAGGCCTGTGTGGATCAGAAAATGGACAGCATAGGTATTCGGTCTTTTTCGCGCTAATGCGGTATCCATTTCCCTCCAGAAAATACACCCATATATCAAATGCTCATTGCAAGGATACAGGATCCTCACTTATGATGGCTCCATCGTCAGCAAAGAATAACTGATTCACTTTGGGGTCCGTTACCTTATTCTCAAGCAGAAAGTAAAGGACAGTAATAAAGAGCAAAACAAAAAATCGTAGAAAAATCAGGACCTTTTTTATATAACAAATATTCAAATGAAGCAAAATCGTCACTACACAGGAAGTATTGTAGTAAGGTCAATCACAATCTAAATAACAACACTTTCTTTCTGGATGGGAACAAAACATTTTAAGAGGCGAATTAATTAATTTAAACTACGTGCCACATCGTCCTGACCTTGCAATATTGTGTGATCTTTGTAACCGTGAAGAGAGAGAGGATGTATATCACTTTGTTGCAGTGTGCCCTATTCTAAATGAAATTCGAAGGATGTATTTTGGAATGAGTACACTTCAAAAGAAGGACCAGATGGCGGCTTTGAATAGTGACTGTGGCTGGGATAGCCGATATAGATACTCTACAATTGCTCTAAATTATAGAAAAAGAATCATAGATGAGGATTTTTAAAATTTTTTTAAACAAATTTTATTTTTTAAATTTTCACTTTAACTTTTACTTATTATTTTCTTCTTTTAAATTTAACTTAATACAAAAATGTTAATCTGGTAGATGGCTAAGTGCCAAACCAAAAGACTTTATGCTTGTAAAATATTGTATAATTTGTTTTTAAACAGTTTAATAAAACACTCATAAAACTAACTAACTAACTAAGTGTTTTTCTGCACCTTCTACCACTTGATTTACATATTAAATATCTAGTATCTTGCAGCGCTTTAAGACTTAAAGAATCAAACTCTTGGTTTGCCAAGCCCTATGGTCACAGCAATATCACAGACTTAACTCCAATGGAAATGTTTTCGACTCCCACTGACTACTGCACCCCTACAATGAGTATCAGTATTTCAAAGTTAAATTTCCATCCAGGAAGGATTGGAATGATAACGTCGTGACGAAAGATTTCAACACAACTATCTTTACTGATGACTCAAAGATGGAGTGTGGCGTTGGTGCAGGAATCTTCTCTGAGTCTCTAAATGTATCTAGGTCCTTTCGGCTACCTGACATTGCTGGCAATCAGGTAGCCGAAGTTACTAAAAGCAGAGTTACTAAAAGCAGATCCAAACCAAAACCGTAATGCAGCTTTTATTATAATTGTGATTGGAAGTGATTAAAAATAATCTTTCCGTCGGCTTTTTTTGGTCACTGTAGTTTTTGCAATGAAACAATTAAGTTACATTAGCTTTCCCGACGTTTCGGCAGGGGTTGCTGCCTTCTTCAGGGGAACTTTATTTGGACAACAAGAAAAAATATATTGTTTACATTATAATAACAATAATTGAAACAATACAAAATACACTCACTTTAATAAAACTGTGTTTAAATTTAAACTGACATTTAAAATTATTGTATCTAATAATTGTAATATTATTTACAAAAGTAAAGAAATAAACACTTCAAACGAAGTTTAGTCTATGGAATTTAAACAAGGAGTAAAGAAACTGAAAGAATACTGTGTTATGATGAGACAAGAGAACAATAGATGGCAGAGATGTTTTGGGTGTCTTGTTTTCTGTTCATGTTGTTGTTGTTGTTGTTGATGATGTGTAATGTTTCTAGGGTGTATCGTTTCGAAACATGTTTCTCTGTCTGTAGGACTTTGACACCTTCAAAATCTGGAGAGTGGCCGTTTTCGATACTGTGGCTCGCCAGGGCTGTCTTTCCAGGATTGTTTGATTTGATATCCGATTTATGATTAGAAATTCGCTGTTTAAGAAACTGTTTTGTAGTTCCGATGTAACACTGGTTGCATGGTTCATTAGGTTTACCCTTACAATTTATTTTGTAAATGACATCAGTAACTTTATCCTTATCCGCTTTCGTTTTAAGTTTAGTGAAAAGGTGACTCAGAGTTTTATTTGATTTGAAGGCCAGGCGAACATCTGTTAGTTTTTGGTTTATCACTTCTTTAAAATTCTCAGTCAGTCTTGGGATGTAAACCATACTTTTGTAGTAACCATTATTCGGGTCTTTAGTGTCTTCGCTTGGAATTTTGCAATTGTGTTTCTGAAGTAGACCACGAATTATAGAATTTGGAAAACCATTGTCACTCAGGATTTTTTTGATTTTTTTCTCATTGGCAGAGTGAAATTGTTCGTCGCTGAGTGCGAAAACTTTACTGACGAGATTGGATGCAGTGTTCATAACTATGTGCCTCGCTTGGTTAGACCGAAAGTTGACTAATCTTCCAGTATGTTTTTGGTACCAGTCAAACAATAGACGGTTGTTTTCACGATGGATTTTTACGTCCAAAAATGCTATTGACCTGTTATGTTCCATTTCCACAGTGAACTGGATTTTCGGGTGGAATCCGTTAAGGATCAGCTGCACTTTTTCAATGTTGCGTTTGTCCATCACGGCAAAAATGTCATCCACATACTTAGCAACAAAAGTAGGCCTTTCTTCCATTCCACTAAAACATTCATCTAGTACGTGATCAAGTACTAAATCTGCAATCGTGGGTGACAAGGGGTTGCCCATAGGCATGCCAAAAATTTGTTTGAAAATGTCATCTTTAAATTGTAGATAGTTATTTTCCTTGAGGCAGAAATCAAGGATTTCAAGAAATTTGTTCAGATTAATTCTAGTGTTTTCACTAATTATTTCCCATTTCTTTTTTATAATGGTGATGGCTAGTTGTATGGGAATGTTTGTAAAAAGTGACACTGCATCATACGAAACTAAAACATCATTGTCTTTTAATTTTATTTTTTTAGCCTTCTCAACAAATTCAAATGAATTTATAACCGAGTAGCTTGATTTTGCCGTCGCGCACTGTAAAATTCTGCCAATAAACCTCGAAAGCTCATAACATGGTAGTTTCATTGATGACGTAATGGGACGCAGGGGCATGTTTGCTTTATGAATTTTTGGCAGTCCGTATATGGATGGAAGCTGCGATGTATACGTTGTCATCTTCGCCTTTTCCCTATCATCAATGCAATTGTTGTTGTTTAGCCATTTGACTAGATCGTTGTTGCGAGTTTGTAAAGTTGTTGTTGGGTTATTCCTTACCCGTCTGTAAGTATTGCGATCTGACAACAATTCAATCATCTTATCGTCATACTCCACACGCTCCATCGCCACGGTGACGTTACCTTTGTCAGCTGGTACAATAACAATGTTTTTGTGCTGCCTAAGAAAATGGATTGTTTGCTTATTTACATTAAGCAAATATTTGGCAAATCGATCATTTTGTTGGTGGCGTTGAAACGAGTGCAGCATGTTGCTATATTGTGCCCTCATAAGCTCTTGCTCTCTTTCGTCTTGCACACTTCGAATTATTTCTTCTCCATCAGCTATCAATTGAAAAAGAGGAAAGCTATGTTTATCCACTGGGAGCGCAAATTTCTTGCCCAACGATAAAAGCCATTTGACCTCTAAAGGGAATTCAATGTTAGTGCGATTTTCAAACCATTTTTCATGCATTTCTATATTGAATTCCTTCCAAAGCGATGATTTTAGGCTGTCAATTTTATGTGCGTTCGATTGTTGTTTTTTATTATATGTGTCTTTAAACATCTGTTTTTGTTTTGTTGTGAATTGTTTGTATTCGTTTTGGGATAAGTTCTCTTTGATATGTTGGTCGTGAAGGCGAATTAAATTGTTAGTGCGCTTGACCTTATGGTGCATCTCTGTTATTTCTACGTTGTCGTTTCAACGCCACCAACAAAATGATCGATTTGCCAAATATTTGCTTAATGTAAATAAGCAAACAATCCATTTTCTTAGGCAGCACAAAAATATTGTTATTGTACCAGCTGACAAAGGTAACGTCACCGTGGCGATGGAGCGTGTGGAGTATGACGATAAGATGATTGAATTGTTGTCAGATCGCAATACTTACAGACGGGTAAGGAATAACCCAACAACAACTTTACAAACTCGCAACAACGATCTAGTCAAATGGCTAAACAACAACAATTGCATTGATGATAGGGAAAAGGCGAAGATGACAACGTATACATCGCAGCTTCCATCCATATACGGACTGCCAAAAATTCATAAAGCAAACATGCCCCTGCGTCCCATTACGTCATCAATGAAACTACCATGTTATGAGCTTTCGAGGTTTATTGGCAGAATTTTACAGTGCGCGACGGCAAAATCAAGCTACTCGGTTATAAATTCATTTGAATTTGTTGAGAAGGCTAAAAAAATAAAATTAAAAGACAATGATGTTTTAGTTTCGTATGATGCAGTGTCACTTTTTACAAACATTCCCATACAACTAGCCATCACCATTATAAAAAAGAAATGGGAAATAATTAGTGAAAACACTAGAATTAATCTGAACAAATTTCTTGAAATCCTTGATTTCTGCCTCAAGGAAAATAACTATCTACAATTTAAAGATGACATTTTCAAACAAATTTTTGGCATGCCTATGGGCAACCCCTTGTCACCCACGATTGCAGATTTAGTACTTGATCACGTACTAGATGAATGTTTTAGTGGAATGGAAGAAAGGCCTACTTTTGTTGCTAAGTATGTGGATGACATTTTTGCCGTGATGGACAAACGCAACATTGAAAAAGTGCAGCTGATCCTTAACGGATTCCACCCGAAAATCCAGTTCACTGTGGAAATGGAACATAACAGGTCAATAGCATTTTTGGACGTAAAAATCCATCGTGAAAACAACCGTCTATTGTTTGACTGGTACCAAAAACATACTGCATCGGGAAGATTAGTCAACTTTCGGTCTAACCAAGCGAGGCACATAGTTATGAACACTGCATCCAATCTCGTCAGTAAAGTTTTCGCACTCAGCGACGAACAATTTCACTCTGCCAATGAGAAAAAAATCAAAAAAATCCTGAGTGACAATGGTTTTCCAAATTCTATAATTCGTGGTCTACTTCAGAAACACAATTGCAAAATTCCAAGCGAAGACACTAAAGACCCGAATAATGGTTACTACAAAAGTATGGTTTACATCCCAAGACTGACTGAGAATTTTAAAGAAGTGATAAACCAAAAACTAACAGATGTTCGCCTGGCCTTCAAATCAAATAAAACTCTGAGTCACCTTTTCACTAAACTTAAAACGAAAGCGGATAAGGATAAAGTTACTGATGTCATTTACAAAATAAATTGTAAGGGTAAACCTAATGAACCATGCAACCAGTGTTACATCGGAACTACAAAACAATTTCTTAAACAGCGAATTTCTAATCATAAATCGGATATCAAATCAAACAATCCTGGAAAGACAGCCCTGGCGAGCCACAGTATCGAAAACGGCCACTCTCCAGATTTTGAAGGTGTCAAAGTCCTACAGACAGAGAAACATGTTTCGAAACGATACACCCTAGAAACATTACACATCATCAACAACAACAACAACATGAACAGAAAACAAGACACCCAAAACATCTCTGCCATCTATTGTTCTCTTGTCTCATCATAACACAGTATTCTTTCAGTTTCTTTACTCCTTGTTTAAATTCCATAGACTAAACTTCGTTTGAAGTGTTTATTTCTTTACTTTTGTAAATAATATTACAATTATTAGATACAATAATTTTAAATGTCAGTTTAAATTTAAACACAGTTTTATTAAAGTGAGTGTATTTTGTATTGTTTCAATTATTGTTATTATAATGTAAACAATATATTTTTTCTTGTTGTCCAAATAAAGTTCCACTGAAGAAGGCAGCAACCCCTGCCGAAACGTCGGGAAAGCTAATGTAACTTAATTGTTTCATTGCAAAAACTACAGTGACCAAAAAAAGCCGACGGAAAGATTATTTTTAATCACTTCCAATCACAATTATTAACTCCAAATTGGTCAATAAATCATTTTTAGCTTTTATTATAGACCGTCAAGCGGCTGTTAAAGCCATTAATTCAGCTACAGCATCCTCCAAACTAGTCCAGCAATGCCGGGATGAGCTTGCGGGTCTGAACACTGACCTCAATGTCACTCTTATCTGGGTCCCTGGTCACAGTGGCATTGAGGGCAATGAGCGGGCTAACGAGCTGGCCAGGCAAGGTTCAGCCCTTCATGGCTCACTTGCCGAAAGAGTCAACATTCCGCTTGGAGTTATGAAGGGCAGTTTATCAAACTGTATTATATCTAGGAAGATTTGGCCCACCTATGACAAGAACCGAACAATTGATCTTATATGTAGACCCAGGCAAGACATAGCCAGGGTAGTTGGGACCTGTAGCGGCAACGGCTAATAGGAGAGCATGCAGCGAAGCTGGGCATACCTCACAATACTCACTGTCGGAGCTGTGAGGACCAGCAGGAAAAGAAAACAGTAGTTCCTTTTCTCTGCAAATGCCCTGCTCTGGCCAAAGCTAGAAAACTGTCACTCGCAAGAGCTTTCCTTGACGACATTAACGAACTTACTGAAATGAAGATCAAAGACTCGATTTCTTTTCTCAACGCGACGAAATGGCTCTAGGACAAATTTCGGCTACTTATGCATTATACCTTCCGTCGATTCCACCAATACGATATGCAAATCTCTCGAGGAATCCCTATTTTGATTCTTATACGCGGAATAGCATCTGTGGTTGATTTATCCGAAGCAAACCCGAACTGGTCGTCAGATAGCCATATTATTATCCGTAGGCGGCCATCCAATACCCGCTCAACGATCTTCATGGTGTGTGACATCAGCTTGATCGAACGGTAGCTGTCGCAATTTCGTGTATCACCCTTCCCCTTGTAGATTGGAAGAAAGTTACTTTCCCTCCACTGATTAGGCATTCGGTCACCGCAGATAAGTTTGGAGATGAGGATCATGAGCTATCTAGACCCGATTTCATCCATCTTTTTCCAGAACTCAGAGGGTATCTCGTCTGGCCCAATCGCTTTTCCCTTTTTGGAGTTTTTCAGCGCATCACTTACTTCTTCGACTGTGATGTCGTCGACTTCTTCATTGTTAGGTGCAGCTATTGGAGAGTATATCCTCGGACACTGTTCATTTAAAAGTCCTTCACAATACTCTTGCCATCTGTGAAGAATTTTGTCGTCATCCACAAGGAGTTGGCCTTGAGAGTTGTTAATGAATTTTGGTGAACGAATCTCCTGAGCATTTTTCCTTCTCTGTACGGCGATTTTAAAAATAGTTGCGCCCTTGTTCATGTTGGCATGTCGCAGTTCCTGAGCTGGTGCAGATATTTCCTCCAGCTGCCGATACATGCTCTTCGTACTCCCTGCTTCAAGTTGGGCACACTTTTTCTTTGCTTCTTTCTTGCAACGTATGTAAACCACTTCAAGGCGTGCTTTTTCATCTATGTTATAAGAGGGCAAGTTGACCAAGCTTTGAAAGCCGTTTTTTTTCTAGTCATTACTACTTTGGCTTCATAATTCCACCACCATGTTTCTTTGTCGTGTTGGTATTGTCCTCTGACAATTCCTAGCAGTGATATCGCTTCTCGCAGGCAGGTTTCTTGCAGAGAGTCCCACATTTGTTGTACTCCACACTCTCTATTTGCATGTATGTCCATGTTTTTATACAGAGAATCTTTCATAAAAGAGACGAACGCTTCGCCTTTTACGTTATCCAGATTGTAACACTTGATTCCTCTAGAACCCTCTGTTTGTTTGTTTGTCTTCCTCGTCTCCATAAAAATTCTGTCAGCAGAAGACGGTGTTGTGGGGCGATCGGTTTACTCAAAATCACTTTGCAATCTTTGACTTGCGGCTTCATGAAAATGGGTACCAGACGGTAATCGATCTGAGTTTCATTTCCACCACTGCTGTAAGTGATAAGGTGCTTAAGTTGTTTAAACATGGTATTTAACACGATAAGACCATATAATCTGCACATGTTTAGGATGTCTTCACCAGGAGGGTTCCTAGTTCCGTACCCCAAACCACCATGACAGTCCTGATAGTCCTTGTTAGATTTTCCAACATGTCCATTCAAATCTCCGCCCACAAACAGAAGCTCATCTTTCGGGATGTTTTTAAGGTGGTTGTGAAAGTCTAGAACGCATCTTTTTCCGGTTGTTCAAATCCAATTTGGGGAGCATAAGCGCTGAAAATATTCCACACATTTCCTTGCATCACCAATTTTAGAGACATCAAACGGTCACTGGACTTCGAAATAACCGAGACCTTACCAAGCAATTCCTCCGCAAGGATGATACCGATTCCGTTTTTGTTCTTTTCTTCTCCGTAGTAGAACATCTTGTATACCTTTGTCTTAACGTCCAAGAAACGAGCCCTGTTTCCAGTGTGTAGCCATTTTGTTTCTTGGACGCACAAGATGTCTATTCGCCTTCTTTTCATCATCTCTTCCAACTCACAGCTTATACCGGTCATAGTCCCAACGTTCCAACTCGCCACTCTTGGTTTCCGTCCAATTTGTTGCATTACTTTGCTAATTAATTAATTTACATATTATACACATTTAAGCCAAACTTTCGTTTTAATTTAACTTCCTCAAAATTGTATTGAATCTCGCCTTTTTCTTGAGAGAATTATTTATTTATTTCGTTTGATTTTCTGCCAATTAATTTTCTAAAAATCTAAAAAGACTCGCTTGGGTCTGATAGGTAAGAACCATACTGGTAAATCATGGTCTGGATCATTACACAACCCAAAACTGAGAACCGTTCGAACAGTACCTATGAAGTACGTAGTTTTGAAATAACAGTGGTTTGTATGAAACACTAACAATAATTTCGAGAGAAAATCATACGAAATTCTTGTAAGCGATACATATAAACCACCGTCATTCAAAAAATACTTCATTTGGATTATTGAAATGGTTCTGAGTTTTAATTTATGTCACGTGTTCCTTACAACAATTTTCAATTTTTGGGATGATTTCAAAAAATTCCCATGTAAAAGGATTTTCTTCATTTTTTAATTTTCAAAAAAAAAAATGTTGAAGTTTCTTAGATGGAATTTTTTTGAAATAATTTTTTGTATTAAAAATGCTTACCGGAACTAGTTAGGTAGCAAAAATTAGAACTCAGAGGAGTTTCAATCATCCCAATGGAGCACGTAATTTTGAAATGACAAATGACAGTATGTAACACTTACAAGAATATCGAGAGAAAATCATACGAAATTCTTGTAAGTGATACATACAAACCCCTCTACCTTAGCGTCGAACTTGTCGAGCTGTAGAGGCTGAGTAGGGTCAATGAGTCTCGAGTGTAGTGCTCTAGATGAGTCCCGAAACCAAAGGGCGCTTTCCTTTCCCCTACATCTCCGTTCTATTTATTTCCCAACCCTTCTTCTTCCTTCCATCCTTCCTCACCCAACTAACCCAATTCCTTATTCGGCCGGATCAAGGTGTTATACGTACCGTGCCGATGATCAGCCTGGCTGGGGGCCCAGTTTAAAATACTAGCTCAGTCGTTAACGGAGTATTCGGATACCTGGCGACCTCCGGATTAACTAGCCTTATCTGCATACATGGATCTCTGTGCAGATGGACCACCCTTTCTCCGATACTCGTGGGAATCAAATGAATTCATTTTCTGATGTTGTTGGTGGTAAACCCGGTTCTTCTTTAAGATCGGCCGGTAGTGCGACTGAAAAGTCGTCTGCCGTTCCTCCTGTCCTTCCTATCAGTGACGTGACCATGTCAACTCATGGCCAAGCCACTGACAGTAAGAACAGTGAGAGTAGGATAGAAATATCTAAATTCAGTGGTGGAGGGATCGTGAAGCATGGCCCTTCTACCACTACAGAGAGTAAACCTCTCTCAACTTCGAAACCAAATTTCAGCGGGGGTGGGATCGTGAAGCATGGCCCCGCACCCGCTAAGGGGAGAAACCCTCTCCAAACGTCGAAGTCAGTGTTCGGTGGTGGTAGGATTGTAAAGCATGGCCCTTCCAACACTAATGAGAGTAAACCTCTCAAAAAGGATCCCAGTGGGGGCAGGCAAAAACCTTCACCTTCCGGGACGTTTTATACGGATAAGCGGAATGCTGAGAGGACTCTGAAGATCTTTGGCAATGAAATCAAGGGCGGAGGAAACTCTCAGCACGAAGCTAAGGTTAAGTGTGCAAACAGTTTTATGGCTAAGCATAACTTAGAGGCCAGCTGCGACTCCACGTCAAAGCGACAAAGGTCTGTGGAGGTTGTAACTCCTGAACCAAAACGTAGTAAAGTGCTCAACATCAGCTCTCCCCCTAAACCCCTTAATCCCCATAGTGGAGGCAAATCCTTCAGCGATGTGCTGCAAGGTTAAAAAGTGGTTGCGGTCATCGATAGGAGCGATATGGATGGCACGATTTCACCTGGTCGTTGGCAGGAGGTCAAGCTGAAGCTCTCGGCTAGCTTCTTGAGTTTAATGAGGGAAAACCCAGGACCTGCTCCTATCACTAGCGATGGTGGCTGGCATCAAGGCCATGTCAAACTTATCGTTTGTGAGGATCAGAGATCGTGCGATCTTTATAAGCTGGCTATTAGCAAGTTAGGCGAAGTCTGGCCCGGTGCGAAGCTTGAGGTTGTTGCTAAGGAGGATATCCCTTGTAGACCAAGAGCGCGTACTTGGATCCCGGCTGAACCCTCTTGTATGGATGAAATACTCCAGATGATCCAGCTCTCCAATCCATCCCTTCCTACTCACAACTGGAAAGTCGCGAAACTAGAGGAGCAAAGGAGTCTTTACAGAGGTGCAATTATTGTGATCAATTAGGAATCCCTTGCTCCTCTGGCGCAGACCAAAGGTGTGATTAGGTATGGGTTTGAGACTATTACCCTTAAGGTATATAAAAAAGATGAGGCTGACGCTGCTAGCGCATCTCCACACCCCCACCATGACAAAGTTGTGGTCCAGAATCCCGGGGCATTGATAACCTTTCCATCTTTGGAAGTCGATGATTCCGGGACTTCTTCGACTGCCCCTGAATCGTCTCCCCACGTCGACGGTTCATCTAAAATGGATACCAGAGACTAACTCAATATGATTCTTCTGGATGAGGATGAGCTTCTAAACTCGTCTTCTGATCCGGAAGAATCAGACACTACGGTGGTGGAGGCTGATCTGCCTGATTGTAGCCAAAATGCTGCACTTAGTTCAGATTAACCTCCAACACTCCATCAAGGCTTCGGCTTCCCTTCTTCTTCGTCTGTCCAGCAACGGGGAAGATACCGTCCTGATCCAAGAACTCTGGATTGTCAAATCCATTGTTCGGGGACTCAGGGCTCCTGGGTACCACGTAATGTATATGACAGACAAAGGTGAACCTAGAGATTGCATATTAGTAAAACGTGGCATTAATGTATTTTTACTACCTAATTACAGCGATCGTGATTTTACGGCTGCAAGGCTGGAAACAGCCAAAGATACTTTTTGGCTGGCGTCGGCATATCTCGGCCATGACCACCTTGGCCCGCTCCCAGGCACTACACTGGCGAAACCAATCGCTGATGCTGAAAGGCAGAACATCAGCCTCATTATTTGGGGAGTGACGTAAACGCCCACCATACAGTAGAGGGGAGTACCGATATAAACGATAGAGGTGAGTCCCTTTTCGATTTTATTCTAAGTACTAACTAAGTAACGTTGGCAATGAACCTACATTCGTTACCAGAAACCGACAGGAAGTATTAGATATAACTCTTGTCTCAGACAACATCCATCAATTAATACTGAACTGGAAAGTATCTAAAGATCACTCTTTCTCAGATCATAGATACTTTCAGTTCAGTTTGAATGATGAAACTCCATGCCAACTAGTTTTTCGACATTTTCGTAAAACCGATTGCTCCAAATATAAAGAAACACTAAAACGATTAGTTAAACCTGAACTATTAAATGTTCCTTCCAATATTAACGATCTCGACAACAAAGTCAAAGATCTAACCTCCGTCCTTAACAAATCACTGTCTCTTTCCTGCCCCGTATCCATATTAGGGGTAAAAGGAAGCCACACTTGTAAAACCACGGGCTAGATCCGCTCAGAAAAAACTGCAGAAAACTTTTTAATCCAGCTAAATTTACATGAGAAGTGTCTGATTGGGACTCATATAAAGAATCCCTAAAGACATACAAAAAAGAATTGAGGAATATTAAACGATCTTCTTGGAGAAATTTCTGTGGGAATATAGAAGAAACCTCCGAAGCTTCGAAACTGAGAAAAATCCTCTCAATAAATCCAGTGATGCCTAGCTGTCTGAAATTTACAGATGGCTCCTGGACCAACTTATGCGAAGAATCGCTTAACCTGCTACTTTGCAGGTAGCTCTCAAGTAGAAAATACCACAATCCTGCATAGGATTAACGGTAATATAATTTTTCCACAAGGTTTGATAACAAGGGAAAAATTACAATGGGCACTCAACAGCTTCAAACCATATAAGTCTTCAGGACCAGACGGCATCATACCAGCTGAAATTCAAAAGAATGCAGATGTTATCCTACCGATTCTGGAAGTCGTATTCAATGGTTGCCTTAATCTGGTCCATATTCCACTTTTATGGAGGGAAGTGAAAGTTGTGTTCATACCCAAAGCCGGTAAATGCTCACACTTAAACCCAAAAGATCTCAGACCTATAAGCCTATCATCATTCATTCTAAAAACCTTTGAACGAATGATTGATATCCACCTAAGATCAAGCATAGATACGAGACTCTTATCTTATGCTCAACATGCTTATTGTAAAGCGAAGTCGGTGGAAACAGCTCTCCACACGTTAGTACGTTCCATCGAATATTCCCTCCACCACAAAGAATACACATTGGTTGCTTTCTTAGATATAGAAGGTGCTTTTAACAATGTCGACACATCTGCAATAACATCTGCGCTATCACATCTGAATGTAAACGAATCGCTTGGTGAACTGATTAAATCAAATGCTAACTAGCAGGATTATCAACTCAAAACTAGGCGGATTTTCTGCAAGAAGAGCGGTTAGTAGAGGCACACCGCGAAGAGGTGTCTTATACCCTCCTTTGGAACTTGGTAGTAAACGAACTGCTAACTTCGCTGGAAGCGGAAAGTTACAGAGTGATTGCCTATGCGGACGATATTGCTATTGCCGTATCAGGTAAGCATCCTTTTGTCTTGAAGGAACTCTTGCAGAATGCTTTAAACAAGCTTATAAACTGGGCAGAGCGATGCGGTTTGGGCGTCAAGCCTCACAAAACCGAACTTGTACTCTTTACTAGGAAATATAAAATTCCTATTATAGATCCTCCCACAAATCAAGGTATTCCATTAACATTCTCTGACGAAGCAAAATATTTGGGTCTTATTTTAGATAAAAAGTTAAGCTGGAAACCTAATATATTGGTAATAAATGGGGTCTACAACCCCGCATTACTCACTGGCTATACATATCGGTAATTAGATCAATTCTCACCTATGGGGTGGCAGTATGGTGGACTGCTTTGGATAAAGCGATTAACCGCGATAAACTCAGTAAAGTCCAAAGATCAGCTTCTATGTGCATAAGTGGAGCACTTCACTCCACTCCCTCCGCTGCACTGGACACTCTCCTCTATTTAACACCCCTAGATATATTCAGTAAACAAACAGCAGCATGTACGGCAATCCGTCTTAAAGCCTCCTCACAGTGGATCAATAATGATGTTGGCCACTCATCTATTCTGAACTCATACGGTTCACTTCCAGGTATCATTGACTACACCATCCCACAATTCCGCTTCGACAAGAACTTTCAGGTTGTCATACCTTCCCGATCCACATGGGAGGATGTGACATTCTTGGAAGACGAATCGATTCACTTTTATACGGACGGTTCAAAAACCGATGATGGGGTTGGTGGAGGCGTGTACTCAGACAGACTAAATCTTAGTCTCTCATTTCGTCTTCCTGACCATTGTAGCGTGTTCCAGGCGGAACTTTTGGCGATAAAGGAAGTTTTATCGTGGCTTAAAGAAAACGTGGTATCGACGTCGGATATCCGTATCTTCTCAGATAGCCAAGCTGCTTTGAAATCTCTGGACTCTGTCTCTATAAATTCTAAAACGGCCAAAAACTGTTGCTCATCTCTTACAGAGATGGCACAACAGTTCAATATTCACCTTTGTTGGGTGCCAGGCCATAGGGACATTCTGGGAAATTGCAAAGCTGACGAACTCGCCAAAAGTGGAACAACACTACCTATTCTACCAGACAAGGTAGATATCGGTATAACTATCGCTGCTTGCAAACTTATGCTGAAGCAAGATGCTATAAGGAGAACAAGCCTTAGGTGGAATAACATCACCACTTGCCTGGCAACTAAAAAGATCTGGCCAGTGTTGGACACGAGGCGCTCTAAGTGTTTGTTATCTTTACGCAGATTGCAGATCAGCTCCATAATTGGTGTCATTACTGGACACTGCCTTATAGGCAATCACGCCACGCAGCTTGGAGTATTCGCAAATGATTTTTGCAGAAGCTGTATGGATGAAGAGGAAGAAGAATCTATGCCTCATCTTCTCTGCACATGTCCCGCCCTATCTCAAAGTCGTAAACTCCATCTTGGGGATTTCTTCTTCAATGATCCAACAGATCTAGCAAGCTCGGATATTAACAGTCTCATGCGCTTTGTAAAAAGCTCCAATTGGTTTTAGCGAGTGCGGAGAGAATCTTAGATTCATGTGGTATCACAACGGACCAATTGATGGTCTAAGTGTGTCGGATTCTTTGCTGGCAGCCACTATAACCTACATACAAACCACCGTCATTCGAAAACTACTAACTTCATTTGGATTATTGAGATTATTATTTGATATTTGCACCTGTTGTTTGCAGTATAGACATACGTAGCGTAGAAATTCCTTCTAAGCCCTCGAATGTCGCTAAAATCAACAATAAATCTATCCACCATTTAAAATACTCAAAAATAACGAAAATCCAAGTCCGACAAATAACTAAGTTGAATACCAATTTTCCCAAAATTAAAAGATAAAATACCCAAAGAATATAATTCAGAAATTGTTGATAAGATCAAATGTTTAGGTGATGGGTCTACACCATGTCCATAAGTTTATGTAGGAACTTCTATGCAAAAACTCCATAATCGTATATCAAGTCATAGATCAGATATTTATAATGGTAGCACGCCAAACACAGCACTACATTGCATAGAAGAAGGTCATCGTCCTGATTTTAAAAATGTAACAATTTTACAATCAGTTACTTGAAATGTTATATATAAAAAATACAGACAAAAGTATAAACCGACGCCACGTTCAGATTGTGATATACTAAGAGCCGTTTTTTCAATCATCAGGTAATCTATCAGAGGAATATTTACCATAGCAACAGGAACAAATTCTTGTTTTATTCGTAGAATAAGTATTATATGAGGTTTAACTGACTATTGAAAAATTTGCCCTAATTAATATAAATGGTCAGTTTGTTAATAGGTATCAATCAATATCTGTTTAAAATGATATTAAAACTTTGAATATATACACATACACATACACATACACAATACATACACATATTTGAGTTAGTTTTCAAATTGAAAATATTTAAAAATAACGAACTTGTTATTTCAGTCCAAGCAAATTAGATTTTGCAAGGATGTAACATATAGTATCTTAGATTTTTGTGGTATTCGATCAGAAATAATATAAGCAGCGATAATATGAGGGTACTCCCGCTCAAAAAGGTGTGCTATTTGCAGGAAAAATTATATCGTGCAAGAAAGTGCATTATTCACTCCGTGTTTTTTGTTATTTTCCTATATAACTTAGGCCTGCAACTCAACTGCAAAAAGCCTTCAAATAAAGGAGCAAGTGGCAACTGAAAGATAACTCTATCTAATACATACAGTGTATGATATAAGAGTACTTTGGTTAAGTTACCCAGAATTACTGTGGCGGAACCACTGATCTCTATAATACACTGGATAGTGTATTCCTTATAAATATACCAGTTTTGTTTGACTCCAATTGAAGATGACAAGTACGCGCCAAGTCAACTATTTCACGTCTTCCAGTCGCAAAAAAAAAAAAGTATTGGCCTTGTTTACTAACCAATGGCCGCGTTCGGATACGTAAACAAAGGTATCTGGATTTGTTCGTGTTGTTCTTATGCCTAATACTACCCTTTCACTGGACCAAATCATGTAATTTCGTTGCAAATTTCCCAATCATTAGGCTTATTCGGCGAAATGTTTTATTTTTTTATTCTGTTATTCTTTTATCAATTTCAAAAATTTTCGAACTGTCAAAAAACCTTCTGCATATCGAATTCTGTTATGAAATCTGTAATAAACCATAACATAATAAAAGACAGATTTGTTTGACTTTTATCATAAAAGATTTCAATACGTGAAGTAAAAACTTTTATTTCTTTAATGAATTGTTCTTAACCCTGAGGCTACACGAGCCAGTACTGGCAAGCCAGTTGGCTACATAGATTGCCTGTCAAGTTCGTATACGTGAATATGCTGTGACGTAGGCGGCAAGCAACTTGTAAGCAAGTTGCTTTCAAATATCTGCGGTCACGTTCAGCTTTTATTAGGACAGCCTATCTAGGATTCTGAATACACTATTTTATTGAATTTGCTTTGGCATCGGACTTCGATTTGTTCTTAACAAAAAATGACGTCGAATTCTGCATCAAGTCCTGCGATGATCAACGCATAATACCGCCAATGCGATGACGTATGCATTGACAGACTTTTCTGTCGCGTCAAAGTTGCATGGATTAATTTTCATCTAATTCAAAAATTTCGATTTTTTTTAAATAATAAAAATGATTTTTTGGAGGTTTTTTAATCCATCAACATCGAAGCCATCCTTTAATGGAATTTGACAGTTCATACGTTGACAGATAGGTAAGAAACTAAATTACGTCGTACGAGGAATATTTCATTCCAAAATGTCACCCTAAGGCGCTAAAATCGCCTATTCCCGCGCAAAAAATTGAATCTCAACAAATTCAGATATCTTTAAGTTTTTCATTGCATCTTCTCTGTAGCAATCTTTCCAACGAAAAGCTGTCTATATAGAATAGCTTTATATAACGAGGCCACTGTCTTCTCTACTGGCTTCCCAACTGGCTTCGAAAATGGCAAGCCAGTTGACGAGCAAGTTGCTCAGGTTTGTATGTGTTTGTAAGAATATTTAAATGTATCGTAACTTGTAAGCCAGTACTGACGCGTGTAGCCTCAGGGTAAAAGAAGACAGATATAACAAAATAATATTAAAATGCATAATTACAAACACAAAAATAAATAATTTCAAACTAAATTATTTTTATACACAAAATCACAGAGCACACTTTTGTTGATGGATGAAACGCAAAAAAGTAGGTAGTCGCTTTATTGTCGGTGTGCGTTTCGTATAACTTTTTAAATTGGGTATATTTAATTCACGAACTCTTATAGAGGAATAAAATGGAATAATAAATTAACTACGCGAAACTAAACACGACCATTTCACGGGTTAATTTTATTTTGGTGATCAGTCAGTGTCGATTTTTTTTATTTACTACAGCTGACAGCAGATCTTTAGGTCTGTCTTATAGATGTTCTTTTTCGAAGTTCCATAACAGACTTTTATAAAAGATCGAACTTCTGAATACATATAAGAATCTTTTTTGGTGGAGATCTATTATGCATCATAACAGAAAATTTATAGCAGAATAACAGATATGGCAGAATAGGCCTACATATCCGAAATTACCTCATTTCCCATACAAATCCTCGTTCTCAAATGGGCTAATTTCAACAAAACGAAGCTAATTACAACAACACGAACAAATCTAGATACCTTTGGCGACATACCCGAACGCGGCCGTTGTGTAGTTTTATGTTCATTTGACAGCAGGCAGCTAAGGATGAGCTTTGTTCATCAATGTTGGGAAAATATCGATGTTATACGAAAAAACATATCGATGTTAAAATATGTGTGAAACATCGCAACATCGATGTTAAGATTGAGCACATCGACTTTAAAACAGCTAATTAATTGCAAAATAATTATACTTTTTGTTTGCCTTTAAGCACTCGTTACATTTGAAATCTTTTGTCTATGACCTCATGCTTATAAAAAAAAAACATTACAACCGCTATAATTGCTTTCATCAAATTTGTTTGATCTTCGATGGTCATGTACACAAAACAAAAATGTAAAACAAAAAGAAAAAAAAACAATATTAAATCACTTATAAAATAATCATAATCTTTTTTTATTTATAAAAAGTATTTTTATTTGCTTGGTTTAGATATTTTGACGTTTCCAAACAAACTATCGATAGCGAAACGGTAATTCAATTTGGTAGTACTTTTTCTATCTGAACTTAAGTTAAGGACCGAAAATTATCTGAACTTGGCTTTGTTTATTATGTTGTATTTACGTTAGCTAAGATGTCGTGTTTTGGCCCAATTCTTTCTGGACCTGCAGAAAAACAAGGCTATTAAAATCATCGATGTACGGAAAGATAAAGGCATCGTTTACAAATGATATTTTGTATATAAGACTATTTAAGCCGGTGTGTTGTGGAGTCGTTTGTCGCTATCAGTCCAAATAATAAACACCACACAACCACACTACATACGAGACAAATGTGGTTGTACGGATATGAATAACATTGAAGCGATAGCAAAACTACACGATAGTCAAGCTTTAGGTAGCTTTAGACTATCATTCATGTTAAAAAATTTAACATCGATGTTTAAAAATTAAAATCATCGATGTTCACAAAGGAAAGACTCCGTCTACACAAGATTTTTTTACCTACGACTAATTAGATGTTCAGTCATGCAAAATAACTTATGATCGATGATTGAGAATCAAAAACATCTTGTACTTGTGGAAAACGAAAAAGAAAATTACGCTCAAAATTATGGCTACAATTTTTAAAACAATATAGGTATTTTGAACTTATTATAAAATGTTTTTTTTAATCAATTTTTGAACGTGCTTTTATTAGTATGCAAACAAATATATTAAAAAATATCGATGTTAAAAACGATTTTTCTGATTCGATAATTTTTGACATCGATGTTGGTTCTTCGATGTTGACATCGATGTTTTTTATAAAACACTATCGTTAGTATGGAAATAATGTTATGCTAATGATGAGACCATGGAATAAATGTTTTACTAGGAATGAAAACAAAAGTTCATACAAATATTTATGTTGAAAGGGTGTTTTTTTTTTAGAAGGAGTAAATCTTTTTTAACTTTTTAATGTATTATATTGCAGTCAAATTAGACTTTCACCCGGACAACATTTTTAACAGGTATATTTTTTGGTGATCATGTTCGGAACAGCGTCATTAATCATACGTGAAAAGTACCAAGAAATACGCGTTGGCGTAAGACCACAATCTTGAAAAAACGCAGCCATATTGCACTCTTTGCTTGTGGATATATCTGTGGAACTTTTGTTGCCCTAGAAGTGTCTAATGTTGCATTCGTGTGTATGGCCCCTAAAATTAACCAAATATGGAAACAACAAAAAGAGAAAGATTCATGCCTATATTTCAATTAGAAGTGAAACAAAGGAGTACGCCAACTGATCAATAAGTGCATATATACGGTGTGGAACTTTTATATCCCAGCGGGAAATATCGTCCCCAATGAATTTTATAGCTGAATTCTTCAATCATTTCACTAGCCAAATAATAAAAGGAAACGTCATGCAATGATTTAGCCAGTGAAGAGTCATGCGAGGTTTCCTCAGTTCATAGATTTGAACCCACTTTTCGCTTTGTGTGTAGAAAACAACAAGACAACAGCAATCAATTCACTAGCCAGATAATAAAAGGAAACGACATGTAATGATTTAGTAAGTGAAGAGTCATGCAATGTTTCCTCATTTCATATATTTGAACCCACTTTCTGCTTTGTGTGAAAACAACCCTTTCTTTCGTTGAATTACAAATTGCTTTTGATATGGAAAATTATAAGATGAAAAAGCTGTTGAAAAGTCATGTAGAAGTTCATCAGTTCATCGTCTTTGTCCACTCATATGCTTTGTAAAGTGTGTACCGCCATTGTGTGTTCTGATAGAAGTTGGATTTTTTTTTGTGTTCTCTGTGTTGACATTGTCTACTGACAGTAAATATTATAAGAGGACTTGTGAATTTCTATTAAAATGAGGAAATCTCGGATTGTCTCAAAGTATTTCAGGGTGTTGGTTAATCACCACTTCGCATATGAAGTGGTGATTAACCAACAACCACTGACCTAGTGATTTCACTTTAATTTAATTTAAAGTTTTAATTCTATATTTTATTTTAATTAACCAATCACAAATTCACAACACATACCCAACAGAGTAATGAATTCACTATTTATTTAATTTTCTTCACATTTTTCATATTGAATTAACTATAATTGCTGAATAAACAACTACCACTAATCTTGTGATTTGATAATTGAATTTTCATTACCATTTTAATCCAAAACATTGAACTGATGAATAAACCACATACATTTATGTAGTGAATTCACAGACTATGCAACCATCATGTTTTTCATCATCTGGGTCGGTGAATAAACAACTTCCAACGAAGTAGTGATTTCGTTGGCGAATTTTCATCGGATTTTCAGCATGTGCTTCCCGCCTAGGACATGCCCATGTTAATTTCATCAAAGGAATCAGCTGAAAAGTGGACGGTGCAGCTGCCATTCCTCAAGGAAAAAGCTGATCTTTCCTCAATGAATTTTTCAATTTTTCCCGCTGGGATATTACTCACAGTACAGATACATTTTGCGCGCACTAATACATGCAAATATATTTATATGATGTGGAATTCAATTGTGACTGCGTTGTAATGCAAAGGCGATATGTACCCCAATAAAAATTGCATTTCACTTGCGTACAACGCAACGTTTAAAGTTAAAACTTATATTCGGCACATCTACTCCAAATTATCTTTCGATTGATATAGGTTTTAATATGATTCGATTTGTTTAAGTGTGCTTAAATTGTACTACAAGACTTAGTCACCGCGTATTAAGCACAATTTACATATTCTTCTTCTTCTTCATTTTACCGGCGGCGGCGATTGTCATAATCTCGAGGGGGACCACCACTCTCCCACTCAACTGCTTCGCGTAAGGTTCCACTTTGGGGGTTCGCCGGGTTGACCTCAGAAAACGTCGACTGGCCTCCCGGTTTTGGATTGTTCCATGTCTGAGGCCAACTAAATGCAGGTGTCGTTGCATTTGTTTCATCCAGGAGTTTTTGCGCCTGCCTTTCTTCCGCGATAGTGTTGGAACGTCTAGTGCTATTGCCTTTTAAAGTGGGTTCTCATGGCATCTTCTTTGTACATGACAGTACCAGCTAAGTTGGTCATGCTGTATTTTGTCCAAGATGGTATTTTTGACGTGAAGGCTTCCTCGGATTCTCTTGCTTCTCATTCGATCACGCTTTGTCACTCCTGCTGTCATGCGAAGCATCTTCATTTCAGCTGCCGTCAATTTACTCTCATAATTCTTGTACATTGTCCAACACTGTATACTGTATGTAAGTGCTGGACGAACAACTGCCATGTAGAGCTTTCCTTTTAACTTAGGGGACATTTTTCTATCACAGAAGATGGCCGAGTTTTCCCGCTACTTCATCCACCCTACGCTTACGCGATGTTTGATGTCTTCATCATAAGATCCTTCGCTATTGATCATTGATCCAAGATATTTAAACTTTTCGCACTTGGGAAGCACTGTTCCATTCAAATAGATGTCCGGAATAGGCCTGTGTGGATCAGAAAATGGACAGCATAGGTATTCGGTCTTTTTCGCGCTAATGCGGTATCCATTTCCCTCCAGAAAATGCACCCATACATCAAGTGCTCATTGCAAGGACACAGGATCCTCACTTATGATGGCTCCATCGTCTGCAAAGAATAACTGATTCACTTTGGGGTCCGTTACCTTATTCTCAAGCAGAAAGTAAAGGACAGTAATAAAGAGCAAAACAAAAAATCGTAGAAAAATCAGGATCTTTTTTATATAACAAATATTCAAATGAAGCAAAATCGTCACTACACAGGAAGTATTGTAGTAAGGTCAATCACAATCTAAATAACAACACTTTCTTTCTGGATGGGAACAAAACATTTTAAGAGGCGAATTAATTAATTTAAACTACGTGCCACATCGTCCTGACCTTGCAATATTGTGTGATCTTTGTAACCGTGAAGAGAGAGAGGATGTATATCACTTTGTTGCAGTGTGCCCTATTCTAAATGAAATTCGAAGGATGTATTTTGGAGTGAGTACACTTCAAAAGGAGGACCTTTGAATAGTGACTGTGGCTGGGATAGCCGATATAGATACTCTACAATTGCTCTAAATTATAGAAAAAGAATCATAGATGAGGATTTTTAAAATTTTTTTAAACAAATTTTATTTTTTAAATTTTCACTTTAACTTTTACTTATTATTTTCTTCTTTTAAATGTAACTTAAATTATCAGGAAATATGTTAATTAATACAAAAATGTTAATCTGGTAGATGGCTAAGTGCCAAACCAAAAGACTTTATGCTTGTAAAATATTGTATAATTTGTTTTTAAACAGTTTAATAAAAAACTCATAAAACTAACTAACTAACTAAGTGTTTTTCTGCACCTTCTACCACTTGATTTACATATTAAATATCTAGTATCTTGCAGCGGTTTAAGACTTAAAGAATCAAACTCTTGGTTTGCCAAGCCCTATGGTCACAGCAATATCACAGACTTAACTCCAATGGAAATGTTTTCGACTCCCACTGACTACTGCACCCCTACAATGAGTATCAGTATTTCAAAGTTAAATTTCCATCCAGGAAGGATTGGAATGATAACGTCGTGACGAAAGATTTCGACACAACTATCTTTACTGATGACGTGTGGAGTGTGGCGTTGGTGCAGGAATCTTCTCTGAGTCTCTAAATGTATCTAGGTCCTTTCGGCTACCTGACATTGCTGGCCATCAGGTAGCCGAAGTTACTAAAAGCAGAGTTACTAAAAGCAGATCCAAACCAAAACCGTAATGCAGCTATTATTACAGACAGTCAAGCGGCTGTCGGTATTCGGTCACCGCAGATAAGTTTGGAGATGAGGATCATGAGCTATCTAGACCCGATTTCATCCATCTTTTTCCAGAACTCAGAGGGTATCTCGTCTGGCCCAATCGCTTTTCCCTTTTTGGAGTTTTTCAGCGCATCACTAACTTCTTCGACTGTGATGTCGTCGACTTCTTCATTGTTAGGTGCAGCTATTGGAGAGTATATCCTCGGACACTGTTCATTTAAAAGTCCTTCACAATACTCTTGCCATCTGTGAAGAATTTTGTCGCCATCCACAAGGAGTTGGCCTTGAGCGTTTTTAATGAATTTTGGTGAACGAATCTCCTGAGCATTTTTCCTTCTCTGTACGGCGATTTTGAAAATAGTTGCGCCCTTGTTCATGTTGGCATGTCGCAGTTCCTGAGCTGGTGCAGATATTTCCTCCAGCTGCCGATACATGCTCTTCGTACTCGCTGCTTCAAGTTGGGCACACTTTTTCTTTGCTTCTTTCTTGCAACGTGTGTAAACCACTCCAAGGCGTGCTTTTTCATCTATGTTATAAGAGGGCAAGTTGACCAAGCTTTGAAAGCCGTTTTTTTTCTAGTCATTACTACTTTGGCTTCATAATTCCACCACCATGTTTCTTTGTCGTGTTGGTATTGTCCTCTGACAATTCCTAGCAGTGATATCGCTTCTCGCAGGCAGGTTTCTTGCAGAGAGTCCCACATTTGTTGTACTCCACACTCTCTATTTGCATGTATGTCCATGTTTTTATACAGAGAATCTTTCATAAAAGAGACGAACGCTTCGCCTTTTACGTTATCCAGATTGTAACACTTGATTCCTCTAGAACCCTCTGTTTGTTTGTTTGTCTTCCTCGTCTCCATAAAAATTCTGTCAGCAGAAGACGGTGTTGTGGGGCGATCGGTTTACTCAAAATCACTTTGCAATCTTTGACTTGCGGCTTCATGAAACTGGGTACCAGACGGTAATCGATCTGAGTTTCATTTCCACCATTGCTGTAAGTGATAAGGTGCTTTAGTTGTTTAAACATGGTATTTAACACGATAAGACCATATAATCTGCACATGTTTAGGATGTCTTCACCAGGAGGGTTCCTAGTTCCGTACCCCAAACCACCATGACAGTCCTGATAGTCCTTGTTAGATTTTCCAACATGTCCATTCAAATCTCCGCCCACAAACAGAAGCTCATCCTTCGGGATGTTTTTAAGGTAGTTGTGAAAGTCTAGAACGCATCTTTTTCCGGTTGTTAAAATCCAATTTGGGGAGCATAAGCGCTGAAAATATTCCACACATTTCCTTGCATCACCAATTTTAGAGACATCAAACGGTCACTGGACTTCGAAATAACCGAGACCTTACCAAGCAATTCCTCCGCAAGGATGATACCGATTCCGTTTTTGTTCTTTTCTTCTCCGTAGTAGAACATCTTGTATGCCTTTGTCTTAACGTCCAAGAATCGAGCCCTGTTTCCAGTGTGTAGCCATTTTGTTTCTTGGACGCACAAGATGTCTATTCACCTTCTTTTCATCATCTCTTCCAACTCAGAGCTTATACCGGTCATAGTCCCAACGTTCCAACTAGCCACTCTTAGTTTCCTACCAATTTGTTGCATTACTTTGCTAATAAATTAATTAACATATTATAAACATTTAAGCTAAACTTGCGTTTTAATTTAACTTCCTCAAAATTGTATTGAATCTCGCCTTTTTCTTGAGATAATTATTTGTTTATTTCGTTTGATTTTCTGCCAATTAATTTTCTAAAAATCTAAAACGACTCGCTTGGGTCTGATAGGTAAGAACCATACTGGTTAATCATGGTCTGGATCATTACACAACCCAAAACTGAGAACCGTTCGAACAGTACCTATGAAGTACGTAGTTTTGAAATAACAGTGGTTTGTATGAAACACTAACAATAATTTCGAGAGAAAATCATACGAAATTCTTGTAAGCGATACATATAAACCACCGTCATTCAAAAAATACTTCATTTGGATTATTGAAATGGTTCTGAGTTTTAATTTATGTCACGTGTTCCTTACAACAATTTTCAATTTTTGGGATGATTTCAAAAAATTCCCATGGAAAAGGATTTTCTTCATTTTTTAATTTTCAAAAAAAAAATGTTGAAGTTTCTTAGATGGAATTTTTTTGAAATAATTTTTTGTATTAAAAATGCTTACCGGAACTAGTTAGGTAGCAAAAATTAGAACTCAGAGGAGTTTCAATCATCCCAATGGAGCACGTAATTTTGAAATGACAAATGACAGTATGTAACACTTACAAGAATTTCGAGAGAAAATCATTCGAAATTCTTGTAAGTGATACATACAAACCCCTCTACCTTAGCGTCGAACTTGTCGAGCTGTAGAGGCTGAGTAGGGTCAATGAGTCTCGAGTGTAGTGCTCTAGATGAGTCCCGAAACCAAAGGGCGCTTTCCTTTCCCCTACATCTCCGTTCTATTTATTTCCCAACCCTTCCTCTTCCTTCCATCCTTCCTCACCCAACTAACCCAATTCCTTATTCGGCCGGATCAAGGAGTTATACGTACCGTGCCGATGATCAGCCTGGCTGGGGGCCCAGTTTAAAATACTAGCTCAGTCGTTAACGGAGTATTCGGATACCTGGCGACCTCCGGATTAACTAGCCTTATCTGCATATATGGATCTCTGTGCAGATGGACCACCCTTTCTCCGATACTCGTGGGAATCAAATGAATTCATTTTCTGATGTTGTTGGTGGTAAACCCGGTTCTTCTTTAAGATCGGCCGGTAGTGCGACTGAAAATCGTCTGCCGTTCCTTCTGTCCTTCCTATCAGTGACGTGACCATGTCAACTCATGGCCAAGCCGCTGACAGTAAGAACAGTGAGAGTAGGATAGAAATATCTAAATTCAGTGGTGGAGGGATCGTGAAGCATGGCCCTTCTACCACTACAGAGAGTAAACCTCTCTCAACTTCGAAACCAAATTTCAGCGGGGGTGGGATCGTGAAGCATGGCCCCGCACCCGCTAAGGGGAGAAACCCTCTCCAAACGTCGAAGTCAGTGTTCGGTGGTGGTAGGATTGTAAAGCATGGCCCTTCCAACACTAATGAGAGTAAACCTCTCAAAAAGGATCCCAGTGGGGGCAGGCAAAAACCTTCACCTTCCGGGACGTTTTATACGGATAAGCGGAATGCTGAGAGGACTCTGAAGATCTTTGGCAATGAAATCAAGGGCGGAGGAAACTCTCAGCACGAAGCTAAGGTTAAGTGGGCAAACAGTTTTATGGCTAAGCATAACTTAGAGGCCAGCTGCGACTCCACGTCAAAGCGACAAAGGTCTGTGGAGGTTGTAACTCCTGAACCAAAACGTAGTAAAGTGCTCAACATCAGCTCTCCCCCTAAACCCCTTAATCACCATAGTGAAGGCAAATCCTTCAGCGATGTGCTGCAAGGTTAAAAAGTGGTTGCGGTCATCGATAGGAGCGATATGGATGGCACGATTTCACCTGGTCGTTGGCAGGAGGTCAAGCTGAAGCTCTCGGCTAGCTTCTTGAGTTTAATGAGGGAAAACCCAGGACCTGCTCCTATCACTAGCGATGGTGGCTGGCATCAAGGCCATGTCAAACTTATCGTTTGTGAGGATCAGAGATCGTGCGATCTTTATAAGCTGGCTATTAGCAAGTTAGGCGAAGTCTGGCCAGGTGCGAAGCTTGAGGTTGTTGCTAAGGAGGATATCCCTTGTAGACCAAGAGCGCGTACTTGGATCCCGGCTGAACCCTCTTGTATGGATGAAATACTCTAGATGATCCAGCTCTCCAATCCATCCCTTCCTACTCACAACTGGAAAGTCGCGAAACTAGAGGAGCAAAGGAGTCTTTACAGAGGTGCAATTATTGTGATCAATAAGGAATCCCTTACTCCTCTGGCGCAGACCAAAGGTGTGATTAGGTATGGGTTTGAGACTATTACCCTTAAGGTATATAAAAAAGATGAGGCTGACGCTGCTAGCGCATCTCCACACCCCCACCATGACAAAGTTGTGGTCCAGGATCCCGGGGCATTGATAACCTTTCCATCTTTGGAAGTCGATGATTCCGGGACTTCTTCGACTGCCCCTGAATCGTCTCCCCACGTCGACGGTTCATCTAAAATGGATACCAGAGACTCACTCAATATGATTCTTCTGGATGAGGATGAGCTTCTAAACTCGTCTTCTGATCCGGAAGAATCAGACACTACGGTGGTGGAGGCTGATCTGCCTGATTGTAGCCAAAATGCTGCACTTAGTTCAGATTAACCTCCAACACTCCATCAAGGCTTCGGCTTCCCTTCTTCTTCGTCTGTCCAGCAACGGGGAAGATACCGTCCTGATCCAAGAACCCTGGATTGTCAAATCCATTGTTCGGGGACTCAGGGCTCCTGGGTACCACGTAATGTATATGACAGACAAAGGTGAACCTAGAGCTTGCATATTAGTAAAACGTGGCATTAATGTATTTTTACTACCTAATTACAGCGATCGTGATTTTACGGCTGCAAGGCTGGAAACAGCCAAAGGTACTTTTCGGCTGGCGTCGGCATATCTCGGCCATGACCACCTTGGCCCGCTCCCAGGCACTACACTGGCGAAACCAATCGCTGATGCTGAAAGGCAGAACATCAGCTTCATTATTGGGAGTGACGTAAACGCCCACCATACAGTAGAGGGGAGTACCGATATAAACGATAGAGGTGAGTCCCTTTTCGATTTTATTCTAAGTACTAACTAAGTAACGTTGGCAATGAACCTACATTCGTTACCAGAAACCGACAGGATGTATAAGATATAACTCTTGTCTCAGACAACATCCATCAATTAATACTGAACTGGAAAGTATCTAAAGATCACTCTTTCTCAGATCATAGATACTTTCAGTTCAGTTTGAATGATGAAACTCCATGCCAACTAGTTTTTCGACATTTTCGTAAAACCGATTGCTCCAAATATAAAGAAACACTAAAACGATTAGTTAAACCTGAACTATTAAATGTTCCTTCCAATATTAACGATCTCGACAACAAAGTCAAAGATCTAACCTCCGTCCTTAACAAATCACTGTCTCTTTCCTGCCCCGTATCCATATTAGGGGTAAAAGGAAGCCACACTTGTAAAACCACGGGCTAGATCCGCTCAGAAAAAACTGCAGAAAACTTTTTAATCCAGCTAAATTAACATGAGAAGTGTCTGATTGGGACTCATATAAAGAATCCCTAAAGACATACAAAAAAGAATTGAGGAATATTAAACGATCTTCTTGGAGAAATTTCTGTGGGAATATAGAAGAAACCTCCGAAGCTTCGAAACTGAGAAAAATCCTCTCAATAAATCCAGTGATGCCTAGCTGTCTGAAATTTACAGATGGCTCCTGGACCAACTTATGCGAAGAATCGCTTAACCTGCTACTTTGCAGGTAGCTCTCAAGTAGAAAATACCACAATCCTGCATAGGATTAACGGTAATATAATTTTTCCAAAAGGTTTGATAACAAGGGAAAAATTACAATGGGCACTCAACAGCTTCAAACCATATAAGTCTTCAGGACCAGACGGCATCATACCAGCTGAAATTCAAAAGAATGCAGATGTTATCCTACCGATTCTGGAAGTCGTATTCAATGGTTGCCTTAATCTAGTCCATATTCCACTTTTATGGAGGGAAGTGAAAGTTGTGTTCATACCCAAAGCCGGTAAATGCTCACACATAAACCCAAAAGATCTCAGACCTATAAGCCTATCATCATTCATTCTAAAAACCTTTGAACGAATGATTGATATCCACCTAAGATCAAGCATAGATACGAGACTCTTATCTTATGCTCAACATGCTTATTGTAAAGCGAAGTCGGTGGAAACAGCTCTCGACACGTTAGTACGTTCCATCGAATATTCCCTCCACCACAAAGAATACACATTGGTTGCTTTCTTAGATATAGAAGGTGCTTTTAACAATGTCGACACATCTGCAATAACATCTGCGCTATCACATCTGAATGTAAACGATTCGCTTGGTGAACTGATTAATCAAATGCTAACTAGCAGGATTATCAACTCAAAACTAGGCAGATTTTCTGCAAGAGTACGGTTAGTAGAGGCACACCGCAAGGAGGTGTTTTATCCCCTCTCCTTTGGAAGTTGGTAGCAAACGAACTGCTAACTTCGCTGGAAGCGGAAAGTTACAGAGTGATTGCCTATGCGGACGATATTGCTATTGCCGTATCAGGTAAGCATCCTTTTGTCTTGAAGGAACTCCTATTATAGATCCTCCCACAATTAAAGGTATTCCATTAACATTCTCTGACGAAGCAAAATATTTGGGTCTTATTTTAGATAAAAAGTTAAGCTGGAAACCTAATGTACAAGAAAGAGTCAATAAGGCCACTGAGCCCTTTTCTCCTGCAAAAAAGCGATTGGGAATAAATAGGGTCTACAACCCCGCATTACTCACTGGCTATACATATCGGTAATCCGACCTATGGGGTGGCAGTATGGTGGACTGCTTTGGATAAAGCGATTAACCGCGATAAACTCAGTAAAGTCCAAAGATCAGGTTCTATGTGCATAAGTGGAGCACTTCGCTCTACTCCCTCCGCTGCACTGGACACTCTCCTCTATTTAACACCCCTAGATATATTCAGTAAACAAACGGCAGCATGTACAGCAATCCGTCTTAAAGCCTCCTCACAGTGGATCAATAATAATGTTGGCCACTCATCTATTCTGAACTCATACGGTTCACTTCCAGGTATCATTGATTACACCATCCCACAATTCCGCTTCAACAAGAACTTTCAGGTTGTCATACCTTCCCGATCCACATGGGAGGATGTGACATTCTTGGAAGACGAATCGATTCACTTTTATACGGACGGTTCAAAAACCGATGATGGGGTTGGTGGAGGCGTGTGCTCAGACAGACTAAATCTTAGTCTCTCATTTCGTCTTCCGGACCATTGTAGCGTGTTCAGGCGGAACTTTTGGCGATAAAGGAAGTTTTATCGTGGCTTAAAGAAAACGTGGTATCGACGTCGGATATCCGTATCTTCTCAGATAGCCAAGCTGCTTTGAAATCTCTGGACTCTGTCTCTACAAATTCTAAAACGGCCAAAAACTGTCGCTCATCTCTTACAGAGATGGCACAACAGTTCAATATTCACCTTTGTTGGGTGCCAGGCCATAGGGACATTCTGGGAAATTGCAAAGCTGACGAACTCGCCAAAAGTGGAACAACACTACCTTTTCTACCAGACAAGGTAGATATCGGTATACCTATCGCTACTTGCAAGCTTATGCTGAAGCAAGATGCTATAAGGAGAACAAGCCTTAGGTGGAATAACATCACCACTTGCCTGGCAACTAAAAAGATCTGGCCATTGTTGGACACGAGGCGCTCTTAGTGTTTGTTATCTTTAAGCAGATTGCAGATCAGCTCCATAATTGGTGTCATTACTGGGCACTGCCTTATAGGCAATCACGCCACGCGGCTTGGAGTATTCAAAAATAACGATAATCCAAGTCCGACAAATAACTAAGTTGAATATCAATTTTCTCAAAATTAAAAGATAAAATACCCAAAGAATATAATTCAGAATTTGTTGACAAGATCAAATGTTTAGGTGATGGGTCTACACCAGGTCCATAAGTTTATGTAGGAACTTCTATGCAAAAACTCCATAATCGTATATCAAGTCATAGATCAGATATTTATAATGGTAGCACGTAAAACACAGCATAACATTGCATAGAAGAAGGTCATCGTCCTGATTTTAAAATGTAACAATTTTACAATCAGAAAAGAATTACAATAAAAGAATGTTACTTAAAATGTCACATATTAAAAATACAGAAAAAAGTATAAACCGACACCACGTTCAGATTGTGATAGACTAAGAGCCGTTTTTTCAATCATCAGTTAATCTATCAGAGGAATATTTACTATAGCAACAGGAACAAATTCTTGTTTTATTCGTAGAATAAGTATTATCTGAGGTTTAACTGACTATTGAAAAATTAGCCCTAATTAATATAAAAGGTCAGTTTGTTAAAAGGTATCAATCAATATCTGTTTAAAATGATATTAAAACTTTGAATATATACACATACACATTACATACACATGTTTGAGTTAGTTTTCAAATTGAAAATATTTCAAATTAAATATTTAAAAATAACGAATTTGTAATTTCAGTCCAAGCAAATTAGATTTTGCAAGGATGTAACATATAGTATCTTAGATTTTTGTGGTATTCGAATAATATAAGCAACGATAATATGAGGTTACTCCCGCTCAAAAAGGTGTGCTATTTGCAGAAAAAATCAAATCGTGCAAGAAAGTGCATTATTCACCCCGTGTTTTTTGTTATTTTCGTATATAACTTAGGCCTGCAACTCAACTGCAAAAAGTCTTCAAATAAAGGAGCAAGTGGCAACTGAAAGATAACTCTATCTAATACATACAGTGTATGATAAAAGAGTACTTTGGTTAAAAGTTACCCAGAATTACTGTGGCGGAACCACTGATCTCTATTATACACTGGATAGTGTATTCCTTACAAATATAACAGTTTTGTTTGACTCCAATTGAAGATGACAAGTACGCGCCAAGTCAACTAATTGACGTCTTCCAGTCGCAAACAAAAAAGTATTGGCATTGTTCACTAACCAATGGCCGCGTTCGGATACGTAAACAAAGGTATCTGGATTTGTTCGTGTTGTTCTAATGCCTAATACTACCCTTTCACTGGGCCAAATCATGTAATTTCGTTGCAAATTTCCCAATCATTAGGCTTATTCGGCGAAATCTTTTATTTTTTTATTCTGTTATTCTTTTATCAATTTCAAAAATTTTCGAACTGTCAAAAAACCTTCTGCATATCGAATTCTGTTATGAAATCTGTAATAAACCATAACATAATAAAAGACAGATTTGTTTGACTTTTATCATAAAAGATTTCAATACGTGAAGTAAAAACTTTTATTTCTTTAATGAATTGTTCTTAACCCTGAGGCTACACGAGCCAGTACTGGCAAGCCAGTTGGCTACATAGATTGCCTGTCAAGTTCGTATACGTGAATATGCTGTGACGTAGGCGGCAAGCAACTTGTAAGCAAGTTGCTTTCAAATATCTGCGGTCACGTTCAGCTTTTATTAGGACAGCCTATCTAGGATTCTGAATACACAATTTTATTGAATTTGCTTTGGCATCGGACTTCGATTTGTTCTTAACAAAAAATGACGTCGAATTCTGCATCAAGTCCTGCGATGGTCAACGCATAATACCGCCAATGCGATGACGTATGCATTGACAGACTTTTCTGTCGCGTCAAAGTTGCATGGATTAATTTTCATCTAATTCAAAAATTTCGATTTTTTTTAAATAATAAAAATGATTTTTTGGAGGTTTTTTAATCCATCAACATCGAAGCCATCCTTTAATGGAATTTGACAGTTCATACGTTGACAGATAGGTTAGAAACTAAGTCACGTCGTACAAGGACTATTTCGTTCCAAAATAACTCCCTAAGGCACTAAAATTGCCTTTTCCCGCGCAAAAAATTGAATCTGAAAAAATTCAGATATCTTTAAGTTTTTTAATGCATCTTCTCTGTAGCAATCTTTCAATTTAATTTGACAGTCTTTGGCTTGACAAATCGGTAACAGAATGTTCCAAATGTCACCGAGATCCCCAAAACTCTCGTTTTTCCCAAGCAAACAATATTCTTTCAAAAATTTAGGATTTTTAAGAAATTTTGTATATTTCATCATAATCATAGCCATCCTTCAATCATATTTGACAGTTGCCTATTTTGGAAATGTTAAAAATTCTTGGTCCTTCCCCTCACTAAAAGTTGTGGAAGAAAGAATAATTAATTTTGCCTTAAATTTCCAACGAAAAGCTATCTATATAGGATAGCTTTATATACAAGTCTGAACGAGGCCACTGTCTTCTGTACTGGCTTCCCAACTGGCTTCGAAAATGGCAAGCCAGTTGACGAGCAAGTTGCTCAGGTTTGTATGTTTGTAAGAAAATTTAAATGTATCGTAACTTGTAAGCCAGTACTGTCGCGTGTAGCCTCAGGGTAAAAGAAGACAGATATAACAAAATAATATTAAAATGCATAATTACAAACACAAAAATAAGTAATTTCAAACTAAATTATTTTTATACACAAAATCACAGAGCACAGTTTTGTTGATGGATGAAACGCAAAAAAGTAGGTAATCGCTTTATTGTCGGTGTGCGTTTCGTATAACTTTTGGTATATTTAATTTTTTAATTGGGTATATTAAATTCACGAACTCTTATAGAGGAATAAAATAGAATAATAATTTATCTACGCGAAACTAAACACGACCATTCCACGGGTTAATTTTATTTTGGTGATCAGTCAGTGTCGATTTTTTTTATTTACTTCTGCTGACAGCAGATCTTTAGGTCTGTTCGTTTAGATGTTCTTTTTCGAAGTTCCATAAACAGACTTTTATAAAAGATCGTACTTCTGAATACAAATTATAAGAATCTTTTTTGGTGGAGATCTGTTATGCATCATAACAGAATATTCATAGCAGAATAACAGATATGGCAGAATAGGCCTACATATCCGAAATTAAATCAATTCCCTTACAAATCCTCGTTCTCAAATGATCTAATTTCAACAAAACGAAGCTAATTACAACAACTCGAACAAATCTAGATACCTTTGGCGACGTACCCGAACGCGGCCATTGTGTAGTTTTATGTTCATTTGACAGCAGGCAGCTAGAGATGAGCTTTGTTCGTCAATGTTGGGAAAATATTGATGTTATACGAACAAACATATCGATGTTAAAACATGTGTGAAACATCGCAACATCGATGTTAAGATTGAGCACATCGACTTTAAAACAGCTAATAAATTGCAAAATAATTATACTTTTTGTTTGCCTTTAAGCACTCGTAACATTTGAAATCTTTTGTCTATGACCTCATGCTTATAAAAAAGAAAAACATTACAACTGCTAAAATTGCTTTCATCAAATTTGTTTTATCTTCGATGGTCATGTACACAAAACAAAAATGTAAAATAAAAAGAAAAAGAAAAAAAAAAACAATATTAAATCACTAATCAGAAAAAAATAATTTATAAAATAATGATAGTCCTTTTTTATTTATAAATAGTATTTTTATTTGTTTGGTTTAGATATGTTGATTGGAAATGTCAAAACAAACAAATTATCGATAGCAAAATGGTAATTTAATTTGGTAGTCCTTTTTCTATCTGAACTTAAGTTAAGAACCGAAAATTATCTGAACTTGGCTTTGTTTATTATGTTGTATTTACGTTAGCTAAGATGTCGTTTTTTGGTCCAATTCTATCTGGACCTATAAAAAAACAAGGCTATTAAAATCATCGATGTACAGCAAGCTAAAGGCATCGTTTACAAATGATATTTTGTATATAAGACTTTTTAAGCCGGTGTGTTGTGGACATACCACACTACATACGAGACAAATGTGGTTGTATGGATATGAATAACATTGTAGCGATAGCAAAACTCCACGATAGTCAAGTGTGGTTAGCCTTAGACTTTCATTCATGTTTAAAAATTTAACATCGATGTTTAAACATTAAAATCATCGATGTTCACAAAGGAAAGACGCCGTCTACACAAGATTTTTTTACCTACGACTAATTAGATGTTCATTCATGCAAAAAATACTTGTGGAAAACGAAAAAGAAAATTACGTTCAAAATTATCGCTACAATTTTTAAAACAATATAGGTAATTTGAACTTATTATAAAATGTTTTTTTAATCAATTTTTGAACGTGCTTTTATTAGTATGCAAACAAATATAATAAAAAAAATATCGATGTTAAAAACGATTTTTCTGATTCGATAATTTTTGACATCGATGTTGGTTCTTCGATGTTGACATCGATGTTTTTTCAATGTCGCTCATAGCAGGCAAGTAGTATAAACTAGAGGGTACGAGAACACCGGTACCACCGGTATCACCGGTACCACCGGTACCAATTTGGGTTCTGATCTATGCTATGCTAAATACCGGTGTTATTTTGGGTTCTAGACCATGCTTAGCAAACGTTAGAACGCAAAAACGTAAAATTCACGTTCACGTTAAAACGCAAAAACGTAAAACTCACGTTAAAACGTAAAATTCACGTCCACGATAAAACGCAAAAACGTAAAATTCACGTTAAAACGCAAAAACGTAAAATTCGCGTTAAAACGTAAAATTCACGTCCACGATAAAACGCAAAAACGTAAAATTCACGTTAAAACGTAAAATTCGCGTTAAACGTAAAATTCACGTTCACGTTAAAACGCAAAAACGTAAAATTCGCGTTAAAACGTAAAATTCACGTTAAAACGTAAAATTCACGTTCACGTTAAAACACAAAAACGTAAAATTAACGTTTACGTTAAAACGCAAAAACGTAAAATTCACGTTCGGAACGCAAAAATCACCATAGGAAACTGAACAAAATCATGAACAGAACATGATGTTTAAGAGTTAAGTTTTTCAGAAAAGGTGGTCCATATCAGTGAAGAGAGAAAAGAATCGTTAAGTAAAAAGACATGTTAATTTTTTTAATATTTTTTTAATTTTTAAGTAAATTTTAATATTTAAAAAAATAGTTAGTATTGCTGGTAGGAGGCTTACATCAAACCCCCCTTTATAAGCTTTTATTTTTAGAGAATACAGCAGGTGGGCCACTGCCACAAGATCAGTTTTATATTTCATTTTCAAGTTCTATTCGATAATGACCCCAAGCTAGTGTATTTATATTATTGGTACATATAAATCTTTTGTCATCAGAACAACTTAAACTTAATTTGTTTATACATTCGGTGTATATAGTATGGTGTTTAGATCTAAAGTTCAACATTTTACTATAGAATTTATGTTTGTGTAGCACACAGTCTCTATAATTTTGTAAAGACATTTTTTTTACAGCTGCTGATTTAACACCCTTAGCCTTTTTTATTAGTGCTGCATCTTCTATGTCTATACTATACATTTTAGCTCTTAATCCTATAAATTCCTTCATTATTCTACCATTATTTTCATCCTTCATAAATCCTAACTTTTTCACATTGAGCTGGGCAATACTGTATCGGTTTTGGGGTGGATAGTCTGAAGTATCAAATTTATCTTTTATATCATTGCAAAAATCATCTGTTCTTATTTTATAAATAAATGAATCGGTATCCATGTAGGCCAGATGTAGGTTGTCAGTAAATTTAGGTTTCATGTATGCATAATGAAAGTTGTACATTTTATACTTTGAAATCTCCAAAACACAAAAACCTAAGTATATAGGCTTATTATATACACTGTGAATGCGTTTTAACTGAATAGCAGCCATGGTTTCCGAAAATTCTAATATGCTATGAAAATTAGGTTTAGCTATAAGAGCGCGACTACCGAGATGGGTACCTTTGCTTTCTATTGAATCGACAATTCGAACATCTTTTCATTTGTCTACATTTTCCATAGTTTTTCCGAATACAGCATTATTGCAAAGTTTACGCTGATCCTTTTCAAACTTTGTGGTGGCTTTTTTTCTTAGTTCATTGTTTAAATCAATATATTTTTTCAGCCATTGAGATTGTTTGAATTGCATCACTCTATGAATTTTCTTAGGCACCAAACCATTATCAAGGCATTGAATTAAGGTTTTGTAATGAATTATATAATTAACTTTATTATTCAAATCAGCAATTAATTTTGTATCGGATTCACCAGACAATGAAATGTTTGAAGGACAGAATGGAAGATCATTGTGATTATCATGTATTTCTAGGGGATACTCGAGATCCACTTCTAAAACATAACCAATGTTTATATTTGAAATTAACCAGCCTTTAATCTCATCTAAATTAGTTGGAGGTTCAACCTATTTAAAGTCTGAATGTGGGAGGTAATCAGACATGGCCCAACCGTATAGGTTATTAGCATCCAAGTACATTAAATAATCAGATGGTTTACTTGAATCATAATCAACCATATATTTATTATTTGCTTTACAATGTCGCAAGCTACATTGTGTTAAACCTCCTCTTATGCCCTTAGCGAAAAAGTTATACATGTTAATGTCTGTCAAAAGTTCAAGCTTAACACCTGTTTCTTTCAACATAGCATCCCACGAAAAACCTGGCAATGTATAATAGTGACAGGGATCTAGACCATAAATTGTTCTAGAATCAATTCTAAATTTTTCAAAAATGTCTGCAAAAATTAAGACGTCTGTAATTAAATAGTGTGCAAGATATTCTCTTAAATTACTACATTAAAAATGTGACCAAACTTTCTCAGCATGATTATAATCATCTTGGTTACAATCCTCTTCAACCACAGAATTTCTAAATGATTTCTATTTCTATAGAATCTAAATAATCATAACATAAAACACCTTTACGAGTCATAAGTTGAATAGATTCATCATCTTTAAAAAAATGTTGATGAAATTTTAAAATCATCATGTCCAAACTGGACAACGGAAATTTTTAAAATAGTCAAAGTTCAACGTACAAATCCAGTAACATATCTGTTAGAAGACTATCATGGCCATCCAATCAAAGGTGGATTCTACGAACTAGAACTACAAAACACAAAGTTTCCCGACACATACTTAATTGAAAAATTACTGCAGAAGAAAAAAGATCAAATACTTGTGAAGTGGCTTGGTTTTTCATTCGCTCACAACTGTTGGATACCTATTAGAAATAACTTGAATAAATAAAACAATGTCTTTTTAAAAATTTCAAAATAAAAATAGTTTTATTTGTCTTTTTTTTTTTATACATTTTTTTAATTATCTATCCTCATCCTTTTCCTCGAATATAAGGGTTGAGGATCTACAATGTCTTCTTCTTCTGCTTCTTCGGCTTCGTCTTCCTCGTCCCTTTGACGTTTTTGTTTTGTGGGCTCGGTGAATTTTATTTTATAAGCCCCGTATGGTACCGGGGCGGCTGTTCTATCACCATCTGGTATCCTACCAGCTTCTTTACCTCCTCTGCACTCAGCTGGCCCAATTTAGCCGGAAGGAAACATTTAAACGTTTCCGTCTCGACCAGAATTTTTTCTCCGAACTTTGTAAGACACCTTTTTGTTTTTACTATTAGCATTGGTTCCATACTCAAATCCCTTAAGGGAACCAATGGCTTATCGGCGCAAAAATTATTTATTTTATTGAGGAACATTTTATTTTTAATTTTTTTTTTTTTTGACAAAAAACTTTCAGTGTTCGATCAGAACTACTTCAAATTCAAAAATTCATTTGTCTTTTATACGATATTTTCTTCTATCTTGAATCATAAAAATCAAATACCTATATAAGTACATATATCCATATAGGAAAGACACAAAAAAAAAGCTAAAATTTACTGTTGGTAAAATGAGACAAATAATATACTACAGTTTGAGCATCAATCGAGGTCACTCGAAGTGCCATTTGCTATCTATGCAGATTTTGAATGCATGCTGGTGAATATTGATAGCTGTCAACCTGATCCCTCAAAATCATCGACTACATCGATTAAAAAACATGCCCCGATTGCTGTTTCATACTTTATCAAATGCTCATTTGATCCATCTCTAAATAAATTGTTCAAATACACCGGTAAGTAAATTTTTTTTTAAAGATTTATCTCTTATGCTATATGAAAATTATGAGCACTGTAATATAAAAATCAATTTTTTTTTTTTTTTTTTTTTTTCTTACTCTAGGTGAAGACTGTGCACGAGTTTTTGTAACGAACTTGATTGAAGACTCCAAACATATTCATCGACATCATTTGAGTAAGAAGATCAAAATTAACATGACACCCCAGGATGAAATCAAATTTCAGCAGGCAACAAGATGTCATATTTGTAAGAAGGCAGTATGGGGCGACGTAAAGGTACGAGATCATGACCACTTAACTGGTAAATTCAGAGGAGCAGCGCATTCAAATTGTAACTTAAACTATAAGATACCTAAATTCATTCCAATTTTTTTCCGTAATTTGACCGGTTATGATTCTCATTTATTTATAAAAGAGTTGGGTAATATCAAAGGGTTTATCAATATTATTCCTCTCAACAAAGAGAAATATATATCCATATCAACAAAACTATTAATAAATAGGGAGCAGAGCGAGTCATTTAGATTTTTACCTTCAAGTATACATAAGATAGCAAAAACTCTTGATGAAAAAAAAGATTTTAAAATTTTATCAACATTTTTCAAAGATGATGAATCTATTCAACTTATGACTCGTAAGTGTGTTTTATGTTATGATTATTTAGATTCTATAGAAAAATTAAGTGAGACGGAGCTTCCTCCAATAGAATCATTTAGAAATTCTTTGGTTGAAGAGGATTGTAACCAAGATGATTAGATTCATGCTGAGAAAGTTTGGTCACATTTTAAATGTAGTAATTTAAGAGAATATCTTGAACACTATTTAATTTAATTACAGACGTCTTAATTTTATCAGACATTTTTGAAAAATTTAGAATTGATTCTAGAACAATTTCTGGTCTAGATCCCTGTCACTATTATACATTGCCAGGTTTTTCGTGGGATGCTATGTTGAAAGAAACAGGGGTTAAGCTTGAACTTTTGACAGACAATAACATGTATAACTTTTTCGCTAAGGGCATAAGAGGAGGTTTAACACAATGTAGCTTGCGACATTGTAAAGCAAATAATAAATATATGGTTGATTATGATTCAAGTAAACCATCTGATTATTTCATGTACTTGGATGCTAATAACCTATACGGTTGGGCCATGTCTGATTACCTCCCACATTCAGACTTTAAATAGGTTGAACCTCCAACTAATTTAGATGAGATTAAAGGATGGTTAATTTCAAATATAAACATTGGTTATGTTTTAGAAGTGGATCTCGAGTATCCCCTAGAAATACATGATAATCACAATGATCTTCCATTCTGTACTTCAAACATTTCATTGTCTGGTAAATCCGATAAAAAATTAATTGCTGATTTGAATAATAAAGTTTATTATATAATTCATTACAAAACCTTAATTCAATGCCTTGATAATGGTTTGGTGCTTAAGAAAATTCATAGAGTGATGCAATTCAAACAATCTCAATGGCTGAAAAAATATATTGATTTAAACAATGAACTAAGAAAAAAAGCCACCACATAGTTTGAAAAGGATCAGCGTAAACTTTGCAATAATGCTGTATTCGGAAAAACTATGGAAAATGTAGACAAATAAAAAGATGTTCGAATTGTCGATTCAATAGAAAGCAAAGGTACCCATCTCGGTAGTCGCGCTCTTATAGCTAAACCTAATTTTCATAGCATATTAGAATTTTCGGAAACCATGGCTGCTATTCAGTTAAAACGCATTCACAGTGTATATAATAAGCCTATATACTTAGGTTTTTGTGTTTTGGAGATTTCAAAGTATAAAATGTACAACTTTCATTATGCATACATGAAACCTAAATTTACTGACAACCTACATCTGGCCTACATGGATACCGATTCATTTATTTATAAAATAAGAACAGATGATTTTTACAATGATATAAGAAATGATATAATAGATAAATTTGATACTTCAGACTATCCACCCCAAAACCGATACGGTATTGCCCAGCTCAATGTGAAAAAGTTAGGATTTATAAAGGATGAAAATAATGGTAGAATAATGAAGGAATTTATAGGATTAAGAGCTAAAATGGATAGTATAGACATAGAAGATGCAGCACTAATAAAAAAGGCTAAGGGTGTTAAATCAGCAGCTGTAAAAAAAATGTCTTTACAAAATTATAGAGACTGTGTGCTACACAAACATAAATTCTATAGTAAAATGTTGAACTTTAGATCTAAACACCATACTATATACACCGAATGTATAAACAAATTAAGTTTAAGTTGTTCTGATGACAAAAGATTTATATGTACCAATAATATAAATACACTAGCTTGGGGTCATTATCGAATAGAACTTGAAAATGAAATATAAAACTGATCTTGTGGCAGTGGCCCACCTGCTGTATTCTCTAAAAATAAAAGCTTATAAAGGGGGGTTTGATGTAAGCCTCCTACCAGCAATACTAACTATTTTTTTAAATATTAAAATTTAATAAAAAAATAAAAAAAATTTAAAAAAAATAACATGTCTTTTTACTTAACGATTCTTTTCTCTCTTCACTCATATGGACCACCTTTTCTGAAAAACTTAACTCTTAAACATCATGTTCTGTTCATGATTTTGTTCAGTTTCCTATGGTGATTTTTGCGTTCCGAGCGTGAATTTTACGTTTTTGCGTTTTAACGCAAACGTTAATTTTACGTTTTTGTGTTTTAACGTGAACGTGAATTTTACGTTTTAACGTGAATCTTACGTTTTTGCGTTTTAACGTGAACGTGAATTTTACGTTTTAACGTGAATTTTACGTTTTTGCGTTTTAACGTGGACGTGAATTTTACGTTTTAACGCGAATTTTACGTTTTAACGTGAACGTGAATTTTACGTTTAACGCGAATTTTATGTTTTAACGTGAATTTTACGTTTTTGCGTTTTAACGTGAACGTGAATTTTACGTTTTTGCGTTCTAACGTTTGCTAAGCATGGTCTAGAACCCAAAATAACACCGGTATTTAGCATAGCATAGATCAGAACCCAAATTGGTACCGGTGGTACCGGTGGTGGCGGTGATACCGGTGGTACCGGTGTTCTCGTACCCTCTAGTTTATACTACTCAGGCACTCTATACTTCGTTATACTGTTATATGCTGTAATACAAAAAAAGGCCAGCTCAACTATAACAGTTCTTCAAATGAGGTCAACCTTTTTGTACGAATACGCTTTCCAGTGTATTATAGAGATCACTGGGCGGAACATGTCCAAATCCTGCTTTAAAGGTGCCTGCACACTGTTTTCAATATTTCATTTTTTACCCAGAAAAATTAGAAAACAATTTGTAAAAATCTGAATTTTTTGTGGAAAGCTTTATTTATAGGCCCTTAACATGTGGTAAAAATTTTTCTTAATTTCACCTACAAACTTTTTCGTGAGGGGGGTAAAAGAGGTTAAAAGAGAATTCGCTTCTGTTTTTTTTCAATATCTCAAACAATTTCAGCTTTACTGAAAAAATGTTAAGCGACAAATTATAGCTTATACAATCCTACACAAATAAGGTGTAAGCACTTTTTTTAAAGACCAATAGTTTAGAAGATACGAGTTGAATTATATCTTAGTCTAAAATGTGACTAGTACGCTTATGTTGTTATAAGTAAAAGTAAAAATATTGCGAAAACCTCAAAAAGAGCAATACATAAAATCTTAAGATGGGTATCGACGCAGAATTTCACACGCTACAGCATATCAAAAATTTCACGAAATCACGCATTGGATTTTTTAGTAGTAGCTTTTAAAAGGGAGAAAGTAGGAGAGTAGGGGGAGGTTGGAGTTTATCACACTCAATTATTTATTATGCTGCAACCAAAGCATATGCCACATGATATTAGGCTAATTTTTAAGGCTGAATCCAATTAAAAAAAATTTTTACGACATGACTACAAACAAAGAAGTAATAGTCCTTTTTATAAAAGGATGATTGTATTTTCATAAAACACTATCAATAGTTTGGAAATAATGTTATGCTAATGATGAAACCTGGAATAAATGTTTTACTAGGAATGAAAACAAAAGTTCATACAAATATTAATGGTGAAAGGCTGTTTTTTTTTAGATTTTAATCTAATTTTTTAATCTATTATATTGCAGTCAAATTAAACTTTGACCCGGACAACATTTTTAACAGGTATATTTGTTGGTGATCATGTTCGGAACAGCGTCCTTAATCATACGTGAAAAGTACCAAGAATTCCGCGTTGGCGTAAGACCACAATCTTCAAAAAACGCAGCCATATTGCATTCTTTGTTTGTGGATATATCTGTGGAACTTTTGTTGCCCTAGAAAGACAATTAAAGTGTCTAATGTTGCATTCGTATGTACGGCCCCTAAAATTAACCAAATATGGAAACAACAAAAAGAGACAGATTCACGCCTATATTCCAATTAGAAGAGAAACAAAGGAGTACGCCAACTGATCAATACGTGCATATACGGTGTGGAACTTTTACATATTACTCACAGATAGATAGGTAGATGATAGATAATTTGATTTATTGATTTCAATCATATTTGTTTGTTTTACAATATTTTATTTCTTAAATCATATAAGCATGACTTAAAAAGCTGTCTGCCAGAGTTTGACTTTTTTTTGTACAATATGAACATATTATATATTTACATATTACTCACAGATAGATAGGTAGATGATAGATAATTTCATTTATTGATTTCAATCATATTTGTTTTCTTACAATATTATAATTCTTCAATCATATAAGCATGACTTAAACCGTCTGTCAGAGTTAATTTTTTTTTTGTACAATATGAACAAAAAAAATTTTTTTTAAATAAATAATTTTATAACAAAATTAAATTATGTTTACAGTTTACATTTTTCTTTTGCTTCTTTTATTGTGTTTTTTAAACTGTTCATTAATTATTTGAAATCTGTATCTTTCTGCCTTCGTGGTATATCTATAGAGTCTTTCCCAATCTTTTCAATTTAAGTACTCCATCATTTCTACTACACTTAATACATTTATGCTGAAATAACCCCTTTCGAATTACCATTAGCAATGGGCATACTCCCAAGAAATGAAAGACGTCTTCCCTTGTACTTTGGTTGCACATTGAGCATTCAATTTTTAGGTCTTCCCTATGTGGTTGAAAGTGTAGGTTTTGAAGTTCTCCTCTCATCCTGAATATTGAAGATATTTTTTAGCGCTGAAATTTATTTGAAAGTAGTTTGCTTTTCCGAGGCAGTGCTGAAGATTTGCATAAATTGACCGGTGTATTGACGTACTCGCTTTCCATTGGCATTCTTGAATCCATTTTACATCTAACTGTGCCACCATTCCATACATTTGATCTTTCCACGTGCCGCTATTTTCCAACGAAAGATTGAGTTGTATTCCACATGATGTTGCTAAGTTATGCCATTCTTGAACCCCCTGTGACTTTCGTTGTAAAGCGTACAGTGCAGGTTTTTTGGGCAGCCGTTCGTTTGGAAGCAGCATTACTTTTATAGCATAATCAACATGTAATTTAAGTGTTTTCGTAAAGAACTCCGGAATCCCCGTTTCTAGGTGTAGCATATAGTTCGACGAGGTTGATGGTAGGCCAAAAGTTCTTTTCAGAAAGAATCTTTGAATTTGTTCCATGATATCAAACTTTTCATAGCCCCATACTTGGGTACCATAAAATATGATTGCTTCCATAGTGGCTTGAAATATTCTGTACTTTGCACAATGAGATACGTTTTTATTTCCAAGACAGCTTCTCCATGTAGCGTTCAAGGCATTTTTGGCTGCTGTAAGTTTCTCGCTTAAATGTTTCGACATATTAAGGTTGCTTGTTATTGTGAATCCTAGGTATTTATAATGTTTCACAATTTCAATGTTATTCTGATTATAAGTCCAATGTTTCGTCCTGGCGTACCTTCCTCCTCCATTTCTAAAAATCATAGCTTTAGTTTTTTCCAAATTTATTGATAATCCCCAGTGTTCACAATATGTGTATAATCGGTTTATCATCATTTGCAATGATTCAGGAGAATTAGCAAGGAGTACCAAATCATCAGCAAATAACAGCCCCTTTATTTTGATTCCTGCAAAATCTTCTCCACCGGGTGGATTATCGATAAGATCATCGATGTACATGATGAAACTAATTGGACTTATATTGCATCCCTGCTTCATTCCTATAAACGTTGAAAACCAGTCCGAAAGCCGCTCTCCGTTCCATATAGCTGTTTTCGTGTCTTCATACAAGGTTTCAAGAGTTCTTCCAAATTTTTATGACACCCCTTTACATTATAGTTTACAAAATAAAGCTGGATGACTAATTTTATCAAAAGCTGCTTGAAAATCTACAAACAGTGCATATAACTTTTGTTTTCTGTCAATGTATGTTTGAGCCATATTCCTAAGAACGAAAATGTGATCAATTGTGCTCCGACCTGGTCTGAATCCCGCTTGACACTCGTTAATTTTTCCATTTTGGTTTATCCATGATAATAGTCTTTTTTGGAGTATAATTGTGTAGACCTTCAATGACGCATTTAAAAAGGAGATACCGCTGTAATTAACTGTATCATAAAAACTACCTTTTTTGTGAATAGGGAACAAAACTGACTCTTTGAAGCTCTCTGTAATCCTTCTGGTTTCGAAAATTTTATTATATTGTCGTGTAAGTTCATAAAAAAATTCGTCTGAAGCATACTTAAAAAAATTCAGTTGGAACTCCATCCGATCCCGCTGCTTTATTGTCTTTAGTATCAGCCAAAATTATTTTTACCTCTGCCATTGTGATCGTTGCATCTAATATTTCGTTCTGAATGCAGGGCCGAGCATAATGTGTATTCAAAAATTGGGTATCCGCATTAAGAAGACTTTGAAAATATGACTTAAGTACATCTACTCCCAAGGTGGCACTAGTTTTTAATTTAACTCCGTTGATTTCTCTTACGTTTTTCCAGAAGTCTTTCGCGTTTTTGCAAGTCGCAAGACTTTGTGCGAGATTTTCGAAGTAAACCTTTTTTTTTGATTCACAAAGTGTTTTAAATTTTGAATTGGCTTGCAAATATAAGTTTTTGAAGAAATTTGAACCGGTTTTTCTATATGTTCTAAGGAGACCAAAGGATGTACTCCTTGCCCTAGAGCAATCTTTATCAAACCAAGCACTTTTAGTTGTATTATTTTTGCCTGTTGTTGGTGTTACAGTTGCCTAGGCCTTTTTGACAATCGTTTCCAAGGAATCCATTTCTAAATCTCCATTTTCTTTCTCCCGTTCAGCTTGCAGAAATTCATTAAGCGAGTAATTATACCTAGATTGGTTCCAACGAAGTTTGGGCATAAGTTGTAGCTCTCTCACATCCTTTTCATTGCTACCTTCTATTCTTACAGAGATCACTAATGGAAGGTGATCCGAGAAAGGCACTCCTTCTACCGTCATGTCTTCAATAATGAGCCTCCAGTCTTCCCCATGTAGACAAAAATCGACTACAGAACTACCTCTAGGACCAATGTAGGTCATCTCACCGTTTGAATCTGTATTGTATAGTCTATTTTTTACTCCAAAGCACAGTCCTCCTATACCCCGTCCTGCTGCGTGATTTTTGATTGCATGTACCTATTTTATTTCATATTTATTTAACCTTCTTTCTATAATATTGACTGTTAAATTATCTACTACAGGGCCGGACCAACCATATGTGCAAGGTGTGCAAATGCACAGGGCGCAATATTCTGGGGGCGCATTACCAGCAGCAAGAAAATGTAATCTGATCTTGCGCAAACAAATATGTACTGCCATTTGCATTTTAACCACAAACATTCTTCAAATAATCCCAAAATAACATCCATCACAACCGTGCTAAGTTATTTCTTGCACTCTAACTAACATCACTTTCATTGTTGCATTCAAGGAAAATTTAACTCAAGAGTCAAGATATCGTAGAATTAAAAATCCCACAAGACCCATGCAAGTTCAATCCTACCTACCTAATTTCCCAATATTTCACCCTGTTCGTACAAAAGAAAAAATCTGAACACGAAAAAGTTCCATGCCACCTCATATGTGCAAGATTTATTTCATGCACACTGAGTCCCAAAATTAACATAGAAAATATGACAACAAAAATACTTATTCATACTGAATCATATGGGCTAGAACGTGCAGGTTTTGTATTACGCACCGTACCTCTGTATGTGACTTCTCATCTATGAAAAAAAAAACAAACAAATGTCTCCGAAAAAGGGAATAGGTAGGCAGTGATGGTACATGAAAACAAAATAAATCCCTATGGTATCCGCACAAAATCCATACTTTATGAACTTTATCCCTACACCTAAAAAATTCAAAAAATAACACATTCAAGGAAAGAAAAATGAGATGTTGGTTTAATGATTTTAGATGTTGGTTTAATGATTTTAGATGTTGGTTTAATGATTTTATTTAACTTTTTTAATGACTATTGCAGTTTATAATAATAGTTAAAATAAATAAAGGGAAGCTTCGAAAAATTTCAAAAATTAAAATAAATGCAAAATAAAACAAACTTTGACACTTTTAGGCTCAATTTATTAGAATATTTGTTTTCAAAAAGCAGCGTAGATTCTGCTTCTTCTTTCTTCTTTCTGGAAAATGTTTTTCCGTTGTTCGTTTTTCCGCTGCTGGCTTTGTTTTTTCTTTTTTTCTCACACAGTTTGATTTATAAGCTCACGAAAGAAAGAGACATTTATATTATTGAACTGATTGCCAACGAATTTGACATAAGAGACCAGAAACAAAAGGTGGAAGCACATTATAAACCAAGAGCCACTGAACAAAAAATGCAAGGCTGTTCGTCAAAGCTGATTTTTTTACATTTAATAGAGTTTATGGTGTAGATCCAAAATTTCTTGGTCAGCCAGCTGGGAGGTGAGTCCTTCGCTCCTGACACGTCCCCGAACATGTAAAAAAAATTGAAAATGAAATCGCGTTCGTCAAAGCTGAAATTTTGTACAAACATTCCTTATCAACTATAAAACAAGAAAACATTGGTCAGCCAACTGAAACCCGGGGCCATCTTTGGTCAGCCACTCGAAATAGCATTTTTCTTAATATTTTTCCAATTAATCGATTTATCTCGATTCGTATTATTCAGAGAGATAAAAGTTCTGCGCAGAAATTGTTCTTCTCAAAATTTGGAATATATCTTGACTAAGGTAAAACCCTCTAAAGTCAACTCCCAAGGAGATAGAGAGCGGCAAACATCTCAAAAAGCAGTTTTTTTTTAATTTTGTCCATGTTAATATTTAAGAAAAATCATTTTTATCAATATCTGTTCTTCAGCTGTGTGAAGTGGGATACGCGAAGTCAAAATTTTTGGGTAGGGTTTACCAAAATCGTTTGTCCATCGTTTGTCCAACCAAAAAAATCGTTTGCCCCCCCTCAGGAAAACAGTTATTAAGCTTTTCTCTTTTATAGCAACTCCCCAAAATCAAAAAACTCACCTACTGCCCCCAATAGATGACGTAGGAAGATGAGACTAAGTGCGTTCGTTTGTTTGGCTAGAACGTGCAGGTTTTGTATTACGCACCATACCTCTGTATGTGAATTCTCATCTATGAAAAAAAAACAACAAACAAATGTCTCCGAAAAAGGGAATAGGTAGGCAGTGATGGTACATGAAAACAAAATAAATCCCTATGGTATCCACACAAAATCCCTACTTTATGAACTTTATCCCTACACCTAAAAAATCCAAAAAATAACACTTTCAAGGAAAGAAAAATGAGATGTTGGTTTAATGATTTTATTTAACCTTTTTAATGACTATTGCAGTTTATAATAATAGTTAAAATAAATGAAGGGAAGCTTCAAAAAATTTCAAAAATTAAAATAAATGCAAAATAAAACAAACGTTTACACTTTTAGGCTCAATTTATTAAAATATTTTTTTTCAAAAAGCAGCGTAGATTCTGCTTCTTCTTTCTGGAGAATGTTTTTCCGTTGTTTTCTTTTTTTCTCACAAAGTTTGATTTATAAGCTCACGATAGAAAGAGACATTTATATTATTGAACTGATTGACAGCGAATTTGACATAAGAGACCAGAAACAAAAGGTGGAAGCACATTATAGTCTAAGAGCCACTGAACAAAAAATGCAAGGCTGTTCGTCAAAGCTGATTTTTTTTCACTTGATAGAGTTTAGGGTGTAGATCCAAAATTTCTTGGTCAGCCAGCTGGGAGGTGAGTCCTTCGCTCCTGACAAGTCCTCGAACATGTAAAAAAATTGAAAATGAAATCGCGTTCGTCAAAGCTGAAATTTTGTAGAAACATTCCTTATCAACTATTAAACAAAAAAACATTGGTCAGCCAACTGAAACCCGGGGCCATCTTTGGTCAGCCACTCGAAATAGCATTTTTCTTAATATTTTTCAAATTAATCGATTTATCTCGATTCGTATTATTCAGAGAGATAAAAGTTCTGCGCAGAAATTGTTCTTCTCAAAATTTGGAATATATCTTGCCTAAGGTAAAACCCTCTAAAGTCAACTCCCAAGGAGATAGAGAGCGGCAAACATCTCAAAAAGCAGTTTTTTTATTTTAATTTTGTCCATGTTAATATTTAAGAAAAATCATTTTTATCAATATCTGTTCTTCAGCTGTGTGAAGTGGGATACGCGAAGTCAAAATTTTTGGGTAGGGTTTACCAAAATCGTTTGTCCATCGTTTGTCCAACCAAAAAGATCGTTTGTCCCCCTGAGGAAAATAGTTATTAAGCTTTTCTCTTTTATAGCAACTCCCCAAAATCAAAAAACTCACCTACTGCCCCCAATAGATGACTTAGGAAGATGAGACTAAGTGCGTTCGTTTGTTCACCGGCTGTTTATGATTATTCACCAAAAATAATCGTTTTTTTTACCCTTAGTTCAAAAGTTATTCAACATTTCGTTTTTATAGCAAAGCCCCCAAAGTCAAAAACGAAATGTTGAATAAATTTTGAACGAAGGTCTGAAAATTTTTTTTTGGGGTTGATATAAAAAAGAAATGTTGAATAGCTTTCGAACTAAAGGTGGAAAAACGATTATTTTTTATGGATAATCTTAAACAGTCGGTGGACAAACGAATGTACTTAGTTTCATTCGCGTAAATTATCATTTGGGGTGTTGGTCAAGCTTTTGGACTTTGGGGGTTTAGCTATTAAAACGAAATGTTGAATAACTTTTGAACGAAGGTCCAAATTTTTTTTTTTTTGCTGGACTAACCTGCACAAACGGTGAACAAACGATTGGGATTAAAACGATTTTGCTTAAAAAAAATTTTAAATTTGTAGGGTGCTGCTATAAAAAAGAAAGGTTGAATAAATTTTTAACAAAGGGTGGAAAAACGATTATTTTTGGTGAATAATCATAAACAGCCGGTGGACAAACGAACGCTCTTAGTCTCATCTTCCTAAGTCATCTATTGGGGGCAGTTGATAAGTTTTTTTTATTTTGGGGAGTTGCTATAAAAAAGAAAAGCTAAATAACTTTTTTCCTGAGGGTGGACAAACAATTTTTTTGGTTGGACAAACGTGGACAAACTATGAACAAACGATTCTGATAAACCCTACCCACAAATTTTGACTTCGGGGTTCCCACTTCACACAGCTAAAGAACAGATATTGATATAAAAGATTTTTCTTAAATATTAACATGAACAAAATTTAAAAAAAAAACTGATTTTCGAGATGTTTGCCGCTCTCTTTCTCCTTGGGGGTTGACTTAAGAGGGTTTAACCTGAAGCAAGAAATAATCACAATTTTGAGAAGAACAATTTCTGCACAGAACTTTTATCTCTCTGAATAATACGAATCGAGATTAATCGATTAATTTGAAAAATATTAAGAAAAATGCTATTTCGAATGGCTGACCAATGATGGCCCCAGGTTTCACTTGGCTGACCAATATTTTCTTATTTTATAGTTGATAAGGAATATTTCTACAAAATTTCAGCTTTGACGAAAGCGATCAAGTTCTCTCGCGAGTGTTGATGGGGTCACATCGTTTGAGAATTATTTCTTGGTTTTTTTTTTTAGTTTGTCATAAATAAATTAAATCTTTTTCGAATCTCAAAAGTATATAAAGTTATATAAGCAATTAGTTATGAATTGTATATTGTGTAACTCCCGTATAACTGATAATGAAGATCTCAAAGTTAAATGTACATCTTGCAATATATTTTTCCATGCAAAGTACGTAAAATTGGAAAAACGTGACATTAAAAATCTTGCAAAGAGCTCCCAGGGTTTCAAATGTGAGGCTTGTCTTATTAGCCAGCTAAGTACCTCTTTAAATAAAAATGCTCTTGCTGCATCTGGTTCTGAGTCTATTTCTTCGCATGTGTCAAATAATCTCGTGTCCCCTGTTCATGTTCATAAAATTCCACCTCATTACTCTGCTCCAGCTGTAACAATTAATCCATCATCTGCCGCTTCCTCATCCACAAATGGAGAGCAGACAATAACTTTGTCAATGCTTTATGCTGAAAGTATTAAACTACACACCGAAATTCTTAAGCTTCAAACTCTCAACAGTGATGCACTAGAAAAAATTCGGTTTCTTGAAGAGCGCAATGTTACTCTGACTGACACCGTTAATATTTTGGAGTCAAAATTAAGTTCATTAGAACAGCGAGATAAGCAGTGTGATGTTGACATTGTAGCTATCCCTGATGTTAATGCAACCAACGTCACCGATAAGGTTCTTCATCTTATTAATACCGGTGTAGGTGAGCAAATTGAAAGAGATAACATCGAATCATGCTACGTAAAGAATTTGAAGAGAAGGAGTGATGACTCAAATAATGCTGTGTCTAGTATTGTCTGCGTTAAGTTTTCTAAGCTCTCTCAGAAAGTAAAGATAATGACCAAGTTGCGGACAGACAAAGTCAATTTGGCAGCTAATATCTTTGGTGACCAATACAACAACAAAAGAAACGCAAAAAATAAAATATTCATAAATGATAGTCTTACTGCTTATACACGTTCGCTTCTACAGTGGGCCAAACAGCTGAAGCTACAGGGTAAATGTGATTATGTCTGGGTCCGGAGTTCATCAGTGGTCATCAGAAGAAAGGAAGGCTAAAAAGTCATTAAAATTAAAAATGTGGAGGATTTTTCTAAAAACAATTTTGTATTTTGTTAATTTTGTAAATTATGATGCTTAACAATAATAATTTTAGTTTTTTGGAAGATCCTCCTCTTGATATACATAATAATAGTATTTTTTCTTGTATGGATTATGATGAAATTAACTGTCTCTGTATTGATCATCTTAACGTAGATTCTTATTCTGGTTTCTCTGTAGTTCATCAAAACATTCGCAGTTTTAGAAAAAATTTTGATTTTTTTTTTGGCTCATCTCGCATCTTTAAAACATTTACCTGATCTCATATTTCTGTCTGAGATATGGATTTATGATTTTGAGGTAGGTAATTATTTAATTCCAAAATTTACTTTTTCTGCTTATTGTAATAATTCTTACGCTGCTGGAGGTGTAGCAGTGTTTTATAGGAGTGACATTGTGTGCGATATTATTTATCCGAGACTAAAAACTGCTGATCTAATTGTCGTAAATTGTGAGATATCTGGTACTCGGTTTTGTTTTGTTTGTGTGTACAGATTTCATTTTTTCACTATAAAAGCTTTTGTGGATGAATTGTCTATATTTTTGGAAAATCAAAGTTATAAGAACCAAGTTCTCTTGGGTGACTTCAATATTGATATTTTGCCTGAATCGTTTGATGCTGACAATTTTCTAGCTGTTTTATCTTCCCTTGGTTTTTGGTCCTTAGTAAATAAACCTACTAGAGGAACTTCATGCTTGGATCACATTTTCTTAAGATTACATAGAAATACAAATTTGAATTATAAAGCAGATGTATTTGACTTTAAAATAACTTACCATAGTTTAGTAAGTCTTCAGTTTGATAATTTTTTTTCAAGGACCGAACAACCTTACTCGAAAAAAATCCAAAAAATTAATTTTATTTCCCTTAAATCTGCTTTGACATATGAGTTTTGGGATGAAGTCTATGAAGCAGAGAATCCGTCAGTTGCCTTTGACTTCTTTCTGTCCAAACTTCAATTTTATATTTCGAATAATAGTCTTGTTCAGGATAGGAAGGATTAGAAACTAACATGCCGTAAACCATGGATGAATTTCTCACTACTAAAAAAAATAAATAAAAAGAAGAAACTATTTGGCTGTCTTAAAAAACATCCGAATAACACGAGGCTTAAGTTTCTCTATAAAAAACTTTGTCTTGAGCTTAAAACTGAAATTCCCCTTTGTAGCGACACTTTTTATGGTAATAAACTTGCTGAAAATCTAGGTAACTCGAAAAAAGAATGGGAAATAGTAAATGGTATTCTGAACAGAAACAAAACCGAGGTGAATATCAAAATAGAAACTGAAAACTCTATTGAGACAGATCCTGAAAACGTTGCAAACCTGTTTAATGATTTTTTCTCAAGCATTAGTGAGAATTTTTCAAATTTTCCAACTTTTGAAAATGTGTGGTGTTGTAATGACACTATCAGTGATGTTAGTTTTCAACCAAGAAGTTTTTTCTTTATCAATTTTAGTTCGGAAGAAATTCATAAAATCATAATGTCATTAAATAATTCAAATTCTTCTTCTGATGATTTGATTTCCAGTACAACTCTGAAAAAAATTTCATTTTATGTTTCTGATATTTTAAGCTTCATTTTTAATCTCAGCTTGCAAAAAGGAGATTTTCCTGATGCCCTAAATAAAGCCTTAGTTATACCACTTCACAAAACAGGTGTCACCTCAAGCCTAAATAATTACCGTCCCATATCCCTTCTATCAGTTTTTTCAAACATTTTTGAAAACGGGATGAAGACAAGAATGCTATCTTTTTTAAAAAAAAATAAACTTTTTTAGTGACTACTAATACGGCTTTATGACTGGAAGATCTACCGAGGATGACGTTTTAAAACTCTGTGGTGAAATTTATAGCAGCTTGAACAATTCTGAGATACCTTCATCTCTGTTCATAGATATAACTAAGGCTTTTGATACGGTGGACCATGTTTTGTTGCTTGATAAATTATACAGAGCCGGCTTTGATTGGTTAGAATCTTATTTAATGAACAGAAAACAAAGGGTCAAAATTCGGGATAATCTTAGCTCAGAGAGGTTTATTAATATGGGTGTTCCCCAAGGATCTGTCCTGGGCCCTATCCTTTTTTTAATCTTTGTTAACTCTCTTTTTGTTCAACCTTTTAAAGGCAGTATCACAGCTTTTGCTGATGATACTGCCTTGTCATATTCTTCGAAAAATTATTTCCAATTATTTATTGATGTAAACAATGATCTTGAGATACTGCGTAAATGGTTTTATATTCATCGACTTACTATAAGTGACAAAACAAAATTTATGATTTTTAACATAAGGGGTAATATCTGTGAAGATATTTCAATAAGTTATCATTCACCTTTCTGTCTTCGATATCGGCTTAATAATGATTGCCTGCAAGATTCCACTACTTCCTATAATGAAAACCTGCTTTGCTCTGATGGTTGTTTTAGAATTGAGAGAGTTGAAAATTTCAAATACCTAGGTATTCTGATAGATTTTCAGATGAGTTGGAAAAACCACACTTCTAACTTAAAAAATTATCTAAACAAAGTTGTTAGGCAAATCTACCATCTTAGTCTGTATTGTAGTCTGCCTATTCTAGAATCGGTCTACAATGGTTTATTTAAATCTAAGCTTCAATATGGACTTCCTTGTTGGGGCGGTACGCATTATAACAAAATTGAGCCTTTACTTATCAAGCAAAAACATGCTATCAGAATTATTGCTAGGGTTAATCGTAGAACCCCAAGTTTTGATTTATTCAAAAATCTTAATATTCTGCCACTAAAGCACTTATATTTCTATAAAGTATTAAAAATATTTTTCGAAAATTCTGGATATACGGCTGCTAGATTGTATGGATCTCATAGTTTGCGTGTCAACGGCATGGATTTGGTCACTGTACCTAACATTAAAAAATCACACTTTTGTCACTTTTATTTAGTTACTGCACCTCGTTTATTCAATAAACTGCCTGAATATATTAGATGCGAGAGAGTCGAACCAACATTCCTAAGAAATATTAAGCGTTTTCTATTTTCTTTGAACTACAGTGAAATAGATACATTATTGCATGTAATTATTTGAGAATAAAAAAAAAATAATAATAAGTTTAGTTTCCTTGCTGGTATTTTTTATTTTGCTTTTGAGTTGCTTACTTGAATTTTTCATTTTGTTTTTTACTTGCTTTATAATAATTTTATTAATTTTCTTACATTATAAATGATCCCTATCAATTGTTTTAAACATTTTGTTTGTAAATTTAGGGTACATACGCCTCTTGCCTTTGGGCAACAGGATGTTCCTAACTATTTTATTTGAAGTATAATGCTATTGCTTATTTAATTGCTGATTATTTAATTATTGCTTATGAATTGTAAATTTTGTTAGCTTTAAGTCTTCATCTAAAATAAAGTCAAAGTAAAAAAAATTATCATTTTCCATTTTGTTTACATGTTCGGGGGCGTGTCAGCTTTGACGAACAGCATTGCATTTTTTCTTCAGTGGCTCTCCTACTATTAGGTTTACTTCATTAAAGATCTGTGGTAAGATGTTAAGAAAAAAAAATATTTTGGGATATAAGTATAATAATTGCAGGGTGTGTTGTAAGATTAAAAAAGAAATAAAAATTATTTTATAATAAAATTTTAAAAATCGCTACGCTTTCATAGAAAACTGTGATATATCAAAAATCTGTCCTTTTTCCCCTAGGTATCTTTTTCAAGACAAAAATCCCTACGTGTAGGGATTTCTCCCTACGTGTACCATCACTGCAGGTAGGTTGCTGTGCTACCTAGTGCTACTACTACAATTGGATGTGCAAGTTTTTTTTCTGCACACTGAGTATCGAAACTAACATGGAAAAATATTTAAAAAAAAAACTTATTTATACGGAATCATATGGGTCAGAGCGTGTAGGTTCTCTTATTGCACACTGTAACTGTGTAAGAGTTAAGTAACTTAAAACGAGAAGAGTCGCGTTGTATCTGGTCTGGTCCAGATTGTTTTAATTGTTTTTTCGCTTTGTTGGTTAAGATTAAATACATTTTATATCAGTTTTTAATAGAAGTGACGTATTTTGTGAAAGTGTTTATTATTCGTTTTTCCAATATGGATAAAAAAATGCTTTCGGCAGAATTTAGTAAAAGGCGAAGGCTTGTTTAGGCCGAAAATAAAGAACAGAGCAAACATTTCGCAAATTTTTTAAAACGCAGCGAGAAACAAGCAGATGGGGAAAATGTAAGTATTAAAATAAATAAATAATATATAATAATATATGATTATTGACTCACTGACTGTATAACGCTGGAATGCGATTTTACAAAAAAAAACTATTTTTACAAAATAAAAATAACTTTTTTACAAAAAAAAATTAACTTTTTTACAAAAAAAAATTAACTTATTTACAAAAAAAATTAAACTTTTTTTACAAAAAAAAAATTAAATCTTTTTACAAAAAAAAAAATAAACTTTTTTACAAAAAAAAAAAATCAACTTTTCTATAAAAAAAAAACTTTAAAAAAAAAAAAAATAAGTTTTTCAAACAAATTCTTTGGACTTTGATGATCTCATTTCTGAATTTGCAAAATGTAAGGCCAGAAAAGTAAGTTTAAACGTTTCCCACCTGCTCATTTCTTCGCTGCGTTTTAGTTTATGGTTTTACTTTTTTTTCCTAAAAAAAATTAACTGAAGTTCCTATTTATTTTTAATATGTATATACATATGTATGTATATATTTTTATATTATTTTGTTTTTAAATTAATTAATAAATTTATTTTTTTAAACGAAGTTTATGTATTTTTTATTTTGTATTTATATATATAAATGTGTGTATATATATATTTATTTTATTTTGTTTTTAATTTATGTACTATTTTTTTGTAAATATGTATTTTTATTACATTTGATACAAACAATCATATATGTAAACATATTTGTTTGTTACTGAGGATTAGGCCTACCGGGAAAACCTACCTCAATAGAAAAAAACGCATTGAAAGTCTACCTACTGGGTAATGTGGAAAAGGCTTATGTATGTGTATCAGTGTATGTGTGAAAATATAAAAAAGGGGCGCTTTCTACAAATCTTGCACATGGCGCAAGTTTGGCTGGGGCCGGCCCTGATCTACTATATGTGTTTCATACAAAAAAATCATATCATACTTATTTATAAATTCATAAAATTCATTGATTAATAACTTATTTTTAAAACCGCAAATGTTGTACGATAGTATTTCATTTTTGTTTGTATAATTTAAATCTAACGTATTTTCTAAAGAGTTATGGCAGACGGCTATTACCTAATTTTTAATTCCGGTTGATGTACTTGCTGAGCTGTTTGAAAATCTCTCCAGTGGTGAAGAACGTGGCGCTGTCCCTGCGCTGTCACTGTCAAACGTCATTCGTACCTCGTTGCTGCTGTCATCGTTGTTGCTTACAATAATTTGTTCTGGCTCGAAATGAATTCCCAATTTATTTTCCAGAATTGAATAGCCATCACATCCACCGCTTCTCAAGCCTGTCAGGAAGCTCCAAGTAAACATTATGCTTTCCACCACCAGCTTATCGTCCCTTAAAGAGATCTTCACAGACGGAGATTTTAGCTTTATCTCATGTCCCACTTGACAAAGCTTGAACTTCTTTTTCCGGCAGTTGAATGGCAGGTCCTTACGAATCCAAATGCCCGTGTTTTTCACCTTGTTTGCAGCTCTAAGAAGGGACAAGGCCTCCTCCCCAGATCGCAACTTAACCAACACATTTTGGATTTCGGCGTGATTCGGCGTCTGATGGCGGATTTGACTGTCCTCTACTACCGTTCCTGCTACCAGGTTAGTACAAGCATTTGTGGCTTTTGCTTTCACTTCTTCCCCCTGCTGGACCCTAAACCGAAGAAGAACATTGTTTTCCGTGCGTATCTTTTGCAGTTGATCAATTTGATCCTCAAGGAGTTCGCATTTTTTTTTTTCTAGCGGTGTTACTTTCTGTGAAAGTTGCTTGTTTGATTGACATATGACATTGTAGTCAACTCTTAGGCCGTCGATATCTTCTTTTGATGCCAAGTGGCTGATCTGCCCTTCTAGCATAGTGGCAAGCTCCAGGATAGTCATTGAAGATACCAAGCTACAATTATTTTCACTTTCCGGCATGATGTTATTCGATGCAATTTGTTTCTTTTTAGCTGGTCTTGTGAGTTCTGGTGACAGTGTTATTTCGTCTCTTTTTTTTTTCGTTTTTCAGACATATATTTAATGTTTTTACTTATTGTCTTATAAACCGTGTGTTCTTTTCGCTTTTAACTATTTTTAATCTTTTTTTTTTTCATTTATTTAAACTATTTAAAATCAAAAAATCTTCAGACCTAAACTTTACCGTGGCTATATATTTTTACAGTTCAAAGCTAACTCCATATTACTCACAGTATAGATACATTTTGCGTTCACTAATACATGCAAATATATTTGTATGGTGTGGAATTCAATTGTGACTGCGTTGTAATGCAAAGGCGATATGTACCTTAATTAAAATTGCATTTTACTTGCGTATAACGCAACGTTTAAAGTTAAAACTTATATTCGACACATCTACTCCAAATTATCTTTCGATTGATATAGGTTTTAATATGATTCGATTTGTTTAAGTGTGCTTAAATTGTACTACAAGATTTAGTCACCGCGTATTTAGCACTCATATAAACACTAATATAATTAATTTACATATTCTTCTTCATTTTACCGGCGGCGGCGATTGTCATGATCTTGAGGGGGACCACAACTCTCTTTCGATTGATATAGGTTTTAATATGATTCGATTTGTTTAAGTGTGCTTAAATTGTACTACAAGATTTAGTCACCGCGTATTTAGCACTCATATAAACACTAATATAATTAATTTACATATTCTTCTTCATTTTACCGGCGGCGGCGATTGTCATGATCTTGAGGGGGACCACAACTCTCCCACTTTAACTGCTTTGCCTTTAACCTTTAACTGCTTTGCCAAAGGTTCCACTTGTGGGGTTCGCCGGGTTGACCTCAGAAAACGTCGACAGGCCCCCCAGTTTCGGATTGTTCCATGTCTTAGGCCAACTAATTGAGGTGTCGTTGCATTTGTTTCATCCAGGAGTTTTTGCGCCTGCCTTTTTTCCGCGATAGTGTTGGAACGTCTAGTGCTATTGCCTTTTGAACTGGGTTCTCATGGCATCTTCTTTGTACATAACAGTACCAGCTAAGTTGGTCAGGTCATGCTGTATTTTGTCCAAGATGGTATTTTTGAAGTGAAGGCTTCCTCGGATTCTCTTGCTTCTCATTCGATCACGCTTTGTCACTCCTGCTGTCAAGCAAAGCATCTTCATTTCAGCTGCCGTCAATTTACTCTCATAGTTCTTGTTCATTGTCCAACACAGTGAACTGTATGTAAGTGCTGGACGAACAACTGCCATGTAGAGCTATCCTTTCAGCTTAGGGGGCATTTTTCTATCACAGAAGATGACAGAGTTTTCCCGCTACTTCATCCACCCTACGCTTACGCGATGTTTGATGTCGTCATCATAAGATCCTTCGCTATTGATCATTGATCCAAGATATTTAAACTTTTCGCACTTGGGAAGCACTGTTCCATTCAAATAGATGTCCGGAATAGGCCTGTGTGGATCAGAAAATGGACAGCATAGGTATTCGGTCTTTTTCGCGCTAATGCGGTATCCATTTCCCTCCAGAAAATACACCCATACATCAAGTGCTCTTTGCAAGGACACAGGATCCTCACTTATGATGGCTCCATCGTCGGCAAAGAATAAGTGATTCACTTTGGGGTCCGTAACCTTATTCTCAAGCAGAAAGTCAAGGACAGTAATAAAGAGCAAAACAAAAAATCGTAGAAAAATCAGGATCTTTTTTATATTACAAATATTCAAATGAAGCAAAATCGTCACTTCACAGGATGTATTGTAGTAAGGTCAATCACAATCTAAATAACAACACTTACTTTCTGGATGGGAACAAAACGGAGATGATAAGAACTATTTTTATGTTAAGAGGCAAATTAATCAATTTAAACTACGTGCCACATCGTCCTTACCTTGCCATATTGTGTGATCTTTGTAAGCGTGAAGAGAGAGGGGATGTATATCACTTTGTTGCAGTGTGCCCTATTCTAAATGAAATTCGAAGGATGTATTTTGGAGTGAGTACACTTCAAAAGGAGGATCTGATGGCGGCTTTAAATGGTGACTGTGGCTGGCATAGTCTATATCAGGGATGAAAAATCGACTTTCAGCAATGTATCGAATGTTAAAAAAAAGTGTATCGAATTGTACCTTTTGTTTTTTCCAACAAATCAATGTTTATGAAGAATAATAAATTAACAGGAGCATTTTTTTAAATAAAACATATCGTGTGTTTGGAGTGGGAAACAGCCAAGTACACTTAATTCTCCAAAATTTAGTATAAAGGAATGTTGCAATATAACTTTCTTTGTTTAGTATAACCGCTTGTTTTATAAACAGTGATCTTGAAATAGCCAAGTACATTCCACCTAGAGATTGCAATCCTTGGCTCCCATATCCCGCAATCGCTGATGGATCCTGGTCCATTTTGGATCCCGAAAATTCCGGGATTGAAATGCTCCAATCTTGAATATTCGCACACAATTTTTTTCCTGATTGCATTTTTTATACTTTCCTTCAACAACCAACCAACAAATAAATTGAACGTGAAAATCAAAAACACTATAAATAAATATGTAAATTTATCGCATCTGTTATGTTTTACCCCCAAAAACCCATTTGTTTACATAATTATTGTTCATTCAAAAATAAAGGATTGGTTACGATATGTCGACTTTCAAAACATTGACTCCATAAGATCGAGTTTCAAAATTTCGACAGAAAAAATGTCGACTTGTTAAAAAATTGACTGAACAAAATATCGAAAGAAAACTAGGCCAATTTTTAAAAATTATATTTTCAAAATGTCGACTTTCAAAATATCGACTGTAATCGACATTTTAATGATCGAGATTTTGATAATCGACATTTTGTAAGTCGACATTTTAATAGTCAACACTTTGATAGTCGACTGCTGTTTACAAGCGCGCGCGCGCTTCAATTTTGTTGATAAAAAATATCGAAGAGGTGATATTTTGCTCGACTTTTTTCAACGCAGTCGACATTTTGACCAGTCAATATTTTATTTTGTCGATCATTGTCATTTAAAATGCAATTTACTTATATTTCTGGTAAAATGTATCTTCTTATTTATTTATACATTTTTTTTAATACTTAATAGTTAATACCTTCTGACTGAACTAATATTTTTATTTTTCTGTTTTGTCTTTTAACAGTAGTTTTTATCATTTAGTTTTTAATGTAATTTTTTTTTTTGAAAAATAAATATTATAAGTTAATGATTTTAAGAGTTTTTATGAATACCTTAGTTTTTTTGTAAGTAAAAGATTTGTTATACAAATAAAATAAAAATTCCAACGAATATTCAATATTTTTCTTTAAAAAAAAATGGTCTTACCTCTCTGCAAACTAAGAGAAGCGTTTTTAATTCGAAAAAAAAAATATATTCTGAATTACTTTTTTAAAAATATTTTGTGATTCCCGGGATTGCAATCTCTAATTCACCCCTTGAACATTTGAACCATAATGCTATTGTTTCGTGTAAAAAAGAAACATTTTACCCTAAAAGGAAGATAAATCATATTTTCTAAGAAAAATTTACATTAAATAATCTTTTTAAAGAAGGCAGATGTAGTGAAAATTTATTATAAAAATTAACTAGGTAGGTAGAGATGAAAAAGTAATAAGTTTTATTAATTTAAGCTGCATTGTATTGATTCAACACAATAAGAGTACTTTTGAAATTGAATAAAATTGAAGTCAATAGCTATTATGTAAGTGGCAGGACAAAAGTGTACTGAATTTTATAAAAGTGTATTTGTGTACTTTAGCATTGTCGAGTGTATCGAAAAAAGTACAATTGTATCGAATTTCGCTCTGAATTATAGAAAAAGAATCATAGATGGGGATTTTTAAAATTTAAAAAAAAAATAATTTTTTAAATTTTTACTTTAACTTTTACTTATTATTTTTTTCTTTTAAATTCAACTTAAATTATCTGGAAATATGTTTATTAATACAAAAATGTTAATCTGGTAGATGGCTTAGTGCCAAACCAAAAGACTTTATGCTTGTAAAATATAGTATAATTTGTCTTTAAACAGTTTAATAAAAAAGTCATAAAACTAACTAACTAACTAAAAAGCAAAGGACTCAACACGGTTCCCTGGTGCACACTTACTCTAATTGGGAACTCTTCGGTGATTCCTGCGGGGCATCCTACCTTTATTTTAACTTGCTCATACATGTCCATGACCATCCCCACGTAGTCTTCCGGAACTCCTAGTTGCCTAAGTGCACCCCATATCAGATTTCGTGGTTGTCTGCCGAATGGTGAAAGGTGGAATGAAAGGTTGTCAACCAATACAATATGCAAATCTCTCGAGGAATCCCTATATTTTTCCATTTTGATTCTTATACGCTGAATAGCATCTGTGGTTGATTTATTCGAAACAAACCCACACTGGTCGTCAGATACCCGTATTATTTTCCGTAGGCGGCCATCCAATACCCGCTCAACGATCTTCATGGTGTGTGACATCAGCTTGATCGAACGGTAGATGTCGCAATTTCATCGTCACCCTTCCCTTGTAGATTGGAAGAAGGTAACTTTCCCTCCACTGTCTAGGCATTCGGTCAACGCAGATAAGTTTGGAGATGAGAATCATGAGCTTTCTAGACCCGATGTCTTCCATCTTTTTCCAGAACTCAGACGGTATCTCGTCTGGCCCAATCGCTTTTCCCTTTTTGGAGTTTTTCACCGCATCACTAACTTCTTCGACTGTGATGTCGTCGACTTCTTCATTGTTAGGTGCAGGTTTTGAAAAATATATCCTCGGACACTGTTCATTTAAAAGTCCTTCACAATACTCTTGCCATCTGTGCAGAATTTTGTCGTCATCCATAAGGAGTTGGCCTTGAGCGTTGTTAATGAATTTTGATGAACGAATCTCCTGAGCATTTTTCCTTCGCTCTACGGCGATTTTGAAAATAGTTGCGCCCTTGTTCATGTTGGCATGTCGCAGTTCCTGAAAAGCTTGGTTTGCAGCAGCCGGTGCAGATATTTCCTCCAGCTGCCGATACATGCTCTTCGTACTCCCTGCTTCAAGTTGGGCACACTTTTTCTTTGCTTCTTTCTTGCAACGTGTGTAAACCACTCCAAGGCGTGCTTTTTCATCTATGTTATAAGAGGGCAAGTTGACCAAACTTTGAAAGCCGTTTTTTTCTAGTCATTACTACTTTGGCTTCATAATTCCACCACCATGTTTCTTTGTCGTGTTGGTATTGTCCTCTGACAATTCCTAGCAGTGATATCGCTTCTCGCAGGCAGGTTTCTTGCAGAGAGTCCCACATTTTTTGTACTCCACACTCTCTATTTGCATGTATGTCGATGTTTTTATACACACTCTCTATTTGCATGTATATCGATGTTTTTATACAGAGAATCTTTCATAAAAGAGACGAACGCTTCGCCTTTTACTTTATCCAGATTGTACCACTTGATTCCTCTAGAACCCTTGTTTGTTTGTTTGTCTTCCTCGTCTCCATAAAAATTCTGTCAGCAGAAGACGGTGTTGTGGGGCGATAGTTTCACTCAAAATCACTTTGCAATCTTTGACTTGCGGCTTTATGAAACTGGGTACCAGGTAGTAATCGATCTGAGTTTCATTTCCACCACTGCTGTAAGTGATAAGGTGCTTTTGTTGTTTGAACATGGTATTTAACACGATAAGACCATATGATCTGCACATCTTTAGGATGTCTTCACCAGGAAGGTTCCTAGTTCCGTACCCCAAACCACCATGACTGTCCTGATAGTCCTTGTTAGATTTCCCAACATGTCCATTCAAATCTCCGCCCACAAACAGAAGCTCATCTTTCGCGATGTTTTTAAGGTGGTTGCGACAGTCTAGCCAAAACGCATCTTTTTCCGGTTATTCACATCCAATTTGGAGAGCATAAGCGCTGACAATATTCCACACATTTCCTTGCATCACCAATTTTAGAGACATCAAACGGTCACTGGACTTCGAAATAGCCAAGACCTTACCAAGCAATTCCTCCGCAAGGATGATACCAATTCTGTTTTTGTTCTTTTCTTCTCAATAGTAGAACATCTTGTATGCTTTTGTCTTAACGTCCACGAAACGAGCCCTGTTTCCAGTGTGTAGCTATTTTGTTTCTTGGACGCACAAGATGTCTATTCGCCTTCTTTTCATCATCTCTTCCAACTCACAGCTTATACCGGTCATAGTCCCAACGTTCCAACTCGCCACTCTAATATATTACATATTATACAAATTTAAGCTAAACTTTCGTTTTAATTTAACTTCCTCAAAATTGTATTGAATCTCGCCTTTTTCTTGAGAGAATTTGATTGATTTTCTGCCAATTAATTTTCTAAAAATCTAAACAACTCGCTTGGGTCTTATAGGTAAAAACTATATTGGTTAATCATGGTCACATACACATACACATACACATACACATACACATACACATACACATACACATACACATACACATACACATACACATACACATACACATACACATACACATACACATACACATACACATACACATACACATACACATACACATACACATACACATACACATACACATACACATACACATACACATACACATACACATACACATACACATACACATACACATACACATACACATACACATACACATACACATACACATACACATACACATACACATACACATACACATACACATACACATACACATACACATACACATACACATACACATACACATACACATACACATACACATACACATACACATACACATACACATACACATACACATACACATACACATACACATACACATACACATACACATACACATACACATACACATACACATACACATACACATACACATACACATACACATACACATACACATACACATACACATACACATACACATACACATACACATACACATACACATACACATACACATACACATACACATACACATACACATACACATACACATACACATACACATACACATACACATACACATACACATACACATACACATACACATACACATACACATACACATACACATACACATACACATACACATACACATACACATACACATACACATACACATACACATACACATACACATACACATACACATACACATACACATACACATACACATACACATACACATACACATACACATACACATACACATACACATACACATACACATACACATACACATACACATACACATACACATACACATACACATACACATACACATACACATACACATACACATACACATACACATACACATACACATACACATACACATACACATACACATACACATACACATACACATACACATACACATACACATACACATACACATACACATACACATACACATACACATACACATACACATACACATACACATACACATACACATACACATACACATACACATACACATACACATACACATACACATACACATACACATACACATACACATACACATACACATACACATACACATACACATACACATACACATACACATACACATACACATACACATACACATACACATACACATACACATACACATACACATACACATACACATACACATACACATACACATACACATACACATACACATACACATACACATACACATACACATACACATACACATACACATACACATACACATACACATACACATACACATACACATACACATACACATACACATACACATACACATACACATACACATACACATACACATACACATACACATACACATACACATACACATACACATACACATACACATACACATACACATACACATACACATACACATACACATACACATACACATACACATACACATACACATACACATACACATACACATACACATACACATACACATACACATACACATACACATACACATACACATACACATACACATACACATACACATACACATACACATACACATACACATACACATACACATACACATACACATACACATACACATACACATACACATACACATACACATACACATACACATACACATACACATACACATACACATACACATACACATACACATACACATACACATACACATACACATACACATACACATACACATACACATACACATACACATACACATACACATACACATACACATACACATACACATACACATACACATACACATACACATACACATACACATACACATACACATACACATACACATACACATACACATACACATACACATACACATACACATACACATACACATACACATACACATACACATACACATACACATACACATACACATACACATACACATACACATACACATACACATACACATACACATACACATACACATACACATACACATACACATACACATACACATACACATACACATACACATACACATACACATACACATACACATACACATACACATACACATACACATACACATACACATACACATACACATACACATACACATACACATACACATACACATACACATACACATACACATACACATACACATACACATACACATACACATACACATACACATACACATACACATACACATACACATACACATACACATACACATACACATACACATACACATACACATACACATACACATACACATACACATACACATACACATACACATACACATACACATACACATACACATACACATACACATACACATACACATACACATACACATACACATACACATACACATACACATACACATACACATACACATACACATACACATACACATACACATACACATACACATACACATACACATACACATACACATACACATACACATACACATACACATACACATACACATACACATACACATACACATACACATACACATACACATACACATACACATACACATACACATACACATACACATACACATACACATACACATACACATACACATACACATACACATACACATACACATACACATACACATACACATACACATACACATACACATACACATACACATACACATACACATACACATACACATACACATACACATACACATACACATACACATACACATACACATACACATACACATACACATACACATACACATACACATACACATACACATACACATACACATACACATACACATACACATACACATACACATACACATACACATACACATACACATACACATACACATACACATACACATACACATACACATACACATACACATACACATACACATACACATACACATACACATACACATACACATACACATACACATACACATACACATACACATACACATACACATACACATACACATACACATACACATACACATACACATACACATACACATACACATACACATACACATACACATACACATACACATACACATACACATACACATACACATACACATACACATACACATACACATACACATACACATACACATACACATACACATACACATACACATACACATACACATACACATACACATACACATACACATACACATACACATACACATACACATACACATACACATACACATACACATACACATACACATACACATACACATACACATACACATACACATACACATACACATACACATACACATACACATACACATACACATACACATACACATACACATACACATACACATACACATACACATACACATACACATACACATACACATACACATACACATACACATACACATACACATACACATACACATACACATACACATACACATACACATACACATACACATACACATACACATACACATACACATACACATACACATACACATACACATACACATACACATACACATACACATACACATACACATACACATACACATACACATACACATACACATACACATACACATACACATACACATACACATACACATACACATACACATACACATACACATACACATACACATACACATACACATACACATACACATACACATACACATACACATACACATACACATACACATACACATACACATACACATACACATACACATACACATACACATACACATACACATACACATACACATACACATACACATACACATACACATACACATACACATACACATACACATACACATACACATACACATACACATACACATACACATACACATACACATACACATACACATACACATACACATACACATACACATACACATACACATACACATACACATACACATACACATACACATACACATACACATACACATACACATACACATACACATACACATACACATACACATACACATACACATACACATACACATACACATACACATACACATACACATACACATACACATACACATACACATACACATACACATACACATACACATACACATACACATACACATACACATACACATACACATACACATACACATACACATACACATACACATACACATACACATACACATACACATACACATACACATACACATACACATACACATACACATACACATACACATACACATACACATACACATACACATACACATACACATACACATACACATACACATACACATACACATACACATACACATACACATACACATACACATACACATACACATACACATACACATACACATACACATACACATACACATACACATACACATACACATACACATACACATACACATACACATACACATACACATACACATACACATACACATACACATACACATACACATACACATACACATACACATACACATACACATACACATACACATACACATACACATACACATACACATACACATACACATACACATACACATACACATACACATACACATACACATACACATACACATACACATACACATACACATACACATACACATACACATACACATACACATACACATACACATACACATACACATACACATACACATACACATACACATACACATACACATACACATACACATACACATACACATACACATACACATACACATACACATACACATACACATACACATACACATACACATACACATACACATACACATACACATACACATACACATACACATACACATACACATACACATACACATACACATACACATACACATACACATACACATACACATACACATACACATACACATACACATACACATACACATACACATACACATACACATACACATACACATACACATACACATACACATACACATACACATACACATACACATACACATACACATACACATACACATACACATACACATACACATACACATACACATACACATACACATACACATACACATACACATACACATACACATACACATACACAATACATACACATATTTGAGTTAGTTTTCAAATTGAAAATATTTGAAATTAAATATTTAAAAATAACGAACCTGTTATTTCAGTCCAAGCAAATTAGATTTTGCAAGGATGTAACATAAAGTATCTTAGATTTTTGTGGTATTCGATCAGAAATAATATCAGCAACGATAATATGAGGTTACTCCCGCTCAAAAAGGTGTGCTATTTGCAGGAAAAATCAAAACGTGCAAGAAAGTGCATTATTCACTCCGTGTTTTTTGTTATTTTCCTATATAACTTAGGCCTGTAACTCAACTGCAAAAAGCCTTCAAATAAAGGAGCAAGTGGCAACTGAAAGATAACTCTATCTAAAACACAGTGTATGATATAAGAGTACTTTGGTTAAAAGTTACCCAGAATTACTGTGGCGGAACCACTGATCTCTATAATACAGTGGATAGTGTATTCCTTACAAATATACCAGTTTTGTTTGACTCCAATTGAAGATGACAAGTACGCGCCAAGTCAACTATTTCACGTCTTCCAGTCGCAAAAAAAAAAAGTATTGGCCTTGTTCACTAACCAATGGCCGCGTTCGGATACGTAAACAAAGGTATCTGGATTTGTTCGTGTTGTTCTAATGCCTAATACTACGTTTTCACTGGGCCAAATCAGGTAATTTCGTTACAAATTTCCAAATTATTACGCCTATTCGGCGCAATCTTTTATTCTTTTATTCTGTTATTCTTTTATAAATTTCCATAAAAATTTTCGAACTGTCAAAAAACCTTTTATTCTTTAATTTATTGGTATTCTGCATATCGAATTCTGTTATGAAATCTGTTATGAACCATAACAGAATAAAAGACAGATTTGTTTGACTTTTATCATAAAAGATTTCAATACATGAAGTAAAAACTTTTATTTCTTTAATGTATTGTTCTTAACCCTGAGGCTACACGAGCAAGCCAGTTGGCTACATAGTTTGCCTGTCAAGTTCGTATACGTGAATATGCTGTGACGTAGGCGGCAGGCAACTTGTAAGCAAGTTGCTTTAAAATATCTGCGGTCACGTTCAGCTTTCATTAGGACAGCCTATCTAGGATTCTGAATACACAATTTTATTGAATTTGCTTTGGCATCGGACTTCGATTTGTTCTTAGCAAAAAATGACGTCGAATTCTGCATCAAGTCCTGCGATGGTCAACGCAAAATACTGCCAATGCTGCGTCAAAGTTGCATGGATTAATTTTCATCTAATTCAAAATTTCGTTTTTTTTTAAATAATTAAAAAAAAATGATTTTTTGAAAAATGAATTTGATTTGATTTTTTTACGGTGTGGAACTTTTACATATTACTCACAGTATAGATACATTTTGCGCGCACTAATACATGCAAATATATTTATATGATGTGGAATTCAATTGTGACTGCGTTGTTATGCAAAGGCGATATGTACCTAAATTAAAATTGCATTTTACTTGCGTACAACGCAACGTTTAAAGTTAAAACTTATATTCGGCACATCTACTCCAAATTATCTTTCGATTGATAAAGGTTTTAATATGATTCGATTTGTTTAAGTGTGCTTAAATTGTACTACAAGATTTAGTCACTGCGTATTAAGCACAATTTACATATTCTCCTTCTTCTTCATTTTACCAGCGATTGTCATGATCTCGAGGGGGACCACAACTCTCCCACTCAACTACTTCGCCTAAGGTTCCACTTGTGGGGTTCGCCGGGTTGACCTCAGAAAACGTCGACTGGCCTCCCGGTTTTGGATTGTTCCATGTCTGAGGCCAACTAAATGCAGGTGTCGTTGCATTTGTTTCATCCAGGAGTTTTTGCGCCTGCATTTTTTCCGCGATAGTGTTGGAACGTCTAGTGCTATTGCCTTTTGAACTGGGTTCTCATGGCATCTTCTTTGTACATGACAGTACCAGCTAAGTTGGTCATGCTGTATTTTGTCCAATATGGTATTTTTGACGTGAAGGCTTCCTCGAATTCTCTTGCTTCTCATTCGATCACGCTTTGTCACTCCTGCTGTCAAGCGAAGCATCTTCATTTCAGCTGCCTTCAATTTACTCTCATAATTCTTGTACATTGTCCAACACTGTAAACTGTATGTAAGTGCTGGACGAACAACTGCCATGTAGAGCTTTCCATTCAGCCTAGGGGACATTTTTCTATCACAGAAGATGGCCGAGTTTTCCCGCTACTTCATCCACCCTACGCTTACGCGATGTTTAATGTCGTCATCATAAGATCCTTCGCTATTGATCATTGATCCAAGATATTTAAACTTTTCGCACTTGGGAAGCACTGTTCCATTCAAATAGATGTCCGGAATAGGCCTGTGTGGATCAGAAAATGGACAGCATAGGTATTCGGTCTTTTTCGCGCTAATGCGGTATCCATTTCCCTCCAGAAAATACACCCATACATCAAGTGCTCATTGCAAGGACACAGGATCTTCACTTATGATGGCTCCATCGTCGGCAAAGAATAACTGATTCACTTTGGGGTCCGTTAAATTATTCTCAAGCAGAAAGTTAAGGACAGTAATAAAGAGCAAAACAAAAAATCGTAGAAAAATCAGGATCTTTTTTATATAACAAATATTCAAATGAAGCAAAATCGTCACTACACAGGATGTATAGTAGTAAGGTCAATCACAATCTAAATAACAACACTTACTTTCTGGATGGGAACAAAACGGAGATGATAAGAACTATTTTCATGTTAAGAGGCGAATTAATCAATTTAAACTACGTGCCACATCGTCCTGACCTTGCAATATTGTGTGATCTTTGTAACCGTGAAGAGAGAGAGGATGTATATCACTTTGTTGCAGTGTGCCCTGTTCGAAATGAAATTCGAAGGATGTATTTTGGAGTGAGTACACTTCAAAAGGAGGACCTGATGGCGGCTTTGAATAGTGACTGCGGCTGGGATAGTCTATATAGATACTCTACAAGTGCTCTAAATTATAGAAAAAGAATCATAAATGGGGATTTTTAAAATTTTTTTAAAAAAATTTTATTTTTTAAATTTTCACTTTAACTTTTACTTATTATTTTTTTCTTTTAAATTTAACTTAAATTATCTGCAAATATGTTAATTAATACAAAAATGTTAATCTGGTAGATGGCTAAGTGCCAAACCAAAAGACTTTATGCTTGTAAAATATTGTATAATTTGTTTTTAAACAGTTTAATAAAAAAGTCATAAAACTTACTAACTAACTAAGAGTTTTTCTGCACCTTCTACCACTTGATTAACATATTAAATATCTAGTATCTTGCAGCGCTTTAGGACTTAAAGAATCAAACTCTTGGTTTGCCAAGCCATATGGTCACAGCAATATCACAGATGGAAATGTTTTCGACACCCACTGACTACTGCACCCCTACAATGAGTATCAGTAAGGATTTCAAAGTTAAATTTCCATCCAGGAAGGATTGTAATGATAACGTCGTGACGAAAGATTTCGACACAACTATCTTTACTGATGGCTCAAAGATGTAGTGTGGCGTTGGTACAGGAATCTTCTCTGAGTCTCTAAATGTATCTAGGTCCTTTCGGCTACCTGACATTGCTGGCAATCAGGGAAGCTTGCAAGTTACTAAAAGTAGATCCAAACCAAAACCGTAATGCAGCTATTATTACAGACAGTAAAGCGGCTGTTAAAGCCATTAATTCAGCTACAGCATCCTCCAAACTAGTCCAGCAATGCCGGGATGAGCTTGTGGGTCTGAACACTGACCTCAATGTCACTCTTATCTGGGTCCCGGGTCACAGTGGCATTGAGGGCAATGAACGAGCTAACGAGCTGGCCAGGCAAGGTTCAGCCCTTCATGGCTCACTCGCGGAAAGAGTCAACATTCCGCTTGGAGTTATGAAGGGCAACATTCTCTCAATTTATCTTACTAAAGCAAACCGTAGGTGGAGCAGTTTATCAAACTTTATTATATCTAGGAAGATTTGGCCCACCTATGACAAGAACCGAACAATTGATCTAACACGTAGACCCAGGCAAGACATAGCCAGGGTAGTTGCAACTTGTAGCGGACACTGGCCAATAGGAGAGCATGCAGCGAAGCTGGGCATACCTCACAATACTCACTGTCGGAGCTGTGAGGACCAGCAGGAAAAGGAAACAGTAGTTCATTTCCTCTGCAAATGCCCTGCTCTGGCCAAAGCTAGAAAACAAGAAAACAGTCACTCGGAAGAGCATTCTTTGACGACATTAACGAACTTACTGAAATGAAGATCAAACTCTTGATTTCTTTTCTCAACGCGACGAAATGGCTCTAAGACAAATTTCGGCTACTTATGCATTATACCTTCCGTTGATTCCCTATGATCACAAGATAGTGGACTAGGGTTCTGGTTGGGGTTTGTGGTGCACAGAGTCCGGATGATCATCCAATCAGATCAGTGGACGCTCCAGTGCCAGCCAACGAACTGCCTAGTGGGCTAACTGTGGAAGGTGCGGGTGCGGGTGCTGATCTGGTTGAGTGAGTGATCCACTTGCTGATGATTGTGCTAAGAGCTACAACAAAATCCTATTCTAAACTAAATAAAAAGGGACGATATCCTGAGGATATGCCCATATTCTCTCTCTTCAATTCCATCCACAGGTTCAAACGAGTTATGGTATCAAAACGGCGCACTTCAGCGCTAATTGGGCTCTGGGCTAGACTGTCCGTGGCCGCCATTTCGACCTACCTACCTACTAACTAACTAAAGAGCAAAGGACTCAAGACGGTTCCCTGGTGCACACCTACTCTAATTGGGAACTCTTCGGTGATACCTGCAGGCATCTTACCTTTATTTTAACTTGCTCATACATGTCCATGACCATCCCCACGTTGACTTCCGGAACTCCTCGTTGCCTAAGTTCAACCCATATCAGATCTGGTGGTTGTCTGCCGAATGCTTTTTAAAATCAACCAATACAATATGCAAATCTCTCGAGGAATCCCTATTTTGATTCTTATACGCTGAATAGGATCTGTGGTTGATTTATCAGAAACAAACCAGCACTGGTCGTCAGATAGCCGTATTATTTTCCGTAGGTGGCCATCCAATACCCGCTCAACGATCTTCATGGTGTGTGACATCAGCTTGATCGAACGGTAGCTGTCGCAATTTCGTGTATCACCCTTCCCCTTGTAGGTTGGAAGAAGGTAACTTTCCCTCCACTGATTAGGCATTCGGTCACCGCAGATAAGTTTGGAGATGAGAATCATGAGTTATCCCGATGTCTTCCATATTTTTCCGGAACTCAGAGGGTATCTCGTCTGGACCAATCGCTTTTCCCTTTTTGGAGTTTTTCACCGCATCACTTACTTCTTCGACTGTGATGTCGTCGACTTCTCCATTGTTAGGTGCAGCTATTGGAGAGTATATCCTCGGACACTATTCATTTAAAAGTCCTTCACAATACTCTTGCCATCTGTGAAGGATTTTGTCGTCATCCACAAGGAGTTGGCCTTGAGCGTTGTTAATGAATTTTGGTGAACGAATCTCCTGAGCATTTTTCCTTCTCTGTACGGCGATTTTGAAAATAGTTGCGCCCTTGTTCATGTTGGCATGTCGCAGTTCCTGAAAAGCTTGGTTTGCAGCAGTCGGTGCAGATATTTCCTCCAGCTGCCGATACATGCTCTCCGTACTCCCTGCTTCAAGTTGGGCACACTTTTTCTTTGCTTCTTTCTTGCAACGTGTGTAAACCACTCCAAGGCGTGCTTTTTCATCTATGTTATAAGAGGGCTAGTTGACCAAGCTTTGAAAGCCGTTTTTTTTCTAGTCATTACTACTTTGGCTTCATAATTCTACCACCATGTTTCTTTGTCGTGTTGGTATTGTCCTCTGACAATTCCTAGCAGTGATTTCGCTTCTCGCAGGCAGGTTTCTTGCAGAGAGTCCCACATTTTTTGTACTCCACACTCTCTATTTGCATGTATGTCAATGTTTTTATACAGAGAATCTTTCATAAAAGAGACGAACGCTTCGCCTTTTACTTTATCTAGATTGTACCACTTGATTCCTCTAGAACCCTCTGTCAGCAGAAGACGGTCTTGTGGGGCGATCGGTTTACTCAAAATCACTTTGCAATTCTGACTTGCGGCTTCATGAAACTGGGTACCAGATGGTAATCGATCTGAGTTTCTGCACATGTTTAGGATGTCTTCACCAGAAGGGTTCCTAGTTCCGTACCCCAAACCACCATGACAGTCCTGATAGTCCTTGTTAGATTTCCCAACATGTCCATTCAAATCTCCGCTCACAAACAGAAGCTCATCTTTCGGGATGTTTTTAAGGTGGTTGTGAAAGTCTAGCCAAAACGCATCTTTTTCCGGTTGTTCACATCCAATTTGGGCAGCATAAGCGCTGACAATATTCCACACATTTCCTTGCATCACCAATTTTAGAGACATCAAACGGTCACCGGACTTCGAAATAGCCGAAATCTTACCAAGCAATTCCTCCGCAAGGATGATACCGATTCCGTTTTTGTTCTTTTCTTCTCCGTAGTAGAACATCTTGTATACCTTTGTCTTAACGTCCAAGAAACGAGCCCTGTTTCCAGTGTGTAGCCATTTTGTTTCTTGGACGCACAAGATGTCTATTCGCCTTCTTTTCATCATATCTTCCAACTCACAGCTTATACCGGTCATAGTCCCAACGTTCCAACTCGCCACTCTTAGTTTCCGTCCAATTTGTTGCATTACTTTGCTTATTAATTAATTTACATATTATACAAATTTAAGCTAAACTTTCGTTTTAATTTAACTTCCTCAAAATTGTATTGAATCTCGCCTTTTTCTTGAGAGAATTATTTATTTATTTCGTTTGATTTTCTGCCAATTAATTTTCTTAAAATCTAAAAAACTCGCTTGGGTTTGATAGGTAAGAACCATACTGGTTAATCATGGTCTGGATCATTACACAACCCAAAAATGAGAACCGTTCGATTTCAAAAAATTCCCACGTAAAAGGATTTTCTTCATTTTTTAATTTTCAGAAAAATATGTTGAAGTTTCTTAGATGGAATTTTTTTGAAATAATTTTTTGTATTAAAAATGCTTTCCAGAACTAGTTAGGAAACATAAATTTGAACTCAGAGGAGTTTCAACCATCCCAATGGAGCACGTAGTTTTGAAATGACAGTGGTTTGTGTGTAACACCTAAAAGAATTTCGAGAGAAAATCATACGAAATTCTTGTAAGTGATACATACAAACCACCGTCATTCGAAAAATACTAACTTCATTTGGAGTATTGAGATTATTATTTGATATTTGCACCTGTTGTTTGCAGTATAGACATACGTAGCGTAGAAATTCTTTCTAAGCTCACAAATGTTGCTAAAATTGACACTAAATCTATCCACCATTTAAAATATTCAAAAACAACGAAAATCCAAGTCCGACAAATAACTAAGTTGAATATCAATTTTCTCAAAATTAAAAGATAAAATACCCAAAGAATATAAGTCAGAAATTGTTGATAAGATCAAATGTGTAGGTGATGGGTCTACACCATGTCCATAAGTTAATGTAGGAACTTCTATGCAAAAACTCCATAATCGTATATCAAGTCATAGATCAGATATTAATAATGGTAGCACGCAAAACACAGCATTACATTGCATAGAAGTAGGTCATCGTCCTGATTTTAAAAATGTAACAATTTTACAATCAGAAAAGAATTACAATAAAAGAATGTTACATATAAAAAATGCAGAAAAAAGTATAAACCGACGACACGTTCAGATTGTGATAGACTAAGAGCCGTTTTTTCAATCATCAGTCAATCTATCAGAGGAATATTTACTATAGCAACATGAACAAATTCTTGTTTTATTCGTAGAATAAGTATTATCTGAGGTTTAACTGACTATTGAAAAATTAGCCGTAATTAATATAAATGGTCAGTTTGTTATTAGGTATCAATCAATATCTGTTTAAAATGATATTAAAACTTTGAATATATACACATACACATACACAATACATACACATATTTGAGTTAGTTTTCAAATTGAAAATATTTAAAAATAACGAACTTGTTATTTCAGTCCAAGCAAATTAGATTTTGCAAGGATGTAACATATAGTATCTTAGATTTTTGTGGTATTCGATCAGAAATAATATAAGCAACGATAATATGAGGGTACTCCCGCTTAAAAAGGTGTGCTATTTGCAGGAAAAATTAAATCGTGCAAGAAAGTGCATTATTCACTCCGTGTTTTTTGTTATTTTCCTATGTAACTTATGCCTGCAACTCAACTGCAAAAAGCTTTCAAATAAAGGAGCAAGTGGCAACTGAAAGATAACTCTATCTAATACATACAGTGTATGATATAAGAGTACTTTGGTTAAGTTACCCAGAATTACTGTGAAGGAACCAATGATCTCTATAATACACTGGATAGTGTATTCCTTACAAATATACCAGTTTTGTTTGACTCCAATTGAAGATGACAAGTACAACTATTTGATGTCTTCCAGTCGCAAAAAAAATTATTGGCCTTGTTCACTAACCAATGGCCGCGTTCGGATACGTAAACAAAGGTATCTGGATTTGTTCGTGTTGTTCTAATGCCTAATACTACGTTTTCACTGGGCCAAATCAGGTAATTTCGTTGCAAATTTCCAAATCATTACGCGTATTCGGCACAATCTTTTATTCTTTTATTCTGTTATTCTTTTATAAATTTCCATAAAAATTTTCGAACTGTCAAAAAACCTTTTATTCTTTAATTAATTGGTATTTTGCATATCGAATTCTGTTATGAAATCTGTTATAAACCATAACAGAATAAAAGACAGATTTGTTTGACTTTTATCATAAAAGATTTCAATATATGAAGTAAAAACTTTTATTTCCTTAATGAATTGTTCTTAACCCTCAGGCTACACGAGCCAGTACTGGCAAGCCAGTTGGCTACATAGATTGCCTGTCAAGTTCGAATACGTGAATATGCTGTGACGTAGGCGGCAGGCAACTTGTAAGCAAGTTGCTTTAAAATATCTGCGGTCACGTTCAGCTTTCATTAGGACAGCCTATCTAGGATTCTGAATACACAATTTTATTGAACTTGCTTTGGCATCGGACTTCGATTTGTTCTTAACAAAAAATGACGTCGAATTCTGCATCAAGTCCTGCGATGGTCAACGCATAATACTGCCAATGCGATGACGTATGCATTGACAGACTTTTCTGTCGTGAGTTACAAACCCAAATATGCAAGCTTTGCATAGGAATATGAAACTTGGCGTTGCACCGTCTGTGCAATTTCCAGGAAATATTGTTTGGCACCTTAAGTGCATGAAATAAAATTAAATTGTATCAAGAGTTAGTTCCTAAGTTACTGTCAGAGAATAAAGTCATAAATAATATTCCTTTACGGAATAAAATATAATTTTTTTTTATAAAGTTTTTAATAAAAACTTAAGTGGCGCAGTCGGTAGGATAGCACAAACCCGTTTAAAAATACGTGTGAATTTTATCGTTAATAATTCAATATCGGCAGTATACTGATAGTAGTGCGTATTTTAATAAAAAGAAACGGTGAAAAACTTTTATAAGCAACAATAATATCGGAAGCATACCGATAATAAAACGGTGCAAGAACTCTACAGCAGCTGAAAGACTCCAGAGGAAATGACTTTTTCCATTCTATTGTAAGTTTGATTCATGTTATAGAAACTATATGAATATCCTTAAATCCTTACTAACTTGATAAATTCAATGCCAAACAAATATAAAGATAGATTAAGACCAAAACCATATCAAAGAGAAATTATAGATAACGAGAACTTAGATAATAGTGAAAAAACAAATAGTGAAATAAGTAATAGTGAAGCAACAAATAGTGAACTGAATTGTGAAAATATTGCAAGTGTTAGTAATAATTTAAATCCATTTCTTTTAATAAATCAAACCAATATGACGAATAATAATAACAACCCCGGTCAAGTTTACTAATTTTATTCTCTCAAAATCCCATACGCCATAAAAGATTTACCAAAATTCGATGGTAATCCACGTCTATTATATGACTTTATTACGAATGTAGAAGAGATCCTTTTAATTGTCACATCTATAAATAATCCTACCTATGGTAGAATCCTTTTACGGGCAATCCGTAACAAAATCGATGGACCTGCAAACGAGGTTCTCAATATGTATGGCACACCTTTAGAATGGTCTCAAATTAAGGCTAACCTAATTCTTCACTACGCCGATAAGCGTAATGAAACTTCATTAATCAAAGATCTACATAACTTACGCCAAAATAATAAATCCATAGAACAGTTTTATAGCGAAGTTATAGAGATTTATTCTACAATAAGGAATCATATCCAAATCCATAATAATGATCCTAATGTTGTGAAAGCGAAAGGAGACTTATATAGTGAAATGTGCTTAAACATATTTTTAACTGGATTAAAAGAACTGATAGATTCTACAACAAGATCCGTGAAACCTAATTCATTAGCAGAAGCGTTTGATAATTGTATTAAAGAACAAAACACGTCCTATATCCGATACGAAAACAAATCATTACCAAAACCATCAATAAGTTCTAACCCCCAAATAAAAATTCTACCCTTCAGACAACCATATTATGGTCCAACTCAACCATCCAAAGACCGCAACAATACGTACCCTACCAACAAGTTGGTTATCAGAAACAACCATTCTTACAAGTACAACAACCATATAGACCCCAATAACAACCTTATTTCCAAGGACAAAATACCCAAACAAAGCCACCTATTACTAAAACGGAACCAATGGATACACTTTCGGCGCAATCATTATTAAAAATATCACCCTCTGGACAAAATAATACATTCAGACAAAACGCCCAAATCCATAACATTGACGAGTTAGATATACCAGAAACAAATAATAAAATAGAAAACGAAAATAATCCAATTAATTATGTCCCGCAGGAACCCATAGACCACAGTTCCCTCCAAAACTACTATCCACTATAAGACAACTACTACGACGTTCCAAACGAATATCCTTTCAATACTAATTTTGAGTATGAAGACGAAACAAATTTTCATCTTCCAGCCTCAGGACACCCATTTACTTAGACATTAACAAGCATGGACACTTTCTTCCGTACATAAATATTTCCTCGCCTTTCGGTAAAACTTTGAAATTTCTGATAGACACGGGAGCTTTCGCCTCATTTATAAATCCAGAATACGTACACCCCGACGATGTTAAAATAACCCAACCCACAACAATTGCCACAATTTTAAAAGAACAAATTATAGACACACAAGTGACTCTACCAATTTTTTTTGAATTTCAACAACCTGGTAATCAAAAGTTTCTCATATATAAATTCCATGGCTATTTCGACGGACTTTTGGGACTAGATGCCCTTAATGTTCTCAAAGCTAGCATTGACCTACCCAATAAAATATTAGTTACAGCTAATACAAAAATTCCACTTCTATATAAACCCAACTTTATGTCACAAAAGTTTGAAATTACTGCATATTCTAGTTTAATCGTAAAACTTCCTGTAGATAGCGAATTTGGTGACATCCTTGTCCCGACTACAAAAATTGAACCAAACATAGATATGTAACATAGAAGGTATCTATTCAGCAAAAAATTGGCACTCTGAAATCGAAGTTCAAAATAATACACCAATAAACCAAATCCTTTTCTTACAACATCCACTGAAAGTACAATCCCTTGCCAACTTTGAAACTAGAGAATTAAACAATTTAGATATCCAAATGGAAGATTATGACAGACAAAATATTATTGACATTTCTACAGAAATTCGGTCAGAACATTTAAATACCGAAGAAAGAAAATCTATTTCAAAACACCCTCAATTCCTCCTCTCAAAGCACCCTAGCAGATTTTTATCCGAATCTTTCAGTGTCCATGCTTCTGACCAATAAAGCAGGACCGGGATGATTAGGGTTTTGTATAAAGTCTCCTTGGTTCTCTGAGAGAATGTAATAAAACATCAAATTAAGACTAAGGACAAAATACCAATATATACTAAGACCTACAGATACCCATATATTCATAAGACAGAGGTTCAAAATCAAATCTCCGATATGTTGAACCAAGGTATAATACAACCAAGCTTTTCCCCATGGAGTTCCCCAGTTTGGGTTGTACCTAAAAAATTAGACTCCACAGGTAAACAAAAATGGAGGGTAGTCATTGATTATCGCCGTCTTAACGACAAATCGATAGACGATAAATACCCTCTACCTAACATAAACGAAATTTTTGACAAATTAGGCAAATGTCATTATTTCACGACTCTCGATTTGGCTAGTGGTTTCCACTTAATCGAAATGGATACCCGTGATATTCAAAAGACGGCTTTCACCGTCGAAAGCGGACACTACGAGTTCGTCCCATCCACATTCCAACGAGTGATGGATAATGTTCTCAGAGAGTTTATTGGAAAAACTTGTCTTGTTTATTTAGACGACATTGTCGTTTATTAAACATCATTTCAAGAACACGTACAGAGCCTACAAAAAATATTCGATAAATTAAGGGAAGCAAACCTTCAAATACAACTAAGTAAATCCGAGTTTTTAAGCAAAGAAACCGCGTTTCTCGGACATGTAATTACAAGGGACGGCGTAAAACCTAATCCCGATAAAATAAGGGCTATTAAAGAATTCCCTATACCAAAAACAAAAAAGGAAATCAAATCCTTCCTCGGACTAATGGGTTATTACCGGAAATTTATTCGCGATTTCGCGAAATTAACCAAACCATTAACTAAATGTCTGAAAAAGGGTGCAGAGATAACTCTTGACGATGAGTATAAAAAAACGTTCGAACTATGTAAAGATATTTTATCAAATGATCCCCTCTTGCAATACCCTGACTTTTCTAAGCCATTTGTGCTTACTACAGATGCAAGTAATGTTGCACTGGGTGCCGTCCTATCCCAAGGACCCGTTGGTAGTGACAAACCAATTTGCTTTGCAAGCAGAACCTTAACGACGTCAGAACTTAACTATTCGACAATAGAAAAAGAACTGGTCGCTATTGGCTGGGCAACAAATTACTTCCGCCCTTACCTTTTCGGTAACAAGTTCAAAATCGTCACTGATCACAAACCATTGCAATGGCTCATGAGTCTAAAAGAACCACACTCCAAACTTGTTCGTTGGAGATTGAAACTTGAAGAATACGACTATGAAATGGTATATAAATAATGAATTCTTAATGCTAATGCCGATGCTCTTAGTCGCATTAAAATACCAGATAAAATTGAATTTAATCTAAATGATACCACAGCTGCTACTATACATTCAGCTGAAGAGAATCTAGACGATGGTATCTCTATAGCAGAAAAACCCCTTAATGAATTTAGTTTACAAGTAATATTTCAACATTCATCAGATAATCAACCTCAAAATATATTAAAATTAATCTTTAAAAACAAACAGAGACGAATTTTTAGAAAAGAATCATTTTCTGAAAACGACATTATCACATATTTCAAGGAATATCTTCCTCCGGAAAAAAACTTATTGCAATTATGGCAGATGAAGAAACATTTAATATGATTCAACAAGTTTATTCAAAGCACTTTGCTAGGAACAAGAACTTCCGGGTATTAAGATGTAAAAAAATTTTGACTGACATAACAGAAAGCGACGAACAAGACCAAATTATTTCCGACTACAATACGAAATCTAACCACAGAGGCATTACAGAGACTTACCAACACTTACAACGTGATTACTTCTTTTCTTACATGAAAGACAAGATAACTAAAACAATTAATAACTGTACTACCTGTCAGACTCAAAAATACGAAAGACGGCCCCCTATAATAGCTTAAAAAAAAAAACAGAAATACCATTAAAACCACTCGATATAGTGCACATAGATGTTTATACCATTAACAATAAGAGTATCCTCACTCTTATTGATAAGTTTTCCAAATTTGGCTCTGCCTATACCTTACCAACCCGTAATAGTGTAAGTATAGTAAAACAAATTCAACACTTTATAAGCCTTCACGGCATACCGCGGAAAATTGTATGCGACCAAGGATCAGAGTTCACATCAAATATTTTCCAAGATTTCTGTAAACAATTCAATATCGAAACCCATGTGACTTCTTTTCAACAAACTACAAGTAATGCTCCTGTTGAAAGGATGCATTCAACCTTTACCGAAATTTACAGAATCATTCAAGAAAAATACAAAGACAAAGATCATGAGGACATACTTTACGAAACTGTTATTACCTACAACAACGCAATTCACTCCTCGACGAATTACACACCATACGAACTTTTCTACGGACGTACATACGACTTCAATTAAACATTGACACACAATGACAAAAATGATTACTTACAAAAACTCAGTGTGTTTCAGAGAGAACTTTTTAAATATGTTAACAAATTATTAGAATATAAAAGAAATAAAAACATAGAGAAAAGAAACAAAAATAGAGAAAGTCCAAATGATCTTGAAGTAGGAGAAATTATTTATCGAAAAGAATGTAGAAGAAATAAAACTAGTCCGTGTTTTAAACAACAAACGGTCCAAACTAACAAAAAACTAACAGTAATTACTAATGACAATCAAAAAGTTCACAAAGCTAGAATAAAAAAGAAAAGAAAATTTCAGATTACTAATGACAGCAACAGCAATACAAGGACAGAAGTTTGAGATACATAACTTAACAGATAATTACGGACTTTTACCACTCCGACTAGGACATGCTAAGGTAAAAGAAACCTACAAACGATTTATTCATATCATAAACCTTAAAGTTTATGAACAAATTATAGAGGAAATTCGTAAATCTTTGGACACTCTAGAAAATGACCAAACTAACATTGATACAGTAAAAATAGCAAACATTAAATTCAGCCAGCTAGAATTCAAACTTCAAACACTTTTACCCAAGCATAAATCAACACGAGGGTTAATAGATGGATTAGGGACAATCATAAAAACAATTACAGGAAACATAGATGCTACTGACGCAATAAATATTAACGAAGAAATAAAAAAAATAAATTTGAATCAAAATATGTTAGAAAGCGAAACCAACCAACAAATAAGTATCAATAAGAAAATGACAGAGAGGTTTGATTATATTGCTCGCCATATAAATGAACAACAAAACACAATAGAAACATTTTTGTATGTTTATAATTCTAATATAAATAATGCACTCAGAACAGATCAATCAATCCTGAAACACCTCCAATACGTTCACAAGATTATCTTCAATATTGACTTGCTTTACAATCACTTAGTAAATATAGCAGAAGCTGTAACTTTAGCACGATTACATATTATTTCAAAACAAATATTGAGTAAAACTGAACTGAATGAAAAAAGATCTCTTCTTGAAAAACAATCTATTAATTTCTCTTCAGATGAAGAAATTTATGAAATTTTACAATTACAAACATATTACAATAATTCAAATATTGTGTTTAGTATTGAAATCCCTATTACTTCCCAAACAAATTATTCCTTCTTTCATCTCATCCCCCTCCCTATAAACAAAACCCTATTTATATCTACTTACCCATTTGTTGCTATACATGAGTCCGACGCACTTTATTTTAGGAAAACCTGCGACCTCATATAAGACATCTACCTCTGCGAAAGAAAAAACAAGCAAAAAACTAAATTCCATGAATGCGTACCAAAGATCATAAATAACCACCCAGCTATATGCAACCTATCCAATGGTTTGGAACCCAACCAGATACTTCAACCCGAAAATAACTACATACTTCTTACCGATGTTCGAAATATTAGTGTCGAAACAACATGCGGCATCAACAAATATAACATATATGGCACCGCACTTTTACATTACCAAAATTGTTCCATAACTATTAATAATATAACTTATGATCCAAAAACAGATATTTTTTGGGACAACATCCTCCAACCCGCAGTCAGATCAACTCATCCACTATTACTAGCATCTTTCGCTAAACAAACTCCATCTGGACCAGCTTAAAAATAGAGAAGAAATCCATCTACTTACCACGAAGTCAACAGCCCACATCGTCTCAATTTGGGTTCTTTTAATTCCGCTGACAGCCATGTTGACATTGATGTATTTTCGAGTCAAGACCCGAAAGAGTCCCAAAATTGAGGCTCCAAGGATAGAGGACAATCAAGGCGCTCCTTCGAGAGGCAACATCCTCTGGCAGTCGCTCCGCTAAGGGGGGAGGAGTTAGAAACCCAAATATGCAAGCTTTGCATTCTCACAAACTGTGTTGCTCCCACAGTAATATAATTCTTTGCACATGTCATATCTATAATTTTCTTGTTGTGCATCTTCTATGCACATTCCATTATAAAAAGTAAGATGAAACTTGGCCTTGCACCGTCTGTGCAATTTCTAGGAAATATTGTTTGGCACCTTAAGTGCATGAAATAAAATTAAATTGTATCAAGAGTTAGTTCCTAAGTTACTGTCAGAGAATAAAGTCATAAATAATATTCCTTTACGGAATAAAAAATAATTTTTTTTAATAAAGTTTTTAATAAAAACTTAAGTCGCGCCAAAGTTGCATGGATTAATTTTCATCTAATTCGATTTTTTTTAAATAATTAAAAAAAAACATGATTTTTTGGAGGTTTTTTAATCCATCAACATCGAAGCCATCCTTTAATTGAATTTGACAGTTCATACGTTGGCAGATAGGTAAGAAACTAAATTACGTCGTACAAGGAATATTTCGTTCCAAAATGTCACCCTAAGGAGCTAAAATCGCCCTTTTCCGCGCAAAAAATTGAATCTCAAAAAATTCAGATATCTTTAAGCTTTTCAATGCATCTTCTCTGTAGCAATCTTTCAATTAAATTTGACAGTCTATGGCTTGACAAATCGGTAACAGAATGTTCCAAATGTCACCGAGATCCCCAAAACTCTCATTTTTCCCAAGCAAATAATATTCTTTCAAAAATTTAGGATTTTTAAGAGATTTTGTATATTTCATCATAATCATAGCCATCCTTCAATCATATTTGACAGTTTCCTGTTTTGGAAATGTTAAAAATTCTTGGTCCCTCCTCTCACTAAAAGATGTGGAAGAAAGAATAATTAATTTTGCCTTCAATTTCCAACGAAAAGCTATGAACGAGGCCACTGGCTTCCCAACTGGCTTCGAAAATGGCAAGCCAGTTGACGAGCAAGTTGCTCAGGTTTGTATGTGTTTGTAAGAAAATTTAAATATATCGTAACTTGTAAGCCAGTACTGACGCGTGTAGCCTCAGGGTAAAAGAAGACAGATATAACAAAATAATAATAAAATGCATAATTATAAACACAAAATAAGTAATTTCAAACTAAATTATTTTTATACACAAAAGCACAGAGCACAGTTTTGTTGATGGATGAAACGCAAAAAAGTAGGTAGTCGCTTTATTTTCGGTGTGCGTTTCGTATAACTTTTTAAATTTGGTATATTTAATTCACGAACTCTTATAGAGGAATAAAATGGAATAATAATTTAACTACGCGAAACTAAACACGACCATTCCACGGGTTAATTTTATTTCGGTGATCAGTCAGTGTCGATTTTTTTTATTTACTACAGCTGACAGCAGATCTTTAGGTCTGTTCGTATAGATGTTCTTTTTCGAAGTTCCATAACAGACTTTTATAAAAGATCGAACTTCTGAATACAAATTATAAGAATCTTTTTTGGTGGAGATCTGTTATGCATCATAACAGAAAATTCATAGCAGAATAACAGATATGGCAGAATAGGCCTACATATCCGAAATTACCTCATTTCCCATACAAATCCTCGTTCTCAAATGAGCTAATTTCAACAAAACGAAGCTAATTACAACAACACGAACAAATCTAGATACCTTTGGCGACATACCCGAACGCGGCCATTGTGTATTTTTATGTTCATTTGACAGCAGGCAGCTAGGGATGAGCTTTGTTCATCAATGTTGGGAAAATATCGATGTTATACGAAAAAACATATCGATGTTAAAACATGTGTGAAACATCGGAACATCGATGTTAAGATTGAGCACATCGACTTTAAAACAGCTAATAAATTGCAAAATAATTATACTTTTTGTTTGCCTTTAAGCACTCGTTACATTTTAAATCTTTTGTCTATGACCTCATGCTTATAAAAAGAAAAACAATACAACCGCTATAATTGCTTTCATCAAATTTGTTTGATCTTCGATGGTCATGTACACAAAACAAAAATGTAAAATAAAAAGAAAAAAAAAACAATATTAAATCACTAATCAGAAAAAATTATTTATAAAATAATCATAGTCCTTTTTTATTTATAAAAAGTATTTTTATTTGTTTGGTTTAGATATTTTGACGTTTCCAAACAAACTATCGATAGCAAAATGGTAATTCAATTTGGTAGTACTTTTTCTATCTGAACTTAAGTTAAGAACCGAAAATTATCTGAACTTGGCTTTGTTTATTATGTTGTATTTACGTTAGCTAAGATGTCGTTTTTTGGTCCAATTCTATGTGGACCTGCAAAAAAACAAGGCTATTAAAATCATCGATGTACAGAAAGCTAAAGGCATCGTTTACAAATGATATTTTGTATATAAGACTTTTTAAGCCGGTGTGTTGTGGAGTCGTGTGTCGCTATCAGTCCAAATAATAAACACCACATAACCACACTACATACGAGACAAATGTGGTTGTATGGATATGAATAACATTGTAGCGATAGCAAAACTACACGATAGTCAAGTGTGGTTGGCCTTAGACTTTCATTCATGTTAAAAAATTTACCATCGATGTTTAAACATTAAAATCATCGATGTTCACAAAGGAAAGACGCCGTCTACACAAGATTTTTTTACCTACGACTAATTAGATGTTCATTCATGCAAATTAACTTATGATCGAGAATCAAAAACATCTTGTACTTGTCGAAAACGAAAAAGAAAATTACCGCTACAATTTTTAAAACAATATAGGTATTTTGAACTTATTATAAAATGTATTTTTAATCAATTTTGAACGTGCTTTTATTAGTAAACAAACAAATATATTATAAAAATATCGATGTTAAAAACGATTTTTCTGATTCGATAATTTTTGACATCGATGTTGGTTCTTCGATGCTGACATCGATGTTTTTTCAATGTCGCTCATCCCTAGCAGGTACTCTATATTTCGTTATACTGTTATATACTGTAATACAAAGAAAAGCCAGCTCAACTATAACAGTTCTTCAAATGGAGTCAACCTTTTTGTACGAATACGTTTTCCAGTGTATTATAGAGATCACTGGGCGGAACATGTCTAAATCCTGCTTTAAAGGTTTTCAATATTTCATTTTTACCCAGAAAAAATAGAAAACAATTTGTAAAAATCTTAATTTTTTGTGGAAAGCTTTATTTATAGGCCCTTAACATGTGTTAAAAATTTTTCTTAATTTGACCTACAAATTTTTTCGTGAGGGGGGGGGGTCAAAGAGGTTAAAAGAGAATTTGCACCTGTTTTTTTTTTCAATATCTCAATAAATTTCAGCTTTACTGAAAAAATGTTAAGCGACAAATTATAGCTTATACAATCCTACCCAAATTAGGTGTTAGGACTTTTTTTTAAAGACCAATAGTTTAGAAGATGCGAGTTTAATTATATCTTAGTCTAAAACGTGTCTAGTACGCTTATGTTGTTATAAGTAAAAGTAAAAACCTCAAAAAGAGCAATACATAAAATCTTAAGATGGGTATCGACGCAGAATTTCACCCGCTACAACATATCAAGAAATTCACGCATTGGATTTTTTAGTAGTAGCTTTTAAAAGGGAAAAAGTAGGAGAGTAGGGGGAGGTTGGAGTTTATCACACTCAAATATTTAGTATTGTGCAACAAAAGCATATGGCACATGATATTAGGCTAATTTTTAAGAGTGAATCCAATTAAATAAAAAAATTTTCGACATGACTACAAACAAAGAAGTAATAGTCCTTTTTATAAAAGGATGATTGTATTTTTATAAAACACTATCAATAGTATGGAAATAATGTTATGCTTATGATGAGACCATGGAATAAGTGTTTTACTAGGAATGAAAACAAAAGTTCATACAAATATTTATGTTGAAAGGGTGTTTTTTTTTAGAAGGAATAAATCTTTTTTAACTTTTTAATCTATTATATTGCAGTCAAATTAGACTTTGACCCGGACAACATTTTTAACAGGTATATTTTTTGGTGATCATGTTCGGAACAGCGTCAGTAATCATACGTGAAAAGTACCAAGAAATCCGCGTTGGCGTAAGACCACAATCTTGAAAAAACGCAGCCATATTGCACTCTTTGTTTGTGGATATATCTGTGGAACTTTTGTTGTCCTACAAGTGTCTAATGTTGCATTCGTGTGTATAGCCCCTAAAATATGGAAACAACAAAAACAGAAAGATTCATGCCTATATTTCAATTAGAAGAGAAACAAAGGAGTACGCCAACTGATCAATAAGAGCCTGATTATACGGTTCGTTTTTCCGTTCGTTTCGTCTTTCGTGTTTTTGACAGGCACGAACGTTCATGATTACATGGTTCGCGAAAATACGTACGTACTTCCATTCGTTATTTTGACGTTCATGGAATTTGGGGTTGTTTTGTAAGAAAATAATCAGCGGTAATAAATAAAAATATTTCGCAAAAACAAACGTATATTAGGTGTATCCAATTACGAAAAACAATTTTTCAATTCAATTATTTTTGTTCAAATCGTTTTTTGCTAACATCGAAGGGCATTGTGGTTGCCAAATCAGAAACGTCAAAGTTCAACCAGAAAAAGTCTTGAAATAGTCATTCCTGCTTTCGTTACTTCCTTCCCTCTACATTTCTACTCCCCTCACCCAAGCTGTCAAAAAGACGAAAGACGAAACAACCGAAAAAACGAATCGTATAATCGGGCACTAAGTGCATATATACGGTGTGGAACTTTTACATATTACTCACAGTATAGATACATTTTGCGCGCACTAATACATGCAAATATATTTATATGATGTGGAATTCAATTGTGACTGCGTTGTAATGCAAAGGTGATATGTACCTAAATTAAAATTGCATTTTACTTGCGTAGAACGCAACGTTTAAAGTTAAAACTTATATTCGGCACATCTACTCCAAATTATCTTTCGATTGATATAGGTTTTAATATGATTCGATTTGTTTAAGTGTGCTTAAATTGTACTACAAGATTTAGTCACCGCGTATTAAGCACAATTTACATATTCTTCTTCTTCTTCATTTTACCGGCGGCGGCGATTGTCATGATCTCAAGGGGGACCATAACTCTCCCATTCAACTGCTTCGCCTTAGGTTCCACTTGTGGGGTTCGCCGGGTTGACCTCAGAAAACGTCGACTGGCCTCCCGGTTTTGGATTGTTCCATGTCTGAGGCCAACTAAATGCAGGTGTCGTTGCATTTGTTTCATCCAGGAGTTTTTGCGCCTGCATTTTTTCCGCGATAGTGTTGGAACGTCTAGTGCTATTGCCTTTTGAACTGGGTTCTCATGGCATCTTCTTTGTACATGACAGTACCAGCTAAGTTGGTCATGCTGTATTTTGTCCAATATGGTATTTTTGACGTGAAGGCTTCCTCGAATTCTCTTGCTTCTCATTCGATCACGCTTTGTCACTCCTGCTGTCAAGCGAAGCATCTTCATTTCAGCTGCCTTCAATTTACTCTCATAATTCTTGTACATTGTCCAACACTGTAAACTGTATGTTAGTGCTGGACGAACAACTGCCATGTAGAGCTTTCCATTCATTAGGGGACATTTTTCTATCACAGAAGATGGCCGAGTTTTCCCGCTACTTCATCCACCCTACGCTTACGCGATGTTTGATGTCGTCATCATAAGATCCTTCGCTATTGATCATTGATCCAAGATATTTAAACTTTTCGCACTTGGGAAGCACTGTTCCATTCAAATAGATGTCCGGAATAGGCCTGTGTGGATCAGAAAATGGACAGCATAGGTATTCGGTCTTTTTCGCGCTAATGCGGTATCCATTTCCTTCCAGAAAATACACCCATACATCAAGTACTCATTGCAAGGACACAGGATCTTCACTTATGATGGCTCCATCGTCAGCAAAGAATAACTGATTCACTTTGGGGTCCGTTAAATTATTCTCAAGCAGAAAGTTAAGGACAGTAATAAAGAGCAAAACAAAAAATCGTAATCGTAACCGTAACAAATATTCAAATGAAGCAAAATCGTCACTACACAGGATGTATTGTAGTAAGTTCAATCACAATCTAAATAACAACACTTACTTTCTGGATGGGAACAAAACGGAGATGATAAGAACTATTTTCATGTTAAGAGGCGAATTATTCAATTTAAACTACGTGCCACATCGTCCTGACCTTGTAATATTGTGTGATCTTTGTAACCGTGAAGAGAGAGAGGATGTATATCACTTTGTTGCAGTGTGCCCTATTCTAAATGAAATTCGAAGGATGTATTTTGGAGTGAGTACACTTCAAAAGGAGGACCTGATGGCGGCTTTGAATAGTGACTGTGGCTGGGATAGTCTATATAGATACTCTACAAGTGCTCTAAATTATAGAAAAAGAATCATAGATGGGGATTTTTAAAATTTTTTTTAAAAAAATTTTATTTTTTAAATTTTCACTTTAACTTTTATTTATTATTTTTTTCTTTTAACTTTAACTTAAATTATCTGCAAATATGTTAATTAATACAAAAATGTTAATCTGGTAGATGGCTAAGTGCCAAACCAAAAGACTTTATGCTGGTAAAATATTGTATAATTTGTTTTTAAACAGTTTAATAAAAAAGTCATAAAACTAACTAACTAACTAAGTGTTTTTCTGCACCTTCTACCACTTAATTTACATATTAAATAACTAGTATCTTGCAGCGCTTTAAGACTTAAAGAATCAAACTCTTGGTTTGCCAAGCCCTATGGTCACAGCAATATCACAGACTTGAATCCAATGGAAATGTTTTCGACTCCCACTGACTACTACACCCCTACAATGAGTATCAGTAAGGATTTCAAAGTTAAATTTCCATCCAGGAAGGATTGTAATGATAACGTCATGACGAAAGATTTCGACACAACTATCTTTACTGATGGCTCAAAGATGGAGTGTGGCGTTGGTACAGGAATCTTCTCTGAGTCTCTAAATGTATCTAGGTCCTTTCGGCTACCTGACATTGCTGGCAATCAGAGAAGCTTGCAAGTTACTAAAAGCAGATCCAAACCAAAACCGTAATGCAGCTATTATTACAGACAGTAAAGCGGCTCCTCCAAACTAGTCATGCAATGCCGGGATGAGCTTGCGGGTCTGAACACTGACCTCAATGTCAATCTTATCTGGGTCCCGGGTCACAGTGGCATTGAGGGCAATGAGCGAGCTAACGAGCTGGCCAGGCAAGGTTCAGCCCTTCATGGCTCACTCGCGGAAAGAGTCAACATTCCGCTTGGAGTTATGAAGGGCAACATTCTCTCAATTTATCTTACTAAAGCAAACCGTAGGTGGAGCAGTTTATCAAACTTTATTATATCTAGGAAGATTTGGCCCACCTATGACAAGAACCGAACAATTGATCTAATACGTAGACCCAGGGAAGCCATAGCCAGGGTAGTTGCAACCTGTAGCGGACACTGGCCAATAGGAGAGCATGCAGCGAAGCTGGGCATACCTCACAATACACACTGCCGGAGCTGTGAGGACCAGCAGGAAAAGGAAACAGTAGTTCATTTCCTCTGCAAATGCCCTGCTCTGGCCAAAGCTAGAAAACAAGAAAACAGTCACTCGGAAGAGCATTCTTTGACGACATTAACGAACTTACTGAAATGAAGATCAAAGACTTGATTTCTTTTCTCAACGCGACGAAATGGCTCTAAGACAAATTTCGGCTACTTATCCATTGTACCTTCCGTCGATTCCCTATGATCACAAGATAGTGGACTAGGGTTCTGGTTGGGGTTTGTGGTGCACAGTGTCCGGATGATCATTCAATCAGATCAGTGGACGCTCCAGTGCCAGCCAACGAACTGCCTAGTGGGCTAACTGTGGAAGGTGCGGGTGCGGGTGCTGATCTGGTTGAGTGAGTGATCCACTTTCTGATGATTGTGCTAAGAGCTACAACAAAATCCTATTCTAAACTTAATAAAAAGGGACGATATCCTGAGGATATGCCCATATCCTCTCTCTTCAATTCCATCCACAGGTTCAAACGAGTTATGGTATCAAAACGCACTGGTCGTCAGATAGCCGTATTATTTTCCGTAGGTGGCCATCCAATACCCGCTCAACGATCTTCATGGTGTGTGACATCAGCTTGATCGAACGGTAGCTGTCGCAATTTCGTGTATCACCCTTCCCCTTGTAGGTTGGAAGAAGGTAACTTTCCCTCCACTGATTAGGCATTCGGTCACCGCAGATAAGTTTGGAGATGAGAATCATGAGCTATCTAGACCCGATGTCTTCCATATTTTTCCAGAACTCAAAGGGTATCTCGTCTGGCCCAATCGCTTTTCCCTTTTTGGAGTTTTTCACCGCATCACTAACTTCTTCGACTGTGATGTCGTCGACTTCTTCATTGTTAGGTGCAGGTTTTAAAGAGTATATCCTCGGACACTGTTCATTTGAAAGTCCTTCACAATACTCTTGCCATCTGTGCAGAATTTTGTCGTCATCCACAAGGAGTTGGCCTTGAGCGTTGTTAATGAATTTTGATGAACGAATCTCCTAAACATTTTTCCTTCTCTGTACGGCGATTTTGAAAATAGTTGCGCCCTTGTTCATGTTGGCATGTCGCAGTTCCTCAGCCGGTGCAGATATTTCCTCCAGCTGCCGATACATGCTCTTCGTACTCTCTGCTTCAAGTTGGGCACACTTTTTCTTTGCTTCTTTCTTGCAACGTGTGTAAACCACTCCAAGGCGTGCTTTTTCATCTATGTTATAAGAGGGCAAGTTGACCAAGCTTTGAAAGCCGTTTTTTTTCTAGTCATTACTACTTTGGCTTCATAATTCCACCACCATGTTTCTTTGTCGTGTTGGTATTGTCCTCTGACAATTCCTAGCAGTGATATCGCTTCTCGCAGGCAGGTTTCTTGCAGAGAGTCCCACATTTTTTGTACTCCACACTCTCTATTTGCATGTATGTCGATGTTTTTATACAGAGAATCTTTCATAAAAGAGACGAACGCTTCGCCTTTTACTTTATCCAGATTGTACCACTTGATTCCTCTAAAACCCTCTGTTTGTTTGTTTGTCTTCCTCGTCTTCATAAAAATTCTGTCAGCAGAAGACGGTGTTGTGGGGCGATCGGTTTACTCAAAATCACTTTGCAATCTTTGGCTTGCGGCTTTATGAAACTGGGTACCAGGTGGTAATCGATCTGAGTTTCATTTCCACGACTGCTGTAAGTGATAAGGTGCTTTAGTTGTTTGAACATGGTATTTAACACGATAAGACCATATGATCTGCACATGTTTAGGATGTCTTCACCAGGAGGGTTCCTAGTTCCGTACCCCAAACCACCATGACAGTCCTGATAGTCCTTGTTAGAATTCCCAACATGTCCATTCAAATCTCCGCCCAAAAACAGAAGCTCATTTTTCGGGATATTCTTAAGTCGGTTGTGAAAGTCTAGCCAAAACGCATCTTTTTCCGGTTGTTCACATCCAATTTGGGGAGCATAAGCGCTGACAATATTCCACACATTTCCTTGCATCACCAATTTTATAGACATCAAACGGTCACTGGACTTCGAAATAGCCGAGACCTTACCAAGCAATTCCTCCGCAAGTATGATACCGATTCCGTTTTTGTTCTTTTCTTCTCCGTAGTAGAACATCTTGTATGCCTTTGTCTTAACGTCCAAGAAACGAGCTCTGTTTCCATTGTGTAGCCATTTTGTTTCTTGGACGCACAAGATGTCTATCCACCTTCTTTTCATCATCTCTTCCAACTCACAACGTTCCAACTCGCCACTCTTAGTTTCCGTCCAATTTGCTGCATTACTTTGCTAATAAATTAATTAACATATTATACACATTTAAGCTAAACTTGCGTTTTAATTTAACTTCCTCAAAATTGTATTGAATCTCGCCTTTTTCTTGAGAGAATTATTTATTCATTTCGTTTGATTTTCTGCCAATTAAGTAAAAAAACTCGCTTGGGTCTGATAGGTAAGAACCATACTGGTTAATCATGGTCTGGATCATTACACAAGCCAAAACTGAGAACCGTTCGAACAGTACCTATGAAGTACGTAGTTTTTAAATAACAGTGGTTTGTATGAAACACTAACAATAATTTCGAGAGAAAATCATACGAAATTCTTGTAAGCGATACATATAAACCATCGTCATTCGAAAAATACTTCATTTGGATTATTGAAATAGTTCTGAGTTTTAATTTATGTCACGTGTTCCTTACAACAATTTTCAATTTTTGGGATGATTTCGAAAAATTCCCATGTAAAAGGATTTTCTTCATTTTTTAATTTTCAAAAAAAAAATGTTGAAGTTTCTTAGATGGAATTTTTTTGAAATAATTTTTTGTATTAAAAATGCTTTCCGGAACTAGTAAGGTAACAAAAATTAGCACTCAGAGGAGTTTCAATCATCCCAATGGAGCACGTAATTTTGAAATGACAAATGACAGTATGTAACACTTACAAGAATTTCGAGAGAAAATCATACGAAATTCTTGTAAGTGATAAATACAAACCCCTCTACCTTAGCGTCGAATTTGTCGAGCTGTAGAAGCTGAGTAGGGTCAATGAGTCTCGAGTGTAGTGCTCTAGATGAGTCCCGAAACCAAAGGGCGCTTTCCTTTCCCCTACATCTCCGTTCTATTTATTTCCCAACCCTTCCTCTTCCTTCCATCCTTCCTCACCCAACTAACCCAATTCCTTATTCCTTGGGCCGGATCAAGGTGTTATACGTACCGTGCCGATGATCAGCCTGGCTGGGGGCCCAGTTTAAAATACTAGCTCAGTCGTTAACGGAGTATTCGGATACCTGGCGACCTCCGGATTAACTAGCCTTATCTGCATATATGGATCTCTGTGCAGATGGACCACCCTTTCTCCGATACTCGTGGGAATCAAATGAATTCATTTTCTGATGTTGTTGGTGGTAAACCCGGTTCTTCTTTAAGATCGGCCGGTAGTGCGACTGAATAGTCGTCTGCCGTTCCTCCTGTCGTTCCTGTCAGTGACGTGACCATGTCAACTCATGGTCAAGCCGCTGACAGTAAGCCCAGTAAGAGTAGGATAGAAATATCTAAATTCAGTGGTGGAGGGATCGTGAAGCATGGCCCCTCTACCACTACAGAGAGTAAACCTCTCTCAACTTCGAAACCAAATTTCAGCGGGGGTGGGATCGTGAAGCATGGCCCCGCACCCGCTAAGGGGAGAAACCCTCTCCAAACGTCGAAGTCAGTGTTCTGTGGTGGTAGGATTGCGAAGCATGGCCCTTCCACCACTAATGAGAGTAAACCTCTCAAAAAGGATCCAAGTGGGGGCAGGCAAAAACCTTCAC